>BSBM01000156.1:1200000-1562500 GCA_027924585.1 Larix kaempferi | reverse complement strand
TTCAACAAGAAGAAGAAAAACAACAAAATAAGATATCATGCTCATGCTACTGAGGATGATGAACCTCCAAAGAGGAAGGCTAGAGCAGAAAGTGATGATGATGACTCATCAAGCGAAGAAGAGTATGTTCTAATCTATGCTCTCAGAGGTACTATCTCTCATGGTTGTAATGATTGGATAATTGACAGCGGGGCTTCCAAATGCATGACCGAGTTTAAATAATCTTTTGTAAGCTTATCTGAACATGAATCACCCCATAAGGTGAAACTTGGGGATGATTATCAATACCCCTTCAAAGGAAGTGGTGAAGCCTCCTACAACCTAGACTCTGGAAAGTCTTTGAAGATGAAAGAAGTTCTTTATTTACTTGGGATCAAGAAGAATCTACTCTCCATCTCTGCATTGGATGCAAAAGGCATGAGGGTTGCATTTGTAGATGTCCAAGTCCTAATGTGGACAAAGGGTAAAACTATTGATGATGCAGTGGTGATTGGAGAGCAAGAGGGAGTTTTGTATAAATTGAAGGGACAACCTGAACATGCCATGGTACCTGATTCCATGGAGCCAAGTGAAGTTTGGCACAGAAGACTCGCACATATGCACTGCAGAGCATTACCAATTGCAAGTAAGGCTATAGAAGGTCTTCCTAAAATCAAGACCAAGCATGAAGGTGTTTGCAAAGGATGTGCAAAAGGAAAGAACATAAAGAAGGCATTCCCAAGCAGTGAAAGCAAGGAAAAAGGTATCTTGGAAATTATCCACTCCAATGTATGCGGTCCGATGTCATCCAGTTCTTTGAGTGGGTATGTTTACTATGTCTCTTTCATTAATGACTTCTCCAAGAATACTTGGGTTTACTTCTTGAAGAACAAAGATGAAGTATTTGATAAGTTCAAGGAATTCAAAACCTTGATGGAGAACCAAACTGATAAGAAGATCAAAAAATTCAGATGTGACAATGGTGGAGAATTCACCTTAGGTGACTTCAAGAAGCTATGCAGTGATTCAGGGATTAAGAGGGAGTTGACTGCTCCTTACAATCCACAATAGAATGGAGTTGCAGAAAGAAAGAATAGAACAATCATGGAAGTAGCAAGGGCAATGCTAAATGAACAGGATTTACCTATGCATCTATGGGAAGAAGCAGCTAGGACAGCTGTATATGTGCAGAACAGAATACCCCACAATATATTGGACAACAAGACACCAAAAGAGGTATTCTCTGGTAAGAAACCTGAAGTCATCCATCTCAGAATATTTGGTTGTCTAGTATACACTCATGTCCCAAAGGAAAAGAGGACCAAGCTAGATCCTTCAGGAAAGAAGGGTATCTTTGTGGGTTACAGTGAAACCTCGAAGGCTTACAGAATATACTTTCCAGGGTTCAAGAAGATTGATGTCAGCAGGGATGTGACATTTGATGAAAATTCAACATTCATCAAATCAAGAAAGACACCTGTTGAAGATTATGAAGAACCTAAGGAAACTAGATTTCAAGACACTACTATGACTGAAGCAATTCCAGATGCATATCGTGAAATTGAAGATCCGCAAGAACCTGTAGATCCACCCCGTGAGAATAACTCTCACAAGAGGAAACCTACATGGGCTAGAGAGCTCATTCAAGATGCAGAAAGATATGGCACTCCAGAAGAAGAACACAGAGCTAAGAAGAGAACTAGATCACATACCAGCTATGTTGCCTTACTTTGTGATATCATGAACAAAGAACCTTCCAGTTATGAAGAAGCAGCGGAAAAGAAAGAATGGAAGGATGCCATGGTCGAGGAATACCAATCAATAATGAAGAATGATGTTTGGGATGTTGTCCCAAGACCTGAAGGGAAGTCTGTTGTGACTTCCAAATGGATCTACAAGATCAAACATGCTGCAGATGGAAGCATAGAGAAATACAATGCATGGTTCGTAGCTCTTGGCTTCTCTCAGAAAGAGGGAATAGATTATGAAGAAACTTTTGCTCCTGTAGCCAGGTACACTTCCATCAGAACAGTACTTGCTTTGGCTGCATCGATGAAATGGAAGATACACCAGATGGATGTCAAGACTTCCTTCTTGAATGGTGTAGTTGAAGAGGAAGTGTATGTGGAGCAACCACTCGGTTTTGAAACACATGATAGGGAGTCATATGTGTGCAGATTGAGGAAATCCTTGTATGGCTTGAAGCAAGATCCTAGGACTTGGTATGGTAGGATGGACAATTTTCTATCTATTTTGGGCTTTACCAAGAGTAAAGCGGATTCCAACCTTTACTACAAGGTTGAGGAAGGAAATCCTGTGATACTACTCCTATATGTGGATGACCTGTATGTAACAGGAGATGACAGATTGATTGCCGATACAAAGAGGAAGCTTGCTGCCGAGTTCGATATTGAGGACTTGGGGATGATGCACTATTTCCTAGGTATGGAGGTGTGGCAGAGTACAGATGGGATCTTCCTTGGACAAGGAAAGTATACAATAGATATCCTAAAGAGGTTCGGGATGATGGATTGCAAGGCCATGGCCACACCTATGGCATCGAATCTGAAGCTTCTATGTGATGCTTCATTTGAGCCAATTGATGTCTCTATGTATCGTCATATTATTGGGTCATTGATGTACTTGACAAACACGAGACCAGATATTTTCTTTGCGGTGAACACATTGAGCAAGTTCTTGACGGATCTGAGGGGTGTTCACCTGGTTGTTGTAAAGCATATTCTGAGGTACCTGAAGGGTATAGTTGATTATGGGCTCAAGTATGATGCGAATCAAAAGTTTAACCTACAGGGTTATGTTGATTCGGACTGGGCACGCAGTGCTGCAGATAGGAAGAGCACATCTGGGTGCTGCTTCAGTATGGGATTAGGTGTGATCTCTTGGTTTAGTAGGAAGCAGTCCTGCGTAGCACTAAGTACAGCCGAGGCAGAGTATGTTGTAGCCTCTTCGGCTAGTTGTGAGACAGTATGGCTTTGGAGGCTACTGTCTGAGCTATTTGATCTCCCGCTGGAGACTACTGGTATCTTTTGTGACAACCAGAGCTGTGTGAAGCTGTCTGAGAACCCGGTGTTCCACGATAGGTCAAAATACATAGAGATCAAATATCACTATATCATGGATATGGTGCAAAGAGGAGTAGTGAAGCTCCTGTATGTTGCGACGGATGAGCAGATTGTAGATGTGCTGACGAAACCACTAGCCAGAGTGAAGTTCAAGTACTTCAGAGAGAGGCTTGGTGTTCTTCAGATTGATGACACTTTGAGAAAGAAGTGATGGACACATTTGTAGAAGCCATTCCAAGTATGTTGGAAGGAGGATCCTTCACATGGCTATGGATGTAAGCGCTAGATGATGAGCATCAGGACGATGCTCCAGTTACTGCTCTGTATATGTATGTACACATCATGTCGGATGTTGGATATGATCAGTGGGATCATTTATATGTATGTACGCATCATGTTGGATGCTAGATATGATCAGTTGGATCATTTATATGTATATGTATGTACACATCATGTTGGATGCTGGATATGATCAGTTGGATAATTTATATGTATATGTATGTACGCATCATGTTGGATGTTGGATATGATCAGTTGGATCATTTATATGTATATGCACAATGTTGGATGCTTGGACCGTGTATCTGTATTTGTATCAGGTGGATACGTTGTATGATCAGGTAGATCATGTATGTTGATATGTATCAGGTATGATCAGGTGGATCATGTATTTGTATATGTATCAGGTGGATACATCGTATGATCAGGTAGATCATGTATGATGATATATATTAGGTATATACTGTGTATGCATTAGGTAGATGCATTATATGATCAGGATGATCATGGATGATGAGCTTTAGGATGTTGCTCCAGATGACATGCATCAGGATGTTGCTCCAGATGACATGCATCAGGATGTTGCAGTGATGATGATAAGGATGTCATGTGTACATCAGGACGATGTATGGTGAGTATCAGGTTGATACTCTGTGGTCGTGGAACAGGTTATACAGATAAGCATATAATTTGTGCCTTGGGAGATTTGCAGATAGTCTTTCGAGGTTTTGCCTGTGGCATGTAATTTGTACCCTGGGATATCTGGAAAATGCTCTTTTGAGGTTTTGCTTGGGAGGACATATAATTTGTGCCCTAGGAGATTTGTAGATACTCTTTCGAGGTTTTGCTTATGGCATGTAATTTGTGCCCTGGGATATCTGGAAAATGCTCTTTCGAGGTTTTGTCCTATGGCATGTAATCTGTTCCCTGGGAGATCCAATAGGTTGAGCCGTGTGCTCGTAATCAGTCCTGGGATGCTATTTCAAGGTTTTTCCATGACCACATGTAATTTGTGCCCTGGGAGATCCAATAGGTTGAGCTGTGTGCTCGTAATCGGTCCTGGGATGCTCTTTCGAGGTTTTGTGGTGACCACATGTAATTTGTGCCCTGGGAGATCTGATAGGTTGAGCTGTGTGCTCGTAATCAGTCCTAGGATTCTCTTTCGAGGTTTTGTGGTAGGGTCACATGTAATAAGTCTTGGAGATCTGGACAAGATGAAAAAGGCCTCAGATGCTCTTTAGGGTTCTTGCTAGTCAAGAGACTCTTTTAAGGTTTTGTGATGCACATAATAAGTCTTAAGATTTCCACAGTATGGCCATTGATGATGAAGACCTACAGGTGGTGGGCCTACATCCAGTATGAAAAAGGACTAGCTATGTAGAACTTCCTATGATGAGTAGATTCAGAGATTGGTTGAGATAGCAGCAGCAGTGACGATGATGATGACGATGATCCAGAGAAGAATACTTGTGCTAGAAGATCTGTGTCGAGAAATACCTTCCTAGTTAAGAGGGAGTGTTGATGTATATGTAACTTCGGAATGTATTTCATCCATGTATTTCATTTATATATTATTGTACTCCTATAGAGATGTGTCATTCCTCTATACGGAAGTGTTGTCATGTGTATTGACAAGTGTCGCACATGTGTTAACTTGCCGATGGGTTATTAGACCACCATGTGTGGGGTCGACCCTGATTTATGTAATATGTGGTTGATGCACCTAGCTAGACAAGTCAGCCCCATAAGGTTATTGGGAAAATAGAACAAGTATAAATAGAGATCGGGAGATCTCTATTTGGATCACTTAGAAACTCATTCTTCCTTCACTCAGAAAGTGGCACACTTGTGAGGAGGAGGTTCAGCTGCTAGGAGGATTCTATCTCTTGTATTTTGGTTGTACTTTGGTTGAGCTATTGCTCTATCTATCTCTGAGGAAGTTGTGGGGTTTTTCACCTTAGGTTTTTACCCACGGAAACTCTGTGTGTCTATTGTCTCCAATGCTTTTGATTCTTGTGATGATTGACATGCTTGTTATGATTGATATGCATTGATATACTGTACATGTTGTTCTCTCAGTAAAGATCCTAGAGTATTGTGAATTAATGCTCAAAATTTAACAATCATCATTTTTATCACCCACTTCCTTGTCATCATCCCCATCCTCATCATCATCACCATCATCACCATCATCATCTTGGTCATCATCTTCATCATCGACATCATCATCATCATCATCATCTTCATCATCATCCATCATATTCATCATCATCATCATCATGATCATCATCGTCATTATCACCTAATTCCTCCTCCTCCTCATCATGCTCATCCTCATCCCCATCATCATCATCATCATCATCATCATCTTGGTCATCATCTTCATCATCAACATCATCATCATCGTCATCATCATCATCATCATCATCATCATCATCATCATCATCTCCATCGTCATGATCGTCGTCATCACCTAGTTCCTCCTCCTCCTCCTCACCATCATCATTGTGAGCATCATCATCATCATCATCATCATCTTCTTCGTCATCATCATCATTTTCAATCGTCATCATCATCATCAACATCATCATCAGCATCTTCATCACCATCATCATCACCATCATCATTATCAATGATGATGAAGAAGATGATGATGAAGAAGATGATGATGAGGATGATGGATTATGATGGATATGAGTACGAAGATGAAGATGATGATGCTGATGATGACCAATATGATCATCATCATCATCATCATCATCATAATCATCTTCATCATCATCAGCATCATCATCCTCATTCTCATCATCAACATCATCGTCATCATCCCAATCATCCTCATCCTCATCATCAACATCATCTTCATCATCCCCATCATCCTCATCATCATCATCCCCATCATCCTCATCATCCCCATCATCCTCATCATCATCATCCCCATCATCATCATCAACATCATCGTCATCATCCCCATCCTCCTCCTCCTCCTCATCATATAAATTTAATTTAATTCAATTTAAAACATTATTAATTATTAAAAAATATATAATTATTAAAATTATTTAATCACTATGACAAATTTCAAAATTTAGTAAAAACAACGTGCACGAGCCAATTTGCACATACGCGCATTTGGATGCGTACGTGCTATTGTGTGTGCATGCACTTTTTAAATACACGCGCACGCGCCAGTTTAGTTTTTAAATTTTGGCAGGTAATTCGTTTCCCATCAACGTGGTGGATGACTTGGCTGCTATGGTTTTAGGTCCGGGTTGCCAAAATACATATAATAATATAAAAAAATACATCTTATAACAAAATACATCTTATTCTATAACTTCTTCTATTTCGAGCATGATTCTGCGTATGCTACACTTGTCCACTGGTAATGAAATTGCACACACTTGTAGAACTATGTGTGCAGATTCTGAATATGTAATTTTTTATTAAAACTATTATTTGTTCCTATTTTTTAGTTAATTTCAATTGCACTAACGTCAATCTTACACAAAGAGTAGGTTATTTCTTTCGTCTATAACCTTTTATTGGCTCACCTATTTTGAAAACGGAAAAGAACCCACACAAGTACACACAAAAACATACATCCTAAAAAAAAAAATTGTTGATTGATTAGGTTAAGACCATGATATCGAGGGCTAATGCTCGGCATAATCATTTTAGGGATTGGATGACTTCCTTAATTAAAAATAAAAATAAAATTAACATAAATAAGTATGGAAAAATAATGCCGCACTAGAACGGCCTGCTATCTATGACTTTATATAATTTTTTTAACAAAAATCCACCATTTGAATACCGAACCAAAGGGCTAATGCAAACATATTCATTATATTTTCTTAAAAAAATAACATACCAACCTTAGGAGAACCCCATGAAAATTTCCTTCTAAAGAGAATCTCATGAAAATTTCCTAAAAATTAAGAACCATTATTCCCAATGAATGTATCCACTAGACCTCTAGTACATCAGTGCAAACCATTTGGATTTCAATGATTGTACTATCCAATAAATAATCCCCAACAGTAAGCTTAATACTATGGAATTTCCCTGAACAATTTGTGGCATCTCCATCTTCAATGATTACTTGAAATTCTAGTCTTGAATATACAAAGAAATTGAGAATTTCAGTGAATTTGCAATTTATGAAGTTATGGGTACTACCATAATAAATCAACACAGTTACATTTTTATTTTTGATATATCCTTCTATCCTATGAGTTTTAAGAGTGATAATGTTTTCCAATGCATGGTAATATATTGTTGGAGAAGTCTCCTCCAAATATACCTATAGATGTTGTTCTGGTTCTGGATCATCTTCCTCTTCATATTCTATGTAGAATAATTTATTCTCACTACACTTATTCCATTTATTATACTTGTTGTCACATTTGAAACATAGTCCCTTTTCTCTTCTTTCTTCCTATTGATTAGGCATCAAACTTGTAGGATGATTGTGTTTAGGGGAGGAATGGTTTCCCTCTCTATAGGGGTTAGTAGAAGCCCTTCTAATATCAATATGTTTACGTTCAACTTTCCTTTCCAAGCTATAATCATTCTCCAATTATTTAGGTTGAAATAGATGTACCTCATATTGAATTCTCTCCTTTAGAGTACCCATAAAGAGATACAACAAATTTTCCTCTTGAATGCTCTTCACTCTGAGAATCAACTTTTAAAATTGCTTGAAGTGCTCTGTAACTAATCTTTTTTGCTTGAGATTTATCAATTAGATAAAGAAGGTTTTAATATTAATATCCCCATAATGTACTATCAATTCTTCTATAAATACATACCAAGCAATAATAGAGTCCCTTTGATTACACCCTCCTTCTCTTGAGTATTTTTGGAGGCCATTTAGATACCATTTTGCTTTAATGTTTAGGTTGTGCCAACTAAAATGTTCCAATTCCATAGGAAGTACCATGTATTTTTTTTAATATCTACTTGACACTTCTTGGATCCACCTATGATGACTCCTCCCTAATATGGTTCCTTCTAGATATTGGGTGTCTTTAGTATTCAATGGGGCCTCATTTGTTGTCATTTGTCATCTTACCAAATGATATTCTTCATTCTTATGTATTTATATCATATGTGATATGGACCATGTGTATGTATTTACATTGGGTCTCTCTTGTCCTACATTATCATTTTGTACTCTGATATAGTAGATATTCATGTCATATGATTTGGCCCCATGAGGTCACAATATAATTCTATATTAATATACATATATGAGCATGGGTATCCTACCCCATACCTTAACCACTTTTTATTTGATATTACATAGATACCTTACCTCCTTCGTTAGTTATTTTCAAGGGGAACTCCATGGCCCCTTTGGTATGGTGATTCTCTCTCTTCGCCCACTCCTAATCCTAGATTAGGTAGTTTAGTTTCCTTATGTACTCTTATATAGTATTTATTCATGTCTTTTGATCTGACCCCATGAGATCACGATCTAATTTTCTATTAATACACATATATGAGCATCAGTATCCTATCCCATACCTTACCCCCTTTACATTTAAGATTATGTACATGCCTTATCCCCCTTTTTAGTTATTTTCAAGGGGGTGTCCATGGCCCCTTTGGTAGGGTGATTCACTCTCTTCACCCACTCCTACTCCTTATGTTATGAAAAAAATTTCCAGAAAGAGCATGAAAAGAGTAGAAATAGATCAGAAACAGAACTCCACAACTTTATTGAATAAAATAGATGAATAACAAGCCTCTTCAAGGGGGAAACCTCCTTATACAATGTATTAAGTACACAAGACAATACAAGACAAGACAAGATAGTCCAAATGAAAGGTATCCTTCCTATACATAGGAGAATAAGGGGCACAATCCCAACTAACTGAACCAAGCTGACATAACTAATATAACCATACTAATGACAATTACCACTAATGGACCAAATCCAACATCAAACTAATGTAATAAACCATAATATAGGGGGGAATGTGCCCATATTTAGGGCTTAACATGCCCCTTCCCTTCAGACAAGTGTTGTCCTCAATGCATGATTAGTTGTGGATGCCTCTCTATGAAGGACTCATCTTCCCATGTAGAATCTTCAACTAGTAAGTTCTTCCACTTTATGAGGTACTCAGTAATAGCCCAATTTTGTAGCTATTTAGTCCTTGTTTCAGTGATTTGTTCAGGTTCCAATATGAATTTTCCTTCTTCATCAAGCTCCGACAATATTTTTTGAATTGGGATCTTATCTCCTATTACCTTCTTTAAGCAAGAAACATAGAAAACTGGATATACTCTTGAAGATGAAGCGATATCCAATTTGTAATCCATACTACCAATATTTTACAACAATTTATAAGGACCATAATACTTGTGATATAATGTGTTGTCCTTATTTAGTTGCTTGAGAGACATCTTCTTGTAGGTTGTATCCTGAGAAATACCCAATCCCCTTCTCCAAAAATCCTTTCACTCCGATGTTGATCAACTTGTTGTTTCATCCTGTTTTTTGACATAGTTAGGTTGTCCTTAAGTATCTGGAGAACTTCTTGTTGGTTCTATATGTGATATTCCATGATTTGAACTTTATATTTTCCTTTCAAGAGAGATGTGATAGATAGAGGTTGGTACCCATAAAGTCACATAAATGGAGACATTTTTGATGATGTATGGAAGGAAGTATTGTACCACCATTCTTCCAAAGACATCCATTTCACTCAATGTGTTTGTTGATCAGATGCAAAGCAATGAATATGGCCTTGCAAATACTCGTTCAATATCTCCGTTTTCCCATCATATTGAGGGTGAAAAGATGAACTGTGAGCCCATTGAGTCTAGCCAAAAAAGAAAATAATTCAACCCAAAATTTTCCAGTGAAAATTGGATCTCTATCACTTACGATTTACATGTAACTTCTGAACAGTTTCCATAAATGCTACAACTACTATACTTGCATTAAAAGGGTGAGAGAGTTCAAAAAAGTATGCGTACTTTGTGAGTCTATCAACAACCACCATAATAACATTATTTCCTTCAGAATTGGGTAGACTTGTGATAAAATCCATGGAGACTTCCTCTGAGCGCTGGAAAGGTATTTCTAATGGTTGTAGAATTCTTGTGGTCTTAACTGTTTCACCCTTATTCTGTTGGAAAACCAAGCGTTCCGCCACGAACCTTTGAACATTAGATTTCAGACTTTCCCAAAAAAATTCCTTCTCGACCCTGTGGTAAATTTTCAGGAATCCTCAGTTCCCACTTATACGAGAGGCGTGTAATTCGGAAAGGACCTTCTGCTTGATTTGGGAATTTTTGCATAAATATAAGCAATCCTTATACAATAGTGAATCATTTTTCAACACAAAAGTATCTGATACACTGGGACCATTCTGTATCTTTTGAATGAGCATCCACATAGATAGGTATTTTTTTGATTCTTCCCTTGCTGCTACTACCCAATCTGTTTGTAGAATGGAAATGAAACAAAGTAATTCCCCAACATCTTCATCTTTTCTGGAGAGTGCATCTGCCACCGCATTATGTTTCCCATTTATATAGATGATTTCAAAGTCATATCCCAACATCTTGGTTACCCACTTTTGTTTCTGTTCTAAAGATAGTCTAAGTTCCAAGAAGTATTTAAGACTGTCATGATCTGTTTTGACATTGAAGTGAATACCTATTAGGTAAGGACTCCATTTCTTAAGAGCGTGTAGTATTTCCAACATTTCCTTCTCATAAATGGGATTTTGCAAGTTCTTTCCCTTGATTGGATTACTTGTGAAATCAATTGGGTGTCCTTCTTGCATTATAAAAACATCAATGCCATTTCCTAAAGCATCACATTCCACAATAAATGTTTTTTTGAAGTCTGGTGTGGCCAATACAGGAGCTATGCACATTTCTTGTTTAAGTTGTTAAAAGTCTTGAGTTGCCTCTAGAGTCCAAGAAAATGAATATTTCTTCGATAATGGCTTTAGAGGCACTTGTATTCTTCCATAATTTTGAACAAATTTCCAGTAGTACCCTGTCAGACCTAATAATCCTCAAATATTCTTCAGGCTTTTGGGAATCGGCCAATCTATCATGGCTTTAATTTTGTTAGGGTCTACCTTGACACCTTCATGAGATACAATATGACCCAAATACTCTACCTCCTTCACCCCAAAGAAAAATTTGGAAGGTTTTGCATATAGTTGTTTCTCATGTAGTAGTTGTAGTACCCTATAAACATGTTGAACATGTTCTTCCCAAGAATTGCTATAGATTAGTATATCATCGAAGAATACTAGCACAATTTTTCTAAGAAAAGTCTTGAAAATAGAATTCATCAAACCTTGAAATGTGGAAGGTGCATTCGTGAGACCAAATGGCATGACTAGAAATTGATAATGACCTTCATCAATTTTGGATGTTGTTTTTGGGATGTCTTCATCCTTCATTCTAATTTGATGATACCCAAAACAAGGATCCAACTTTGTGAAGAAAATTGCTCCATGCAATTCATCTGGCAATTCATTAATGATAGGAATGGGAAAATTATCTTTAATGGTGATGTAGTTGAGGTCTCTATAATCTGGACACATATGCCATGATCCATCTGGATCGTGTACCATTACCATTGGTGCATAGTAAGAACTTTGGATAGGCCTACTTATGCAAGCCTCTAACATTTCTTCAACCATAGGCTCAATTTCACTCTTTTTTCCATAGGGCTATCGGAAAGGTTTGATGTTAGGAGGAACACTTCCTGGGATTAAGTGAATAGAATGATCAAAATATCGAATAGGTGGAAGACCTTTTGGAATATCTTCAAATACATTGGAATGCTTATTAATGAACCTTTGGATATATGGGGAAATAGGAGGCTTATATGTTTGAACATCTAATGAAAATAATTGTGCAATTACACCTTTATGTCCCTTTCTCATCAATTTTTTCATACCATTAGAGCTTGTCACCTTGCTTAGTTTCCTTGGAATACCATGTAATTCATATTCCTTTCCTACCCATAAAACGTTTATGAAAAGCATCTGAAATTAAAATCCACATTTCCCAAGGATTGTAACCATTGAAATCCTAAGACAACATCAGCACCACCCATTGGAATAGAAATCATTGGACTATTCAATACATATTCCCCCATAGTAATATTTAAATTATGGAATTTCCCTGAGCAGTTGATAGTTCCTCCATCTGTAATCATTACTTGAAACTCTGGTGATGGATATACAAAGAAATTGAGATATTTTTCTAATTTATAGTGAATGAAATTATGAGTACTACCATAATCGATCAACACTGTTACCTTTTTATTTTTGATAAATCCTTCGATCTTGAAACTTTGAGGAGTGCTAATTCTAGACAATGCATGACATGATATGGTGAGAGTAATCTCTTATGAAGTAGTATCTTCTATTTCTTCATTTGGAGATGGTTACTTGTTCTTTTGGTTCTTCCTCTTCACAATCTATGTAAAATAATTTCTTCTCACCATACTTATGTCCCTTACTCTACTTGTTATCACAATTAAAGCATAGGACTTTTTCTCTTCTTTCCTCTAGTTGTTGAGGTGTCAACCTTTGAGGTGGGTTAGAAGAATTGACAGTATTATCTCGGTATGTGTTGGAGGTGCTCTTTCTAGTATCCATCGTCATATTTTTACTTTCAAACTTCCTTTCCATACTGAAGGCCTTCTCCAGGGATGGTAGTTCAAAGAGATGCACCTCATGTTGAATGTTATCCTTCAAGGTGCCAATAAGGAGATCAAACAAATTATCTTCTGAAATGTTCTTCACTCCAAGACTTAGCTTCTGAAACTGTTTGATGTGCTCTACAACTGGACCTTTTTGCTTGAGATTTATTAATTGGGTAAAGAAGGTATTGCTATTAGTATCCCCGTAATGTGAAATCAATTCTTCAGTGAATATAGAACAAGATATAATAGAGTCCTTTTTACGGTCACAAAGCCATTGGTACCATACAAATTTTTCAGGCTCTAAATATAATGATGTAATAGTTGCCTTTTTCAAAGTTGGAACCTGGTGTAGATCAAAGAATTGGCCCATTTGGAATATCCATGTTATTGTATCATTGCCATCAAACTTTCTCATGTCAATCTTAGGAAGTTGGGTACCCCTTGGTGACCATCCTTGATGACTTCCATTGCCAGAATCATTTCCTCTTGGAATATTCTTATTCATGGAAGGTTTCTCAACATGATAATTATCTTTATCCTGCTGAATATTTTGGAACACATCATCGCTTGTAGGAAGAGTATCCATTAAATTTTGTATGAAATTGGAAATATTTGTCATATTCCCCATCAAATTCTCCTCTAGATTGAGTAAATCAACTGTTCTCACTGAACCTTTCATATTTTCCTCCATTTTATTCAACTTCTCCTCTAAATGATCCAAATCAATTTTTTCGTAGACCCTTTAATCATATCTTCCAGCATGGACACTCGAAAAGAGAGGTCTTCCCTTTCATCATACTTCAAAGATGGACTGTCTAGTGGTTTGGATGGAGTGTGAGTATTTAAAATTCCTTTTGATGACATTTTGAACAATATAAATAGATATCACACCTTAGGTATCACCACAATAAGATCATTATACTCAAAGTTAATCAAAATTAAAAATAGCGTACCTTTTAAAACCTTGATTGGAAGATTGTTTTAAGGCCGACTTGAAGCTGATTTAAATTTTAAATTTATGTTCCTAAGGGTTTGAAACATCATCCTTTTGTATCTTGATGCGTTCTCTTTCCAATGCCATGATTATGACCTAATTTGGGTTTACCAATAAGAACTTATTGTGAATCTCCCAACACTTATTATTTTTGGTCTTTCCAGAATAGGGAACTTGTATGGTCTTCCTTGTATCCAATATTTTGCATTTGAGGTTGAAAACCCTATCACAGATACTATGGTCTATCTTATTTCAGATGCAATAGGTATCACTCAATTTGGATCTTGCATGACCCGAATATTACCTTTTTTCCCAGACACCCGTTTAAGACTAGTTTTTGGACTAGTCAGAAACCCTAGATTCTGGAGCGAATATCTCTAAGCTTGTAATGTTTTACGATCTGAAACGTGGAGCATGGTTAGTCCAGCCTTTTTTCTAGATTGGTTTTAAGTATCACTCTCTGAACCCTTGTGTAAAAAATATTATAGTGAAAATTCCAAGATGACTCATTTTGAAGAAACTAGTCCCGAGAAAAGGGCTCTAATACCAAATGTTATGCAAAAAATTTCCAAAAAGAGCATGAAAAGAGAAGAAATAGATCAGAAAGAGTAGTCCACAACTTTATTGAATAAAATAGCTGAATAAAAAGCCTCTTTGAGGAGGAAACCTCCTTATACAATGTACTAAGTACAGAAGACAAGACAAGAAAAGACATGATACTCTAAATGAAATGTCTCATTCCTATATATAGGAGACTAACGGGTACAATCTCAACTAATTGACCCAAGCCTACATAACTAATATTTCCATACTAATTTCAATTACCACTAATGGACCAAATCCTACATCAAAACTAATGTAATGAACCACAATATAGGGGGAAATGTGCCCATATTTAGGGCTTAAAACCTTACTTAAGTATGTTAAATTTTGAGCATTAATTCACAATACTCTAGGATCTTTACTGAGAGAATAACATATACAATATATCAATGCATGACAATCACAATAAGTATGACAAGCATCACAAGAATCAAAAGCATGAGAGACAAGAGACATAGAGTTTCCGTGGGGAAAACCCTAAGGTGAAAAACCCCACAACTTCCTCAGAGATAGAGAGAGCAATGGCTCAACCAAAGTACAACCAAAATACACTGAGATAGTCTCCTATTAGAAGATGATCCTCCTCCTCACTAGTGTGCCACTTTCTGAGTGATCTAAATAGAGATCACCTGATCTCTATTTATACTAATATGTTTGCCCAGTGACCTTATGGGGTCAACTTGTCTAGCTAGGTACATCCACAATATAATATATATTTCAGGGCCGACCCCACACATGGTGGTCTAATAACCCATCGGCAAGTACACACATTTTCGACACTTGTCAATCCACATGACGACACTTCCTTATAGAGGAATAACACATCTCTAATAAGGGTACAATAAATATATATGAAATACATAGATGAAATACATTCCGAAGTTACATATACATCGACACTCCCTCTTAACTAGGAAGGTATTTCTCGACACAGATCTGATAGACAAGTCTTCTTCTCGGGATCATCGTCATCGATCCATCATCATCATCATCGTCACTGCTACTGCTATCTCAACCAATATATGACTCTACTCATCATAGGAAGTTCTACAGAGCCAGTCCTTTTTCATACTGGATGTAAGCCCGCCACCTGCAGGTCTTCATCATCACTGGCCATACTGTGGAAATCTCAGGACTTATTACGTGCGTCACAAAACCTTAAAAGAGTCTATTGACTAGCAAGAACCCTAAAGAGCATCTGAGGCCTTTTTCATCCTGTCCAGATCTCCAGGACTTATTACATGTGACCCCACCACAAAACGTCGAAAGAGAATCCCAGGACTGATTACGAGCACACAGCTCAACCTCTCGGATCTCCCAGGGCACAAATTACATGTGGTCACCACAAAACCTCGAAAGAGCATCCCAGGACTGATTACGAGCACAAGGCTCAACCTATCAGATCTTCCAGGGCACAAATTACATGTGGTCATGGAAAAACCTCGAAGAGCATCCCAGGATTGATTACAAGCACACTGCTCAACCTATCGGATCTCCCAGGGCACAAATTACATGCCATAGGACAAAACCTCGAAAGAGCATCTGCCAGATATCCTAGGGCACAAATTACATGGCATAGGAAAAACCTCGAAAGACTATCTGCAGATCTCCCAGGGCACAAATTATATGTCCTCCCAAGCAAAACCTCGAAAGAGCATTTGCCAGATATCCCAGGGCACAAATTACATGCCATAGGCAAAACCTCGAAAGACTATCTGCAAATCTCTCAGGACACAAATTACATGGTTAACTGCACAACTTGTTCCACGGCCACAGAGTAGCAACTTGATACTCACCATACATCATCCTGATGTACACATGATCATCCTGATCATCATCACTGCAACATCCTGCTGCATGTCATCTGGAGCAACATCCTGAAGCTCGTCATCCATGATCATCCTGATCATACAATGCATCTACCTGATGCATACCAAGTATCTACCTAATACATATCATCATACATGATCCACCTGATCATACAGTGTATCCACCTGATACAAATACAAATACATGATACATATCACCATACATGATCCACCTGATCATACAATGTATCCACCTGATACATATACAGATACATGTTCCAAGCATCCAACATGATGCTTATACAAAATACATACACATGATCCAACCGATCATATCCAACATCCAATATGATGCGTACATACATATAAATGATCCAACTGATCATATCCAGCATCCAACATGATGCATACATACATACATAAAAATGATCCAACTGATCATATCCAGCATCCAACATGATGCGTACATACATATATAAAAATGATCCAACTGATCATATCCAAGCAGAAACCAGAACATCATCCTGATGCTCGTCATCCAGCACTTACATCCACAGCCATGTGAAGGATCCTCCTTCCAACATGCTTGGAATGGCTTTAGCAAATGTGTCCATCACTTCTTCCTCGAAGTGTCCTCGATCTGAAGAACGCCAAGCCTCTCTCTGAAGTACTCGAACTTCACCCTGGCTAGTGGCTTCATCAGCACATCTGCAATCTGCTCGTCCGTCGCAACATACAGAAGCTTCACAGCTCCTCTCTGCACCATATCCCTGATATAGGTATATTTGATCTCTATGTGTTTCGACCTATCATGAAACACTGGGTTCTCGGACAGCTTCACACAACTCTGGTTATCACAGAAGATACCAGTAGCATCCAACGGGAGATCAAATAACTCAGACAGTAGCTTCCATAGCCATACTACCTCACAACTAGCTGAACAGGCTGCAACATACTCTACCTCAGCTGTACTCAGTGCTATGCAGGAATGCTTCCTGCTAAACCAAGAGATCACACCTGATCCCATACTGAAGCAGCACCCAGATGTGCTCTTCCTATATGTAGCACTGCCAGCCCAATCTGAATCAACATAACCCTGCAGGTTAAACTTTTGATTCACTTCATACTTGAGCCCATAATCCACTGTATCCTTCAGGTACCTCAAAACATGCTTTACAACAACCAGATGAACACTCCTCGGATCTGTCAGGAACTGACTCAATGTGTTCACTGAAAGCAAATATTTGGTCTCATGTTCGTCAGGTACATCAAGGACCCAATCATCTGACGATACATAGAGACATCAACTGGCTCAGATGAAGCATCACATAGAAGCTTCAGATTTGATGCCATAGGTGTGACCATGGCCTTGCAATCCATCATCCTGAATCTCTTCAGGATATCTACTGTGTACTTCCCTTGACCAAGGAAGATCCCACCTGCACTCTGCAACACCTCCATACCTAGGAAATAATGCATCATTCCCAAATATTTCATATCGAATTCAGCAGCAAGCTTCCTCTTCGTATCTGCAATCAGTCTGTCATCCCCTGTTACAAATACGTCATCCACATATAGGAGTAGAATCACATGATTCCCTTCCTCAACCTTGTAGTAGAGGTTGGAATCCGCTTTACTCTTGGTAAAGCCCAAACTAGATAGGAAACTGTCTATCCTACCATACCAGGGTCTGGGAGCTTGTTTCAAGCCATACAAGGCTTTCTTCAATCTGCACACATATGACTCCCTGTCATGTATTTCAAAATCGAGTGGCTACTCTACATATACTTTCTCTTCAACTACACCATTCAAGAAAGCCGTCTTGACATCCATCTGGTGTATTTTCCATTTCATTGCTGCAGCCAGGGCAAGTACTGTTCTGATGGAAGTATACCTGGCTATAGGTGCAAAAGTTTCTTCATAATCTATTCCCTCTTTCTAAGAGAAGCCACGAGCTATGAATATTGCCTTGTATTTCTCTACACTGCCATCTACAGCATGCTTGATTTTGTAGATCCATTTGGAAGTCACAACAGACTTCTCTTTAGGTCTTGGGACAACATCCCAAACATCATTCTTCATTATTGATTGGTATTCCTCAACCATGGAATCCTTCCATTCTTTCTTTTCTGCTGCTTCTTCATAAATGGAAGGTTCTTTGTTCATAATGTCACAGAGTAAAGCAACATAGCTGGTATGTGATCTGGTTCTCTTCTTTGCTCTGTGTTCTTCTTCTGGAATGCCAAATATTTCTACATCTTGAATGAGCTCTCTAGCCCATGCAGGTTTCCTCTTGTGAGAGTTATCCTCATCGGGTGGATTTACAGGTTCTTGCGGATCTTCAAACTCACGAACAACTTCTGGAACTGCTTCAGTCATGGTAGTGTCTTGAAATATAGTTTCCTTAGTATCTTCATAAACTTCGATAGGTGCCTTCCTTGATTTGATGAATGCTGAGTTTTCATCAAATGTTACATCCCTGCTAACATCAATCTTCTTGAACCTTGGAAAGTATATTCTGTAAGCCTTCGAGCTTTCACTATAACCCACAAAGATACCCTTCTTTCCTGAAGGATCTAGTTTAGTCCTCTTTTCCTTTGGAACATGAGTGTATACTGGACAACCAAATATTCTTAGATGACTGACTTCAGGTTTCTTACCAGAAAAGACCTCTTCTGGTGTCTTGTTGTCCAATATTTTGTGGGGTGTTCTGTTCTGCACATATATAGTTGTTCTAGCTGCTTCTGCCCATAGATGCATAGGTAGATCCTGGTCATGCAGCATTTCCCTTGCTGCTTCCATGATAGTTCTGTTCTTCCTTTCTGCAACTCCATTCTGTTGAGGATTATAAGGAGCAGTCAACTCCCTCTTAATCCCTGAATCACTGTAGAGCTTCTTGAAGTCACCTGAGGTGAATTCTCCACCATTGTCGGATCTGAATGTTTTGATCTTCTTTTCAGTTTGATTCTCCATCAAGGTTTTGAATTCCTTAAACTTAACAAACACCTCATCTTTGTTCTTCAAGAAGTATACCCAAGTCTTCCTGGAGAAGTCATCAATAAATGAGACATAGTAAACATACCCACTTAGAGAACTGGATGACATAGGACCACATACATCTGAGTGGATGATTTCCAGGATATCTTTTTCCTTGCTTTCACTGCTTGGGAAAGCCTTCTTAATGTTCTTACCTTTTGCACATCCTTTGCAAACACCTTCATGTTTGGTCTTGATTTCAGGAAGACCCTCTACAGCCTTGCTTGCAATTGGAAGTGTCCTATAGTGCATATGAGCAAGTCTTCTATGCCAAATTTCACTTGGTTCCATGGATTCATGTACCATGGCATGTTCAGGTTGTCCCTTCAATTTATACAACCCTCCCTCTTGCACTTCAATCACTACTGCATCATCTATTTTCTTTCCCTTTGGCCACATTAGGACTTGGCCATCCACAAATGCAACCCTCATACCTTTTTCATCCAATGCAGAGATGGAGAGTAAGTTCTTCTTGAGCCCAGGTACATAAAGAACTTCTTTCATCTTCAAAGATTTTCTAGAATCTAGGTTGTAGGAGGCTTCACCACTTCCTTTGATCGGGTATTGATAATCATCCCCAAGTTTCACCTTATGGGGTGATTCATGTTCAGATAGATTCACAAAACATTCCTTAAACCTAGTCATGTGTTTGGAAGCCCCATTATCAATCAACCAATCATTACAACCATGGGAGATAGTACCTGTGAGAGCAGAAATTAGAACATATTCTTCTTCACTTGATGAGTCATCATCACTATCACTTTCTGCCCTAGCCTTCTTCTTTGGTGGTTCATCATCTTCGGTAGCATGAGCATGATATCTTCTTTTGTTATTCTTCTTCTTCTTATTGAAGCTGTTGTTGTTGTCTTTCTTCTTCTTGGGACAATCTGAAGCAAAGTGTCCCTTCTCATTGCAATTGAAGCATCTGAGATCTTTCTTATCTTTATGATAATGGTGGTGTGAGAATCTTTTGTTATGAGATGATTCCTTCTTGGACTTGCCTTTCCTCGCATGTGCTGTGAGAGCTTGATATTCATTTCCCATCTTTTCTTCTCGGGCCACAATCCTAGCTTCTTCTTGAGAGCATTCTTCCCGCAATCTGTTGAAGGAGATCAACTTCTTCCTTGCACAAATTCCTTGAATAAAGGAATCCCATGACCTGGGTAGGCCATTTAGAGTGGTCATCACCACTTCACCATTCTCCACCATTTCATCCACTGCTTCTAGTTGTTCCTTGATCTGGGAGACCCTTGAAAAATAAGATGGAATGGTTTCTCCATTCTGAAACTTTACTCCTTTCAATTGGTTCCGTAGGGTCATCTTCTGATTTATGTTCTTCCCTTCAAATAGCTTGGTCAAAGAGTCAAACATCTCCTTGGGTGTCTTTAGAGAAGACACATGGGGTATGAGATGGTATTTAATGGAATCAACAATGATTCTCTTTGCCTTGACCAAGTTCTTCTTATGCAATACCTTGGCCTCTTCATCCTCTAGGATAGGGATGTCTTCTTTTATATATGAGTCCAATTCATTCTCTTCCAGGATTAACCCAATCCTATGCTTCCAAGCTCGGAAGTTACCAGCCCCTTCAAGCTTGGTGTGGTGAGACATCTTAAAGAGTACTTCAAATGGAAATAGAAAAGATTTAGGTCTTACCACTTGAAATGCTGAAAAACTGGATTTGGTCCCGGATTAGGGTTTGTCGAAAAAACCCTAAAAATTCAAAAAGTGAATTTCAAATTTCTGAAAGGATAGAAAGATGCACCTTGATGAGCTGATCAACTTGGTGCATTCAGAATTTGTGATTAGCAAAGATTTACCCTTCAGATTTGTCTTTTTGTCCTCCCGGATTCACTCGGGAGAGCCCTGAATTAGGGTTTGAGTTTCCCGGAGATCTACCCAGCCAAAAATCTCGATCCAAAGCTCTAAACTTCGATTTTTGCAAGGAGCTTCCAGCTATGTCTTCAGATTTCAAAAATTCCTATTTTTGTGGAAACCCTAATTTTTAGGGCCAAATCTGAAAATGCTCGGAATTGAATTCTGATTGGACAGATAGATGCGCCTTGATGAGTAGATTCAATCTACTATATTGTTTTTCCAAAATCTATGGAGAGAAACCCAATAAACAAGAAACTCAAGTTTCCGTCACTGCAAAATGTCTTCTTCTCAAGTTAGCTCTGATACCATGTTAAATTTTGAGCATTAATTCACAATACTCTAGGATCTTTACTGAGAGAATAACATATATAGTATATCAATGCATGACAATCACAATAAGTATGACAAGCATCACAAGAATCAAAAGCACGAGAGACAAGAGACAGAGAGTTTCCGTGGGGAAAACCCTAAGGTGAAAAACCCCACAACTTCCTCAGAGATAGAGAGAGCAATGGCTCAACCAAAGTACAACCAAAATACACTGAGATAGTCTCCTAGTAGCAGATGATCCTCCTCCTCACTAGTGCGTCACTTTCTGAGTGAGAGTGAGATACTTTTTCGAGTGATCTAAATAGAGATCACCTTATCTCTATTTATACTAATCTGTTTGCCCGGTGACCTTATGGGGCCGACTTGTCTAGCTAGGTACATCCACAATATAATATATATTTCAGGGCCGACCCCACACATGGTGTTCTAATAACCCATCGGCAAGTACACACACTTGCGACACTTGTCAATCCACATGACGACACTTCCTTATAGAGGAATAACACATCTCTAATAAGGGTACAATAAATATATATGAAATACATAGATGAAATACATTCCGAAGTTACATATACATCAAGTCATGTTTTTATGTACTCTCCTATAGTATTTATTCATGTCTTTTGATCTACATCCATGAGGTCGTGATCCCATTTTGTATTAATACACATATATGAGCATGGGGATCATATCTCGTACCTTAACCCCTTTATATTTGATATTATATACATGTACATTATCCCCTTTGTTAGCTATTTTCAATGGGCCTTCCATGGCCCCTTTGGTAGGGTGATTCTGTCTCTTCACCCACTCCTACTCCTCACTTAAGTAGTATTGTTATTTTATGTACTCTCCTATAGTAATTACTTAGGTATTTTGATGTGGCCCCATGAGGTCATCATCAAATTTTGCATTAATACACAAATATGAGCATGGGGATCCTAGCCTCATTTATATAGAAATTATGTACATACCCTACCCACTTTGTTAGTTATTTTCAAGGGGGTTTACATGGCCCATATGGTAGGGTGATTATATATCTTCACCCACTCCTACTCCTCCCTTAAGTAGTCTTGTTTTCTTATAGATTAAATAGATAGAAACATGTGAGGTGTTTTTTCTATACAATGTCTTCCTAACATCATATGTCATCATGAGACAATTGTTAGTACCCTAATTTCACTAGCTCACTTGTGATGAGAACATCACCTTTACACATCACTTTAAACAAAATTATCCCCATTTCAAATGATCACCATGTGGCTTTATAATTATAAACTAAACATGAGCAAGTATATGTTTGACCATAAAAAAGAAACCATGCAAAATTTCCTTAATAATTTTCACATGGAATTCAGACTGAATACTTTGAAAACATTGTTATGGCCTTAAAATAAAAATTTGGTTTCTCATTAGCTTTTTTTTTCCTTCCAAAAATTTGTAGTGGCTAAAACTGGACTTCATCAATTTGTTATTATTCAAAATAGAAATGGATATCGTCTCTAACATCTATCACTATGTAATTACTTCATCAATTGAATGGGATTATTCACATTGACACTAGTTCTAAGAGATTTCCACAAATTTTCCTATAAATAAAGTCCTCAAGGTCACTTTGCATCATGTGATTAAGCACAAGTGAGATTATGATGTTAGATTTAATCCACACACACACACATACAAACACAGAGATTCCATGTTAGTCCTCTTCTTTCAACCAATATACAAGTGCATATTGCACCATTATTATACAACTTGGAATGGAGCACTAGAGGAAAATAAATACTCTTTTTTGGGGTTAGATGTGGAGTCCACCTCTTCATCAATGAATACCAAGGTGTTGTAATACACTTTTCTCTCTATTTATTAATACAAATTCATTAATTCTTTGCTAGATATTGTTCTTGTAGGATTTGGTTTAAATTTGTTTCCTTGCATGATAGGTAATATAGTATAATGACTTTTATTTTCATGAATATTTTTGTCTACATTCATCTATCTGGTGCTTAAGAAACACAAAACTCATGCAATTTTTTTTAGCACATATTACTCATCAAACACAAGCACAAACCTCCTTTTCAAAAAAATTTACAATGGCCACCATCATGAATGCTTACAACAACCTTGGAGTTTCCTTCATTGTAACATGATAGTTTTGTTGCAAAAAGTGAAATTCCTAGACCTCACAGTTTTTATATATTGTCATTTAACTTCTTTTAAAACTAATGTCATTTATCTTCCCCTCCTTTTCCATGTTTCTCTATATTTGAGGTTCTTGATGTATAGCTCCTTGTCAACTTTCTCTTCACCATTTCTTCCATCTTGAATACTTACAACAAGCTTTATGTTATAGTTTGATAACAAGTAAACACGCCTATGGTTGTGAAATCTATATGCAAAAAACAAGTGAACAATTCTATATTCAACATCAAATAGGCAATACCATAGTACATATTCCTTAACAATAGTGTCTTTCTACCATCAACCTTAGGTCTAAAACTATAGTTGCAATTATAATTCTTAGGGCCAATTATTAGAGGATAAAAAAATAATTTGTCATTCTTTGAACAATTAACAATTATAAACACAAACCTATGATATGAATCACCACCATAACTATAACTAAACCATTGGTCTCTACTTGATCAAATAATGAGAAGCTCTTGAAAGGGTGAACACATTCCAAACTCGAACACCCTCTTGATACTTCCAAAACACGTCATTAGGTCCATTTCTAGTGGTTGAGAAGAGGAATTGTTATCCTTAACACTTATGATATATTTGTCAAGTGCACCATAAAAAGTGAGTTAAATTTCTTAATGCAATAAAAAATGCTATATAGATATACAAAAATTTACATAAAATAATCATGTTTTTTTAGGTTATTCAATTTGAAGAAAAGATCCTAGGTGTCCCTCCCTTGTGTGGCATACTTCATAATGCTTACATGATTGGAGAACTAGATGTTTTCCCTTCCACCATGACAATGGCTCTCAAGTAAAAGTTATTTAAATTGAATATAGGCGAATTTAGACATTAACCCATCTTCTATATATAGATATTACATAAAAGTTTGAAATGTATTTGACATTTAATTATTTTAAAATCGTTTATTTAAATTAAATAAATGTTTAATATAATTTATTAAATTTTCAATTAAATTAGATTAATCAAATTTTAATTTTAAAATTATTTAAATAATCAAATTTTTTAAACGCATTAATAAGATTTTACCTAACATAAATGAAAATGAAAAAATCTCAATAAAAGGTTAAAATTTTCCCAATAAATATAAATTCACTCCATTATTTTCAATTTTCAATGCATATTAATATTTCTTCCGTTTGGTAACACGTTTTGCTTTTTTCCAATGTGTATTTCCTTCTCGTGGCAAGTTGGCAACCATCTCACATGATAGTTTGTTTTTTTCCAACTTGTAAACGTGAATTTTGAATTTTTATATGTACGTTGCATTTGCTTTTTTACAACGTTTAACTTGAATTTTGAATTTTTATATGTACGTTGTATCTTGGCTGTTCGTAAAACTTTTTTTTAGTCGTTGCTCGAAACTAAATTTTCTTGGAAACGCAGATTCACATTAACTGATCCAGATTTTACCATTGTCACGGCTCTCTCGTTGGTATGATGCGATCCGAGTGCTCATTTTTGTTTTGGTGTGTTTGTTTGTGTGATCATATGGTGCAGTCTGATCTTGTTCCGAGTGCTCAATTTTGTTTTGGTGTGTTTGTATTTGATGTTCTGACTTGTAATATATATTTGTATTTGATGTTCTGACTTGTAATATATATTTGTTTGTCGTTCTTGTATTGTATTGTAAGCAGAATTACAGAATTGCAGAAGACGCACGTTATTTTGTCTGAGAATCGACCTTACATATCGGTTATGGTGAGTCTGTCACAGTTTTCTTCATTCTTTGTTTGGTTATTCACAAAATTTAGAGACTAAAATCAATGAAATGTTTCATTCTTTGTTTGGTTATTCACAAAATCTAGTATCTGTCTTTTTCTCTTTAGGGTTAACCAGAAAACTAAAATGGATGAAGTGTTTCACTGAATCTGAATCCTCTTCTTCATCTTCAACATTACATAATATGTGTGGAATTCAGCAGCTGCTTCAAACCAGAGGTATATTCGTTGCCCGTGGTCACCTTTTCCAGTTGCGTATACATTAGTTTGAAGAACGTAAGGCTCTCCAGATTTATTCCCCAGAAACTCAAAATCCAGCTGCAATATAATTCAATAGCATAGCTTAGCTGTCACAATTTTGAAATAGCTATATATAAAGTTTCCATGTGCCTGTTCTGTACAAAGAAGAAATAACAGACTAAGAGGAATGGCGTTCAACGACTCTTTATATGGTAAGGATATGCATTTTCTTTATTTGTTTGTTTACCATATATACTTAATCTGGATGGTTGGATAAGCGGATGACTTCAGTTAATTAAATTGTTGTTTGGATTTTAGGAGAGAAATCCATTCTATATACACATTGTGTGGCAATTAAAAAGGGAAATACAATATTGAATTAGATCTTTCCTCTCTATTTCTAATCAGTGAAGATCGGTCGATTGTGGAGATAGATAGAGCCGGTCCTGCGTCTCAAAGATTTAGAAGTAATTTGGAAATGTTCATCATCTATACATTCAAAGTTTGTTCATTATTCTATCTCATTTGTTTATAGATGTATTTTAAAAATCTTGATTCCCTTTATTTGTGTTACCGTTGCCCTATTCCTTTTATATGTTTCCCTGAAATTTGATTTGCAGAATTACAGAATGGAAGGGAGGCAGAATTAGGCGCAGGGTGGGAAACGTTACCTTTTTGAGCTATGGTGAGTATCTGTCAACAGTTTGCTTCAATCTTTGTTTAGTTCATCACAAAATCTATAGAGCCTCTAGTATAACTAAACCCTAAACCATAGTCTAATTCATTTATAAGTTTATACATCAAAATTTATTGTGTAGTCTTTTCTTGTCTATGCTTTTTTCTCTTTAGGGTTAACCAAAAAATCGATGTAGTGTTTGAGTGAAATATGCATGCCTACAACCCCTAAACTGGTCAAATTTTATCGATCTGTACCATTTCATGGCTATTTACAACCCTATATTCGTCAAATTTTATTTATATGTACCATTTCATGGATATTTACAGCGTCCTTTCCATGTGCATGTTTTGTACGGAGCACAGATAGTTGACGAATTATCTGGCACCTTCTCACCGCTATTTTATTATCTGGTAACCAGATTATGAGAAAAAATTGTCTATTCTGACGAATTATCAGCTTCTATGTTCTAATAACTTATTAGTCTTTACATAGTTGAGCCACAATTCACTAAGTTTGGATTACTTCTAAACCTCTATTCGCAATGAAAAACATTACGCATTTTTAATTACTCCATACGCGAGGAAAGGAATTATTCAATTGGAATGTCGTTCA
This sequence comes from Larix kaempferi, assembly GCA_027924585.1. Taxonomy (NCBI): domain Eukaryota; kingdom Viridiplantae; phylum Streptophyta; class Pinopsida; order Pinales; family Pinaceae; genus Larix; species Larix kaempferi. Next base: position 1,535,356 of record BSBM01000156.1, on the reverse strand, counting down.
ACTGCAAAATAGAATATACGACCAATCAATCTCATCAAATTTCGCAAATTCCTTTCCATTCAAAGGCCCTCAGTCTAACGAATTCGAGGGAAGCGTCCTAATTATATGTAATTATGTTTTTATTAGTAGAATACCATTTTATTTGTGCAATTTATATGATTAATTTGTGCAATTTGGATGATTATATTTTCTGAGTTACATTAAATAGTTTGTGCTTTGATTATCGTTTGACTGAGCATCACTCACTTTTAATATATCCTTTGACTGGAGAAAGCAGCCAATTAGATTCCTTTAGAATGACACAAGTGAATTAAAAATACACTCTACCTTCAATCAGGCCCAAACAGTTTTGGTGGGTTTGTTTTATAATGAATCCCTTTCGGTAATCATTTTTTATAATGATTTTTCGAGGGTATCCTTATCTAAAATTGCATTCTTATTGTTTTTATGTTTGAGAAGCTTTGACAATCCTTTAATCCTTTATGACAATGTCTTTTATATTGTGCTATATGTGAATTGATAGTTTTATATATATATATATGATGATGATAATATTTTTGGATATATGTGATTTTATAGTTTTAGATCATTATAATTGTGGTCATAGATTTTTAATCTCAAAATATATTAGGAATTATCAAGTGCTTTAAGGAGCATATGAGAGTTTGTTCTTATTTTTAACAACTTTGATTCTCTTCTTTATCACTTCCTTATAATATCTTAGTTTTCTCCCATCCTCTAAATCTTTATTAAGCCATATCTTATCTTTAAATATAGATGCAATAATACTTCTAATATCATCACTATTATGCATATTGACACCTTCCTCATTTTGTAAATGATTTAACCAAGACTTTGCATCTTTATGCCAACCTTGCTCAAGTCTTAGATAGTTTTAACTAAAGTATGAAGAAATTTTAGGAGTCCACTTGCTTAATATATATCTATATATATATATGTGTATGTACGTATGTATGTATGTATGTATGTATGTTCATTCTTGTGTGTATTTGTGAGTTTTTTCATTGATTGATTGTATAAATGAGTCTATTAATATGTATAAAGTATAAGGTAATTTCTTTTGTATAAGTGTATTGTATGTTTACAAATATATTGTTTGTATTTATTTTGTTAAGTGCTTCTTTTCATAATAGAAGAAGGGTGAAGAGGAAAATGAGGGGAGAGGTAGAGGGAGTGGGGGGAGAGTTTGTGGAGAGGACGAAACATTAGAGGTAAAGGAAAGAGAAGGTCTAAAGGAGGTGAAGGAGGTGAGGACATGAGGTTACATTGATTGAAGAAGCTAGAGGTGAAGTATGGTGTGAGGATTAGGATGGGGAGGTAAAAATAAAAGGGAAAGGGGAAGGGTGGTTTGGGGTAGAGTGGGTGAGGTAGAGGCAGAGTTAGAGGGTGAAGAAGAGGAAAACACAAAGGATGGGGCATTAGAGGGAGCAAGGAGAAGGAGGATGGGGGAGGTGGAGGGGGAGAGGGAGGGAGGGTGTAAGGGAGAAAAGGGAGGAGGAGGAAGAATATAGGGAGGTGGAGGTAGAGGGGGATGGGGTGGGGTAGGATGGCGGATAAGAATAGGATGATGAGGGGAGGGAGAGGAGGAGGAGGAGGGGAAGGTGGATGGGAGGAAGAGGGTGGGAGGGAGGTAGGGGAGGAAGAGGGTGGGAGGGGAGGAGGTAGGGAAGGAGTGGTGGGAAGGGGAGGGGGTGGTGAGGGGAGAATGAGGAGGAGGTGGGGAGAGGAAGGAAGAGGGTGGATGAGGGGAGGGAAAGGGGAGGGGGAGTGGAAGCTAGAGGAGGATGGGAGGTGGTGGGGGGAGGAGAAGGGAATGGAGGGTAGGAAGGAGGGGGGGGGAAGGGAAGAGATGGGGAGAAATAGAGGAGGGGGGAGGTGGATGAGGGGAGGGAAGGGGAGGGGGAGTGGAAGCTAGAGGAGGAGAGGGAGGAGGAGGGGGGAGGAGAAGGGAATGGAGGGCAGGAAGGAGGGGGGGTGGAGGTGGAGGAGGGGGGGAAGGGAAGAGATGGGGAGAAATAGAGGAGGGGGGAGGTGGATGGGGGAGGCAGGATGGAGGGGGGAGGAGAGAGGATATGGATGAGGGGAAGGAGGGGTAGGGGAGGGTTATAAAAGGGAGAGGAGGAGGAGCGGTTGCGGGAGTGGGAGGCATGAGAAGGAGGAGGAGGAAGGGGGGGACTAGGAGGGGGAAGAGAGGGGGAGGTGGGTTTGGAGGTGGGTATTAGGGAAGGGAGAGGGTGTGAAGTAGCATGGGGGGTAGGAGGAGGACAAGGATGGGGAGGTGGATGGAAGAGAGGAGAAGGAGAGGGAGGTTAGGTGGTTGGAGGAAGATGACTGGTGGAGAGGAGAATGAGGGAGTAGGTGAAGGAGGTGAACAAGAGGGAGGGGGAGGGAGGGGGAAGGGTAATGAGGGGAGAAGGAAGAGGATGAGGGTTATACAAGAGGGATGGTGGAAGTGGAGGAGAGAGGCAGGGGCGAGGGATGGAGGATGGTGGAAATTGACGACAAGGGGTAGGGTGGATGGGGGAGATGGATGAGGGGATGGAGGGGGAAGGGGAAGGTTAGTGAGGGGAGGAGCAGTAGGAAGATGAGGAGTGGGAGGATAGAGTAGGAGAAGGAGGAAGGGGGAGAGGTGGGTATTAGGAGATGGGGAGGGTGTGGGGTATGATGGAGGAATGGAAGAGAAGGGGGGGAGAAAAATGGAGAGGTGGAGTGGGGGGGAGGTGGGTTTGGGGTGATGGGGAGGGTGTGGGGTAGGATGGAGGAGTGAAGGAGGAGGGGGGGAGGAGAAGGGAGAAGTGGAGGGGGGCGGGGAAGGAGATGGAGGTTGGGGATGATGGGAACGAGTGGAGTGAATAAAGAGAGAGTACGAAGAGGAGGTGAGGTAGAGGGAGAGGGAATGGGAGGGTAGTGGGGGGATAAGGAGAAGGAGGAGAGATAGGGGGAGGTTGAGGGGGGTATGAGGAGGAAGAGGAGGAGGAGATGGAGTGGGAGGGGGAGGAGGTGGGGTTGGATGAGGAGGGGGGGAAGAGGGATGTCTAGGATGGGAGGGAGGCAAGGGAGGGGGGAGCGAGTGGGGTAGGAAGGGTGGAGGAGGATGGGGAAAGGAGGTGGAGGTGGAGTTTGATGGGGTGGGATAGGATGGTAGGGAGGAGGAGGAGGAGGAGGGGAGGGGGGGGAGTGGGAGGGAGAATGGGAGGAAGTGGAAAGGAGGAGTCAGAGGTGGGGAAGAGGGGGAGTGGTAGGGAGGAAGAAGGAGGGAGAGGAGGAGATAAGTGAGGAGGAGGAGGGGTGGGAAGAGGAGGGGATGAAGGGGGTAGGAGGAGGAAGGGGGGTGGTCGTTGGGGAGGGAAGAGGGGGAGGGGAGGGAGGGGAAAGGAGTGTTGTAGGGGGAGAAAGGGGTAGGAGGAGGGGGATGGAGAGAGGGATAAGAAGGAGGTGGAGGGGAGGATAGAGGGGAGGAGGATAAGTAGGAGAAGGGTATGGAAAGGTAGTGGGTGGGGGGCCTTGTTGGAGTATGTGGGTGCAAGGTTTGAGGGTTGGTATATGGGGGTGAATAGGGGGGAGGAGGACAAAGGGAGGGATGCAGATAGAGAAGAGGGGATGAACAGTGAGGGGTAGAGGGGAAAGGAAGAGAAGGATGAGGGCGAGGGGGATGAGGATGAGGAGTTAGAGGAGGGGAGGGGTTGGGTAATGGGGAATATGGAGGAGGGGTAGGAGGAGGGGGATAAGGTGGTGTTGGGGAGGGGGGAAGGCTGGGATGTGAATAGGGAGGTGGCAGAGTATGGGAGGAGGGGGAGTGGGAGTGGGGACGAGGAAGGATGACGAGAAGGAGGAGGAGGAGGAGGTGAGAGAAGGGGAGGAGGATGGGGTGTTTCAGGAGGGGAGAGGGGGAGGAGGGAAGGCAGAGGAAGGGGGAGGAGTGCAGAGGAGGAGGAGGAGGAGAGGAGGAGGGAGGGGGAGCTGGAAAGGGAGGAGGAATAGGAGCAAGATTGTTAGGGTGAGTTGGAGGGGGAGAAGGTGGTGGGTATAGGAAGTGGGTAGGAGAGTGAGGAGTAGGAGGAGGTGGGGGAGGATAGGGGGAGGGGGATGGGGAGAGGGATGAGTGTGGGGTGGAGGAGGAGCAAAGTAGGGAGGTGGAGGACAAAGGTACACAACTCAAGGAAAGAGGAGGTTCTATATAACAGAACTTACCAGTAAATCTGAGGAGTGTCCTAAGTTAAAACCTAAACAACATGCGATATCCAGTTAAAATATGAAACCATATGCTATCGTCCACCATCCAAGCTATGTATAGGAAAACATCTATCAATCTGATATCTAGATTCTTGCCAAAAACCACAGACTTAATGTTCAAATTATTTTAGACAGAGGCCAGGATCCACGAATTCAATGGTCAAATCGATTCTCCATATTTTGGCCAAGAACCATAGATCTAATGTTCAAATCGTTTCAGACAGATCCAGGATCCACGAATTCAATGGTGAAATTGATTCTCCATATGGTGGAATCTGCTCTTTAGCTGCGCAGAATGTGTAAACAAAAATCACATATTTTTGCAATTTGCCCCAACACAAGGATGCGTAGAGTAGTGAAATACGGTTGACCATATTGACGTTTTCGACCCTAATTTTATTTAATTAAATGAAACATAATGAAGGCAGCTAGGAACCCTTGCGATACTAGTTTGTTACAACTGCAGTTTGAAATCGCCCCCATTTCCTTCCATCTCTATCTACTGGTCTTTCTTCCATTTATCCTTTTATCAAGGTTGTTAGGACACTAAAAATGCCACTTAGGAAGAATGACTACTTTTGAGCACAAAGGGTTCTCTTTGATTGAATACTTTGCTATAGTGTCTGTGAGAGAAGCTATAGTTTTTGAATGATTATGTGAGTTGGGAGTTGTATGCTCCTAAAAATTCTACTATATGATATTTTCCAAGAAAGCATTGAAGGTATCGTCCTGCACACCTTTGTGATAATCTACAAGGGATCTAGCAACTGTAACAAACTCATAATCAAACTCTCAAGTTTGTTGCAAAGAAGAAGAGAAGGAGGCACTCAATAATCACTCATAAACACAGAATAATGAATAATCATAGTATTATACAAGGAATAATGAATGTAAAGAATGTGTTACAATAAACTGTGATGGAGCATCGTATAGGATTCGAATTAGTCAAGTAGGGCGTTCGAATCTGAGTTCAAAGTCTAGCTTGGATAACTATGGAGACATCATCCATTCAGTAGTATCAGTCATAAATGGTAAGAGTTAGTCAAGTTTGTCCAACTGAGTCTAACAAAACCATCTAGGCATAAATCAGGGAATGGAGACTCCAAGGGGGGTGCATGAGGCTGTCATAGGGTCAAGTGGCACTCCAAAACTAGATAACTAGGAGCTACAAGTAGTTAGGATGAGAAATCAGTGGAACAGCTACTCAATCCATGCACTAACTGAGTGATAACTCCCGGTAGGTGAGAAAAGGTGCCCTAACTGAGTGATATCTGGTGGTAGGTGAGCAAAAGCACTCTAACTGATAGTGGTAGGTGAGCAAAGGCACACTAGGCATGTAGAAACTCAAAGAAGGCGCTTTAGGTAGATGGGAGGCCAACTGGGGGCTGTAGACAGGTTCTGGAGAGCTAGGAACAAGCTCTAGGTGCTCAGAGGACCACCAAGGTGATAACTGGATGCATGCAATTGCATGTAGATGGCTGGATGAATGCAAAATGCATGAAGACATGCAAAAATGAAAAGTGATGGTGTGAATATTGCAACACCCGCCTCCAAGCTATACTATGAGATAATAACTGAAATCTAAAAAATAGGGCCCTCGTGAATAAGACCAAAGGTCACCCCGTATAATCAATCTAAATAAGCTAAGTGAGGAAAGAGGTAAAACCCAGTGGGAAGAAAGACCTCCCTCAAAATAGACTGAAGGTTTGCTAAAGTAGCATTCCATCACTTATCCTTGAAGGAGGCAAGTGTCCTTCTTTTCCAAAGAAGGATCGATCGATCTGAAATGGATCAGTAATGTGAGAAGGATGAAACCTTCCATTATGAAAATCTTGTCTAGTTCTCTGTCGATTAGCTGGATTACCAACAAGATCTTTAGTAGATATGAGAGTAGTGGTTTCCCGTCTCGGAAGAGGAGGAAAATAAGTTGAGAGATAATAAGGTTCTTGTGGAACTGAATCTCTCATTTCCTCATCTTCATTAGCATTTGCTAGATATTCACGTTCTTGTTGATTTGGATCTAGCATTTGCTCTTCATCATATTCACTGTCATACTCTGAATATGATCTTTCATGTGATGAAGGTTCTCTCTCTTGGATCTCATCAACACTTCCAAGCTTTGAATATGAAATCTTATGTGAAGAAGCATGTGAATATGATGTCTCATACTCCAAATATGAACTATCATGTGATGGATATTCGCTCTCTTGAAACTCATCATCACTCTCAAACTCTAAATCTGAAAACTCATGTGAAGAAGCAAGAGAAACTGGCTCATCATCACTTCCAAACTCTAAATCTGATGAAGTGGGAACATCATGAAACTGCTTCTAAAGGTGCATGTGGATCTCTGATATCTTTTTTGAGCAATCATAGGTGATATTTTTACCAAAAGAACTAGAATCTGATGATGATGGATTTTCAACAAGATCACTAGTGGTTATAGTAGTGATGGCCCTTTTGGCCATAGGAGTTGAACCAATAGGATCTAGGTCTTCAGGTTCTTGTGGATCTGGATCTAGCATTCGCACTTGTTCAAGATTCCTTTTTTTCTCAATCTTCTTAGGTCGATCCTTTCCTTTCAACCAATCTTTGCAGGTGCCACGAGCAATCTTGCTATTTGGAAGACTTTCAACCACATATTGAGCTAGCTTGTAGTTGAGATGAGATAGTCTACTCTCTTCATGAGTATGAGAGCGAAGAGCGGACTCCTTTGAGAGAGGTAAGAATTGGGAAAACTCATAGAGTTTCGTCTCATGATTTGCAACTTCTTTTGCAATGATTTATCTTGAAACCATGTGTTGTACCAGAACTTCATTTGGAGAAAAGATCACTCTTTTGGGCTCTCCAATATGAGTCATTTGATACACTGAAAGTAAATTTGATGCAAGAGAAGGAACATAAAGCACATCAGAAAATTAACCATAGTCAAGATTGATTCTTCCAATCCCCTGAGAGGAGACTTCTGGATTATTTCCCAATCTGATGGAAGGGCCAACTGAGCTTTCGAAATTGTAGAAGAGGTCTTGGGAGGAAGACATGTGTCTTGATGCTCCTGAATCTGTTGATGCACTTGCCATGAGGACATGACATCTTTTTTTGTCTTCAGATCTAGAAGGTTCAGTATCAGGATCTTTCTTCCTTGTATATGCAGGTACAAGAAGATTGTTCTTCTCAAGTAACTGAGCCATCAAATCTATAGCTTTCCTCATATAATCACTCTCAGGATGGAAACCTCTAAGACAATATGTGCACTTGGATATTTTCTTCTGAGAATGCTTGGTATTCCTTGATTTCGAAGCCCCATATGACTCATATGGAGTATCTGTAGACCTTGTATCATTCGATCTCTTATCAGAAATATTTTTCTTGTCTTTACCATTCGCCCTTTTGGCCTCAACAGCTACAAGGGCCGAATCCAACTTGGGTTTGATTATTCCCATGGAGATTAAATTCTCTTCCTCTTGAGTAAGAGATTGGATGAAGTCATCAAGTGAGGGAAACTTCCATTTTGGAATGGACATCTTAGCTGACTAGAAAGTAGAGACAAAAACTAAGAAGTTTTCTCCCAACTTTGAGAGAATGGCAAGAATAAGCTATTTGTCTTCTTTCACTATCTCATATCTTTTCAACTGTGATATCAATCTTTTCAACGTGGTGAGGAAGGCATTGATAGATTTGAAGCTGTCAGGACTCAAATATATGAGTTCATTCTCCAATTTGTGTCCTTTCATATCATCTTTATGTCCAAAAAGGGATTCGAGCTTTTACCAAACCTCTTTAGGAGATGTAAGATCGATGACATTAAAGTGAAGATCATCAAAAATTGAGAGAAGGAGGAGGCCAACTGCTTCATCAAGTTTATCCAAGTACTTGGACTTTTCAACTGCACTGAGAGGTTCTACCATTGTTCTGTTGAGTATCCAGGTGAAACTCTTGGATCTCATGAAGAGAGCCATCTTGGCTTTCCACTCAACATAGTTGGAAGATGTGAGCTTTAGATCCATATGAATAGAGAAGGTCGAATAGTTGAAGAAGAATTCGAATGGGTGAATGAACCTGCAAAACAAGAGAAAATTTTGCTGACGGAGAATGCTACACTTCGACTGAACACTGCCTTTTGAACACTAGGCACATAGACTAATTCCTTCACACCTGGCTAGACCTCACTGGATTTCTCCAATGAATTCAAGTAATAGCACCAGGATTTGTTGTGGAAACTCAGAGGCTTCTGGTGCTCAAGTGAAAGATAGCTTCTCAAAGAAATGCTCCAATTGCTACAATTCAAATAGCTGCTTCTTGCTCTAATACCATGTGATAATCTACAAGGGATCTAGCAACTGTAACAAACTCACAATCAAAATCTCAAGTATGGTGCAAAGAAGAAGAGAAGGAGGCACTAAATAATCACTCATAAACACAGAATAATGAACAATAATAGTATCATACAATGAATAATGAATGTAAAGAATGTGTTACAATAAACTGTGATGGAGCATCATATAGGATTTGAATTATCCAAGTAGGGAATTCGAATCTGAGCTCAAAGTCTAGCTTGGATAACTATGGATACATCATCTAGTTAGTAGTATCAGTCATAAGAGGTAAGAGTCAGTCAAGTGTGTCCAACTGAGTCTAACAGAATCAGCTAGGCATAAATCAGGGAATGGGGACACGAAGGGGGGAACATGAGGCTGTCATAGGGTCAAGTGGCATTCCAAAACTACCTAACTAGGAGCTACAACTAGTTAGGATGAGCAATTAGTGGAACAAATACTCAATCCATGCACTAACTAAGTGATAACTCCTAGTAGGCGAGAAAAGGCTCCCTAACTGAGTGATATCTAGTGGTAGGTGAGCAAAGATGCTCTAACTGATAGTGGTAGGTGAGCAAAGGCGCACTAGGCATGCATAAAATCAAAGAAGGCACTTTAGGTAGGTGGGAGGCCAACTAGGGGATGTATACAGGATCTGGAGAGCTAGGAAAAAGCTCTAGGTGTTGGGAGGACCACCAAGGTGATGCCTAGATGCATGCAATTGCATGCAGATGACTGGATGCATGCAAAAAAAATGCAAACATGAAAAATTGAAAAATGATGGTGTGAATATTCCAACAACTGTTACACCAAAATGTCATCACCCTTGTACAAGTGTCGCAAGTGTTGCAAGTGTCGTCATCCTGACTTAGTGTCGTCACCGTGACCGTTGCAAGTATCATCATTATGACCAAGTGTTGTCATCATGACCGTTGTGATAGATGTCGTCATCTTGACCATTGTGTAAACTCTTTTGTCTGACCCCTAAACTCATTCCGGGCTAAAACACATCCAACTGAGAGATTTTCCCTTCCTAGTTGACCTCTTTGAGTAGGCTGTCACACTTCTCCTTCATCTAGGGTGCGACTTTGCAGTTCTTGGTCATCTAGGGTGAGACAGTGTCGTAGGTTTTCTTCATACAAAGTGTGACGACCTCCTTTTGTCACTCTGTGTCCTTTATCGGGGTGCGATGAGGCTGGTTAAAGGCTATTTTGGGGAGTCTCGAGGTCTTTCTAGAAATTTGTTGAGGTGGATACCTATCCCTAGACTCTAGGTGAGGTGGCATTTCGGTTCCTAACCTAATGGGAGGATCCCTTAACCATCTCCCCCTAATCCTCAACCTACCCTATCTCTTTAGCCCTATATAAACACCCATTCTCTCCATCAGAGGGGGGGAAGGTCTATGGTACCCTTATACTAATAGGATCCATATTGGTGATTGGGAAGTTTATACCACCTTGGAGGCTTGGCTTGGACATGTTCGATGGAGGATGCGACGTTGAGGCTTTGGTTGTATCTTTCTCCTTTCTATGTAATTCCCACTTTTATACAGTTAATATAATCTCTTTCCATAAACTATTGTCTCATTGATGATGTTTAGAGTTTTCTTCCTTAACTGTTAACTTAGATCAATCATATGAAATGTATGCTTTTACTGTTTGTTATTTTCTATATGTTCAACAGGGTCTTGCAGCTAAAGATCTGACGACGCTGGAGCATTGGATCAACAAGGAGCAAAGGGATCCGCAAATCTGAGGTAAGCTATCTATCTACTAGTTTGCACTTATATTGATCTAGGAAATTAGATCTATATTCTGTTTGATTTGTTCTAGACTTACATTAAGCTAGGGAGATCACGCCTTAGATCTGTATTTGGTAGATTGTTTGATAACAACAACCTTACTATCTTTCCCTTATACCTTGTCTTATTATGGATTCATATCCTGCTTATTGAATCAGGCACCTCCCACATACTACCATACAACCCTGGGTTTAAGAAATAAATTAGGGGTAAACCTCTATCCAGCCTAAAATACCAATTTTATCTAAAATTTCAATGAAACTAGAGGTATGAAAGTATGCATATTACTAAATAAACAACAACTAAATTGTAAGATTTAGGGTTAAAAACAATAATATTAATGCAACTACTCGAAAACCCCTTGGAAACTAGAAACTTCCAAGTGTCTTTGAATATTATCTTGATTTTCTCTAGGTGTGAGGACAAAACCTTCTTGGAATAAGTAGGTCATTTGTATCACAAGTAAACTGTAAGGAAAGAAGGTGAGAAATAGGAAATTCTTTCCTAGGTTTTGGAACAAATAATGACACAAAAGAATAATAATGGATGTTGTAAAAATTATTACATTTATTTAGTAATGTGCTTTATGATATAACTGAGGCCTAGGAGCCTCCTAGCCTTAGGAGGCCAAATTAGGGCTTCCAATGTTGGGCACTTCCTCATAAGATTATGTTATAGGGTTTGGCTCATGAGGAACACCTCCCACATGTCGATTAAGTTTGATTCTTTTTTCCCCGCTGTAATGTAGGCATCATGCCCTAACAGTAGGCCAAAGTTAAAATGGCCATTTGAACTCAACAAGGGTTTTACCACATAAATAATCCCTAATGACACATGACAACAAAAGTACTTATCTCCATGAAGAAGGTATCCCAAGCAACATGTAGGAGGTTTTCCTCATGAGCCAAACCTTAGAACGTAAGCTCATGAGGAAACCCTAATTCGGCCTTCTCCTCCTCTCCCATGTGCAACTCCTAGAGGATATGACAATAAAAGAAAAGTGATACAAATGAGGAAGTATTGAAATTTATTTATAAAATACTCGTGACTTATGGGCCCACACCATGCTAGCTTTGAAGACTGGAGAGGAGACACCTCTATGGTTCATATGCTTGAAACCTTAGGAGGCCAAATTAGGGCTTCCTGCAACATTGGGCGCTTCCTCTACAGCATTGGGGGGTTGCTTGGTTGATTTGACATCAAGAATATGTTAGGAACTCGTGTCAACCCTTCTCTTTACTTTGTTAGTATATTGTTGTTGGACGCATATGCTTTGTAAGTCGTCCCGTAGTATTATATGTTCTATGGTATTGACCCATAGTATTGGGTATAGACCTAGTATATAAGTGTGTGTTGAGGACAATGAAGGAACCATGAAGTTATTTGTATTGAGCTTGCTCAAAGGAGGTTTCCCCCTCGAAGTGGCCCACAATCAATAAATCGATTCTGAGTTCTGTTATTTATGCTATCTCGTGCATTTATATTAATTAATCGTTGCAGGTTCTTTACATCTGGTATCAGAGCACTTTCTTGGGCTCGTTGGGTGGAATATGTGCCAAAATTTGTTTTCCATATATATTGAAGTTTCAGATCTGGGAATAATCGCTATCCGCTTAACTGTGGAAAGTACTTGGGAATAAGCCCTAAAACTCATTTTGAGGAGTACCATAGGTACCCCGAAGTAGTTGGTCCATTGAGAGGACCTTCCAGCGAAAAGGGAAATGACCCCTACCTGATTGACTAGTTCCCACACATGAGGTAAACCAAGAGCTGTCGTTTATGGCAAAGCGGTTATCAGTTTTACCTGAGCCATGGAGTGAGGGGTACTACCCCAATATGAACACCGTCAGACAACATTGGTGTTCGATTGAAACCCCTAAACCGTTAGGAAGATGAGCATACCTAGGTTCCATATCTATTTTCAGCTGAACTATTGCTGATCACCACCGCGCCATTGCAGATCCATCTGTTGTCGATCACTTCAACGTCGTTTCAGATCCAGCCGTTTTAGATCCATTCTGAGCTCTTTCAGATCCAACCATTTTCAGATCCATTCTAAAAGCCGTTTCAGATCCATATGTTTTTGATCCATTCCAATCCATTTCATATCCCACCATTTTAGATCCATTCAGAAATTTGTTTCAGATCCATTCTGAAAAAATAAAATAAAAATAAAATAAATATTTTTTTTCGCCATATCTCCTTTGTTTTAACTTTGTTTCCCTTGAAAATTCACTGACACCCCTGCAATCCCATTTTGCATATTTCATTCCTGGGGACCCTACCACAAATTCCACTTCCCAGAGCTAGAAATCCCACATTTGTCTATTTTTATGGTTTTCCATAACTTCTTCGATTTTCACCCAATCGCTTTCAAATTTTGCCACCGTGTTCATTCCCTATTTCTGCTTCTTTGTCCCTTCTTGAAAAATTTTCCCATCCTCTCACCCCGCTTCTGAAATCCTCATTTTTTGCTTCCTTGTCCATTCGAAAGTGTCCAAAACCTAGTTAAACCCCAACTACCCATCAAATTTTTTTCCCAAATCCAAATTTCTCTTTACTAAATAAGCTTCTATTTGTGTTTTTCTACCCATTCACAAAAAAAAACTCCTGGTTATGGTTGTCACCCATGCAGGAGCACAAATCATGGAGGACAAACTTGCAGCCCTCAAAACCAAATTCCAAGATTTGGATGACAAATTTCCCAGCCTCCATCTTCAACATTCAGCCATGAACACTCGGTTCTCTTCTTCTAGCAATTTTCATGGGCCAAAGCTTGATTTTCGACGCTTCAATGGAAATGGTCCGACTGGATGGATATACTGGGCAGAACAATATTTCAATCTGCATAATACTTTTGATGTCCAAAAAGTTTCACGTGCATCCTTTCATTTGGAACAGGAAGCCCTTCAATGGTACTATTGGTACATCAAGGCTCATGACAAGCCAAAATGGACATATTTTTAACAAATCCTTTTACAACGATTTGGTCCTAGTGATTTTAATGAATTCACAGGAGCACTCACTAAACTTTGCCAAATTGGCACTAGGAGAGTATCCGACAAAATTTTAGAAACTAGCAAATCACACAGAAGGATTGTTTGACGAATTCTACAGGAGTTGTTTTATCAGTGGTCTTAAGGATGAAATCCACTCAGAGGTTAAAATGTTTTGTCCCAACACAATGATGGAGGTTCTAGGGTTAGCTAAGTTGGCGGAGGTCAAGATCACAGCCAAACAACGCTCCAAATCCACTTTTGTTCCATTCAGAAACATGGTTTCCCAACAACCTCCCATCACGTCGGCTCCTTGCACCACTCCTATCAATCATTTGTATGAAGCAAAGATGCGGGCACATAGATAAAAAGGGATTTGTTATAATTGTGATGAGAAATTCACCGGACATAGACGTGTTGAGCAACAACTCTATATCTTGGATGTGGATTCTCCGCCTGCCTATGAACTTGGTGCAGAAGCTCCAGATACACTAGATGATCAGGTCAACATTCAGCAGCCGCCTGTTGACCCTCCGTCTCCGAACGACCACCCAGAGATATCTCTGCATGCTTTAGCCAGAGTCACCACCCCACAAACAATGCAGGTCAAGGGTTACTTCAATAATATCCCTCTTACAATACTCATTGATCTGGTAGCACTCATAACTTCATTGACCCTCGGATCGCCAATCAGGCTGATTGTTTTTTCCATCCTTGCTCCAAATTTGAAGTCATGACTACCAATGGGGTCACCTTACCTTGCAAGGGGAAGTGTCACAATGTGAGTATCTCTATCGAATATTATAACCTGAGCTCTGACATGTTTTCCTTGTCCTTAGGAGGATGTGATGTGGTTTTGGGTGCTCAATGGTTACGCACACTTGGCCCCATCTTATGGGATTTTGTTGAAATTTGGATGCAGTTTTCAGTCAATGGGAAACGACACACATTTACAAGCTTACAATCAGGGTCTCTCCGCATCATCAATTCACATCGCCTAGAAAAGATCCTTAAGAAGAATTCACATGGTGTCATCGCTTAGCTCCATTCCATTCAGATGCACCCATCAATGGTCTCCACTACTCCCTTGGATAGATATGCATTGGTCTGTACTAAACCAGTGGGATTGTCGCCTTCAAGAGACCTTTCCGGTAAGAATTTAGCCGCATCTACATCTCAAAAGGAAATGATGGCTATTTTGCATGCATTCCAGAAGTGGTAGCCATACCTAGTAGGGAATTATTTCTGCATCAAGACTGATCATCAGAGTCTGAAAAATTTCCTGGAATAATGGGTGTCCTCCCCAACGCACCTGAAATGGGTTAGCCATCTCATGGGTTATGCCTATGAGATAACTTACAAGAAGGGTAAGGACAATCTGGTGGCATATGCTCCTTCTCACACATTTGATGACCCAGTTTCTCTTTGAGCTAAATCTATGCGTGTTCCAAATTGGTTGCAATTTGTTCAACAGGGCTATGTCTTCTATGAACTCCATGATTCTCCATCGGTAGGGAACTCTGGGTTCCTCAAAACGCATGACTGGGAATAGTGTAACTTCTTTTGGAAGGGATTGAAAATGTCAATTCAAGAGATGGTGGATGAATGTGCTACTTTCCAGGTCAACAAGGGTGAAACGACACTCCTTCCGGGATTGCTCGAACCCTTGCCCATCCCTACATAGATTTGGACAACTATTTCTATGGATTTCCTTAAAGCACTCCAGTGGTACAATACCACATCTAAAATGAAACCATATGAAGCAATCTTTGGACAGGCACCACCAATTCTTCTTCCATACACCCTCAACAATTCCCCGGTTCAGGAAATTGACTCAGTTCTTCAAAACCGTGATTAGATTCTTCTCATTTTATAGGACAATCTTCACATGGAAAGAATTTGAATGAAATAATAAGCCGATCAACACTGTTTTGAGTGCACTTTTGACGCACGTGATATGTTTCTTCCTCATGTACATCCTTCCAAGCAATCCTCCCTGAAACTCAATAAGCATCAGCTTCTCTCTCAATCTATCACAAAGGTATTTATTTAGTGGCATGGAATGCAACCCGAGGATGCTACAGGGAGTCACTCCTTCAGATTCCACATCAATTTCCATATCTAAAGCTTTGAGGAAAAAGATTTTTCTAAGGGAGAGGGGATGTTAGGAACCCGTGTCAACCCTTCTCTTTACTTTGTTAGTATATTGTTGTTGGACGCATATGCTTTGTAAGTCATCCCATAGTATTTGTTGATCCATAGTTTGTATCAGCCCATGGTATTGACCCACAGTATTGGACGCATATGCTTTGTAAGTCATCCCGTAGTATTATATGTTCCATGGTATTGAACCATAGTATTGGGTATAGAATTAGTATATAAGTGTGTGTTGAGGCCAATGAAGGCACCGTGAAGTTATTTGTATTGAGCTTTCTCAAAGGAGGTTTCCCCCTCGAAGTGGCCTGCGAGCAATAAATCGATTACGAGTTCTGTTATTTCTGTTATCTCATTCATTTATATTAATTAATTGTTGCAGGTTCCTCACAAAGTAGAAGGTTGAATTAGGGTTTCCTCATGAGCTTATGTTCTAGGGTTTGGCTCATGAGGAACACTTCCCACATGTTGATTAAGTTTGATTCTTTCTTCTCCCTCGCAATGTAGGCATCATGCCCTAATAGTAGGCCAAAGTTAAAATGGCCATAAAATTCTCATAGAATGGCCATTTGAACTCAACAAGGGTTTTACCACATAAATAATCCCTAATGACACATGACAACAAGAGTACTTATCTCCATGAAGAAGGTATCCCAAGTGTAGCACTATCCAAGCAACATGTAGAAGGTGTTCCTCATGAGCCAAACCCTAGAACATAACCTCATGAGGAAACCCTAATTCATCATTCTCCTCCTTTCCCGTGTGCAATTCCAAGAGGATATGACAAGAAAAGACAAGTGATACAAATGAGGAAGCCTTGACCTTTATTTATACAAGACTCACGACTTATCGGCTCACACCATGCTAGATGCGAAGACTAGAGAGGAGACACTTTTATGGTTCATATGCTTGAAACACTCTTATCATATCAGGAATTTCATGATTGACGTTTTATAGTGATCCTATATTTTCATTATGAACCCATGTCATTGGATCCAACTACTGATGTTTGCAGAGGTCTTACTGTTGTTTGTTAATCATGCTTATCAATGTATTGATTCTTAATTTATGATGTGATAAGACATTTTTTCTATTTTTTTTGTTAAAGAAACCATCTTAGGTAGCCTAAGTGTTTTTTCCCATGGATCTTTAGAGACCATGTAAATATCCAATGGAAAAATATGAGCACGATTTTATTAGAAAATATTTTTTCGCAAAATTGCATCATCAGTTAATGTGTTCAATGAAGTTAATGTTTACAATGTTCTATTCTCTTTATGGATTATTAATTTTTTATTGTATCATTCTTCTAGGTTGCAAGTTATTATTTATATATTCACTTACATGTGTAGATCAAGAATAATAGAAACTGTTATATTAGAGACTCATATGTAACTGGTCTGCCAATATTTTGTAATTTTAAAGCTTGAAGATATACATATACCATGAAATAAACAACAGAAAGTGGATCGAAATGAACAACAACGTTTTGTAATTTAAACTGATTTTGTTTAACTGAATAGTACAACTGATTTTATATTTTATAATATGATGATACATCCATAATGGTCTGCATAAACATGGTTTTGATGCATATAAATGATGTATACAAAACTGACTTTGTATAGAAGTATATATGTAAAGAGGGACATAATTGCATTAACATACGCTATTCAAGTAATCTCCGCAATGTATTGCTTTATATTTTTTTTAAAGGACAATATGCCAACGGTTGAAGGGAATCAATAATAATATTATATATTCATTTTATAGAGGATAGTTCTTTAGATGGTTTGAGAATGAGACTGGTAGAAGTTGTAGCTGTGTTGGAGGTGTTTGGTGTGATCGTGCCTTATTACAAACTCAAGGATTGTGTTTTAAATTTGATTTGATTGATAGTTAGATGTCTTGAAGGTTCTGCTCCATCCTTTTGCATCAATTCTAGTTTTTCCAACATTTATTGTTGGTCCATGGCTCGTTCGAGTTACGTGATATCATGTTTTTTACACACCTATGTAAGGTGTTCAGGCTAGTCATTTTTCAGAGCACGTGGAAGGCTTGGATATTTGTTTCTGCTTTGGTTAGGTGGAACTTCTATGGGAGTTGTATAGGATGAGACTTGGATTGCTACCCTATTTGGAGTTGGTTGCATCAAGGTCAGTGTATTTTTTAGTATCTCATATTTAGGCATGCAGGTTGAGCAAGAAAGGAATATTCTTTTGGTGGGATATTTAGGATTTTGAGACCAGGGATTGGATGTATTGGGGATTTCTAGCTCATCAGAAGGTCCTTCTGTCCTTTGGCAAGATGACTGTTAAATCTCCAAGAATTCACCTTAGGCTGTAAGGTCATGTGATCTTGGTAACACAATTCGATCTTTTCTTTTTTAAAGGTTCTCAAAAGGGGTGGAACAAACTGTAAGGTTGCCAAAACATTGTATCTCTATAGCATCACAGGATAGTCTAGTGAAATTGGATTTGTAATGAACTAATCAAATAGTTAACATAAAATAAATGATCATGGAAAGATAATACTATAATCTGTCTTAGTTATGAATACAAACTGGTATTCTATAATAGTCAAAATCACAACAAACTGAATGTATATCAATAAGTATTAAACCATTAATGCAAAAGATGAATACTTCGTTCAATCATTAAATGGAACAAGAATAAGTAGATCAACTACTTGTCAACATTAAAATAGATAGAAAGAAGATGGATGGAAGAAAGATATGATTTCATTCATTCAAAGTATCAAAAGGACAAAACTGCCATTCCTTTGATTTCAAAATTTACAAGTCTTCTGAAACCTATCGGGTCAAACCCTTTCAATAAAAAATCTCCAAAATATATAGTTTTTTTCTGGATCAGGAAAATATAATTCAATTACATCAAAACAAGGATTTTATCCCAATAATATTGGCAAATAATATGTTCAAATCCATACTCTAATGTATATGACTGATTACAACCTATTAAAAGGAAGGTTTGATTTCTCCACTGCTATCAAAAATATCATCTAAATTAGGAATTTCAATCTTGTGCTCCTGAACTAGCTCCTTAAGTGGTACTTGATTGATGATGACATCTGTAATCATAACATTATCTTCTGAACTTGCTGGAGTTGGAATCTTCATCTGCTTATTCTGAATTGGTGCTTCCATCCGAAGTCAACCAAGACTCAAATGGTTCCTGTAATTCTTGTCATTCTTCAGACTGAAATTCTGGATGATCTGGAACCTCCATCTGTACAGACTTATCTTATTCTACCTTGCAACTGCTTGAGATATTAACCTCTAGAAATTTTACCCTGTTTTCAGCCATGTTTTACTTTGATAAAAAAATGTGGTTAATTCAACAACGCTTTCTCTCCTTAAATTGAGAAAGAATATTTCAGAATAATAATGAGTCATAATTATTCAAATAGAATATCACTTTGAACTGGAAATAATAATCAGACAGGTAATCAATTGGAAATCTAATGATCGAAAAGAAATCTCAATTTCATACGTGTGACAATCAGAAGATCGATTATCACATTATTATACATCATTATACAAATGATCACACATATCAAATCATTTTAGAGATTCATGAGCCTGAGGCGATTTGATATTTCATTTTCCCTAGTCTTTCGATTTACTTCCACTGACTATCTGAAGGAAAATATGGCTCTGACAGTTCTTTGACCAAAACATCCAGTTCAACTACTGGAGCAAAAGTTATCTAAGGAAGCTTTTCCTTAATTTCTTTGCACTGATTAACCAATTGAAAATCATCAACCATATTTTTCACAATTACTTCTCCCTTCAAACCTTTATGCAGATGTTCAAATTTGGCATGATCCATCCTTATTTTTGTTAGGAGGATTTGATAACCTTCCTGAGTAATCAACTTCCCATATTTATCCGAGAAAGATGGAATCCCTTTCATGAATAATGGATGGAACATATCTTTAACCTATTGGATGTGTTGTTTCAACTGAGTCACTCTCTCTGTGATATTTTGCACCAGCATGTACTTCCCCAAAAAATTTCTGGCCCAAACTATGATTGCAGTCCTGCCTTTGACTGGCAAGGTATGCAAATCATTGTTAGAATCTATATTCAAAAAATTGATGGCATTTTGGGAAGTTTCCTTAGGTCTCCTCTCCATCTTCTCTTCAAATACTATGCATTTTCTCTTAGCTGAATTTTCTATAGTTTCCTCTTCATTTATCATATTCAACACTGGCCATAAATTATTTATTTCTATGATTAACTTATCCCAGAGAATATGTTTGGATCCTTGCAAAGGAGTTTTTCCCATCACCCTTTCTTGTAATTTGGAAACTTTATCCAATAGCTTGTCAATTTCCTTTGAATAATTATCATTTATCTCTTCTTTTTGTGTCAATTGTTGTTTTAGCTTCTGAATTTCTTCCTTGAGATTTAGAATCTCAACATATTTGAGAGAGATCTCTGACAGTGCTTTGAATAAATCATCAGTAAGCGATCTATACTCCTTCTCTATTTCACTTCTTTATGCATTAACACTTTCAGTAACAATTGGAATCATCCTATCTGCATTCAGTTGTTCAATATGTTTTTCATTCTCCAACACTAGAACTTTTTCTTTAAGCTCTTTGACTTCTTGTTGCATTAGATCATTCCCCTATTGTAACTGAACTACTTGAGGAGGTAAAACTGGATTTGGAACAACAATTTTTGTTTTCTTCTTTGATCCTTGATCCTTTGGTTGCTCTGGAAGTTGCTTAATTGTTTGATCTGTTAATGATACAACCAAAGCATCAGTTGCAAATTGAGACTCAAGCTGTCTAATTTGAACTATCCACGCTTTGTTAGAAGCCTTCTCCTGCTTCAACTACTCTTCCAGTTTTATTATTTTGCTTTGTGACTTTGCATAACCTAAAGCCTCATGAAGTAAATATGCATACATACATTCATTAACTTGCCTATAAAAATGAACTTTTCAAGGGATTGAAATCTTGTTCATTTGAATATTCAGCTCTGGAAATTTCAATTCATCTATGATGGAAATATTAAAAAAAGTATTAGCTGCATCTCTCATTGTATCTAGAGTTTCCTTTTCAACAGAATGCTTTCTCAACTCAGGTAACAACCTCTAAGTTTCTTCCACTGCACCTTTTCTTTGATAGATGCAATGATTTATCAAATCATTCTTGGAATGAAACTGACCTTCATTTGCTTCTGCATATAAATATTTCTGAATCTCAAAAGCACTTTGAGGTTGATCTTTCTTTCAAACCTTTTCACTCTGCAAAGTTTTTTCTTCTTGTATAGTGAGAGTGGTTTCAGTTTCAGTAGGTGCTTGTTCCAAATTAATGACTTCTTTCCCCTTATCTAATTTGATTTTCTTTGCCTCTGTCTTGTCATCTAATTCCATATCTACTATTTGATATAATGACCTTTTTTTTATCACATCAGGCTTTGCTAGAGTTGGTACAACCATAGATATGGAATTAAAATAATCTGATAGTTCTTTTCTTACCACAGGATGTACTGAAAGCATGGTAATTGAATTTGCCATTTTCTCCATTTCTTCATTTCACTGATGCTAATACACTGATATTTTGATCTGTAATATTCTGTTGGAAATGATATTCCGAGGATCATAATCACATTTTCTTGCTTCTTGGAAACTCATCTGCTTTAAAAACTATTCAACAATTGATAAAGCAGATTGCTTTTTTTTATCACAAAAGGCCAAATATTAATTGAAAATTTGAATTTTGACTCTTTCTTGTGTGTAAGAAAATGTTCAATCTCTGAATGTAGCCTCTATCTAATAAAATCTAATGTAAATATCCTTTCAGTGAGGAAACTAGGCAACATATATGGGGAGGCAGTGAAACCATACACTCTAATGATTCTATGTTCTTCATATAGAAACCAATCTCCTATTTTTTCATCCTGCAGCTTGACTTTCATGATTTAAGGAATCCTTTGAAAACATTAATCAAATAGTGAGAATATATGAAACATAATCTTTTTGATGAAATAAAAGAAAGACACTCTATTGATTTGTTGGGAAACAATGGACCAATCCTTAAAGAATAATGAATTTCTCTACTCCAGGTACTTCTGATTTGAACAAACAACCAGTTTGATCAAATGAGTAGAATATATAAAATGTCCCATAAGGTGGAAGTTCATTAATTGAGCATGAATTTCTTTAGTTAAAGACTCATCAAAATTAAAGCACTTAGGACCACTATCAGAATGACCTAAACTCAATAGGAAACCTATCATTACCTCAGTTACCTTTTCATCACTGTCATACCCTAGGATTTGACATAACAAAAAAAACACCCACTGGAATTCTTGAACAAAAACTTTTGAACTGATTGGATAAGACAGACCTGTAACAATTTCTGAGGGTTTAATAATTCTTTGATACAATATATTATTTTCCTCATCAGAGCTTTCTTTAAACAACCTAATCATCTCCATTTATTCAAAAGGAAATTCAGACCCAGACCGGGAAATTTGCAAATTGAGTGACTCTCGGATGATTTGGGGTTTTAAATGGCATAATATTTTTGTTTTATTAGAATTCATTATGAACTTTTTGTTTTGTAAATAATTTACCGCACACAGGTGAGCAAATTCTGGAAAAGAGTATGTTTGTTCCTTCACAAACCTTCATAGGGATAACCTAGCTGAGAATAGAATTTCATTTTCAATCAATTGAAGGGCGAACAAAAGATTTACAGATCGGGAGATTGAACCCATAGACAAAACAGGCTCAAAGACACCTCCTAGTCTATTTGCAATCAATTCTTCTTCAGGGTCTAATGTATTAAAATAATAAACCATTTTAACCAGGAATGACAGTATCAATTTCCACAGATGAATGTGAGACAAACCTAAATTGAAATGTCCACAGCAAGAAACTCCGATAGAATGGCAGAATTCCACTGCGAGGGCGAATAACTTCTGGTGGAAAAAGCTTTGAATTTCTGACTTCCCAACCGTTGACAACAATAAACTCTATTTAGAACTTTATCTCATCGGGCGCTCAAAAGGTGGTATTTACGAAACTTTTCATGAGGCCAATTCCGATTCATGAAATGACACGTCTACCTCAAGAAAACCCGCGGTATTTTCATCGGCCGTCCTTTGGGTCAATAAGGTACACACTCTTATGTCAATGATATGACTTGTTGACCGTTGATCATAATCACCTTTACAACACGCGATCACAATTGTTGATCTTTAGAGCAAAGAATTTTAGTGGACTTTATATCACATTTAGCAGCTCCCACTAGTTTAGATATGAAAACTAATGCTTCCATTTATTTGGAAAATAAGCTAAAAACCTTAAAACTTAAAAATGTAAAGCATCCTGAACTAGAACATTTCAGGAGCTAACACCGACTATCAAAGATATTATGCATCAGAAGGCCCTGCTTGTCCTTGGACAAGGTGATTATCAAATATATTATGGGACTGATTCCTCTTGAAGAGCAGCATAAGTTGAATACAAATATGTAGTGCCCTTCTTAGTAGGATTAGTGTTATAAATATAGATTCAGGAAGAAACTTAAGCAGGATGATACAAAGAATCTTTATTCTCTTCTGCATAGGAATCACCTTCTATTTCCTATTTTGAGTGTTATGCAAAGGTTAGGTGGCTTTGTTGGTTATACAATGTTAGGTTTGTCCACCTTAGCTATAAGCTCCAATTTTTTGCTTGGTTAGTTGTTTACCAGGGGTTTCCATCCAAATCCTTCCTTGCTAAAAGCGGGTTAACGGATGGTATTTTCCTTTGTTGCAGTCATCTAGAGACCTTTAAACACATTTTATGGGAGTGCAAATTTGCTAGAAGTTGATGGAAATATGTTCAGGATTGACACTCAGTTTTTTTTCAGGGTCAACTTCATTGGCGAGCAGTGATGTTGGTCACTCTTGGTCCTTAGTAGTTTATCCCTTCATGGGAATTTGTAATTATTTTTTTGAATTATTGTTCTATTAATCTCTTGAAAGTTTTGGTGCAAATTTGTGTTTTTTGATGAGGTCAGTGCATTCCAATCTTTTTGTCACTCTTGAAAAGAAGATATATGTATGCAATTGTCTTCCAAATGCTAGATTCTAATTAAGTATTCCAAAGAGTTAGGTGCATTAGTTTACTCTTATTGGAACTTTGGTAGCTCTAAGGAAGAGTATATAAGACTCAACTGTATGTACCTTCCACTTTATTTCCACATTTCTTGTAAGTATTCTCTTGTTAATATAAGTACGACATTTAAAATGAATTATCAAAAGTGCAAGTCCTATTAGTCTTGAATTACTCATGGAAAAGATATGCAGTGGAAAACAAGCAAATTTTACTCTTGATTTTCCTATTGATTGCAGCACTGTGACTTAAAATTTGAAGATAAATAGGAAAGTTATAAAGGGGATGGGTTAACATAGGAAAAAATGAAGCAAAAAATAAATGGAACCCATCTACAAATTCCTGTATGAAAAGAATATCAAATATCTATCCTCCTTTGGTGAGTAGACATTAATGCTTGTCATCTCCTTGAAGATTCTAATTAAGGCACTTTCCCAAAATAAAATCATTATTTTCCTGAAACAATAAGACTTGAAAAAAATATCAAATGTCTTATCTCCACAAAAGAAAGACCACCATTCTCCATAATAACAGCTTAATCCTCCAAAACAACAGTGCTTTCTTCAAAACAAAAAAATAACTTCAGTGTCAAAAGAAACTCCCTCATTCTCGAAAAATAAAATTATTTTCTAAAAATATCCACGATAAATCTCCAAGTGCACAATCAACATACTCTTTTTCAAAAAGAGCAGTGGCCTCCATAAAACCTGGATTTTTTTAGCATATACTTACATTCCATACAAGGTGTTGAGCATGCTTATCTATAATTGTAAAGCATTGACAGGTCTTATCCATGCAATTGGAATAGAAAAGATGATACATTTTGTTATACAACAATCTATTAATACAAAAAAAACATACAATGCAGAAGATGATTATTATTAATAAAGGTGGAACTACACTGGACATTCCCACTAGCACTCTAAACCCCAATATAGTCCAACTTACAAGATATCCTAGAAATGTCATATATATATATTATCATATAACCAATTTAGCATAATATGTATTTACCCTTTAGTCAATACATTTCTACAATATGCAACATGCTTTATCGTTGCAGATAACTAGAATCACTAGTCACATAGCTCAATGTTATCGTTATGCCAAGGAATGAAGCTCCATAAAGCATCTTCTATACTAGACAATGCGCTATTGGGCCATGGTAGAGGTAGACTTCCCAATTGTGGTTCTAGAATCTCTATAGGACTAACAATATAATAGTCCTCCCCAAGACAGACACAATGGATCATTGTATTTGGGTCAGTCCTTTGTATTGTCGCCCTTGCAACTTTGATCCGAGAATTTAGCACAACGAGATAACACTTCTTTCCTTCCAAACGTAAATGGGAATATGTTGGCAACTCGACAGTATTTTCTTGATCCTGCCAATAAATGAGACAAAGTAAGATAAGTTGAAATAATAAGTTAAATATTGTTGATCTAAATATATATATAAAAAAAAAACTTACTAACATTGGGGACTTCATTTTGTTAGCTGAAATGTAGTGGTCAATAGGGTTTTCTGCTCCAAATTCTTAGCATAATTTGATGTACATATCTGCACCTAAACAAGAATGATTTGTAATATATTGAAAGAATAGAAAAAAATTGAACTAAATTACAGTAATTTTCAAAACTTACTTGATCCACATCGTAGTTGGCATTATTGTCGGATGCTTACATCGACCGCGACAAGTCATTAAATTCGACACAACATCGAAGAGTTCCAAATTCAACACAACTTTGACAAACTTAGCATCTTCGACAAGTTTGGCGACCTCAAAAGTTCCGCGACATTGACATCTAGTGTCGACCTATGAGTTGGGACTGGCGCACTATGACAGAATGTCTCTTTGTCTTCCAGTCCACTCTAACGATTGAACTTCCGAAACCGATCTAATTTATTTTGTGGATGAACGTAATGTGCAGGAACCCAAGCATCTTAGCACTCTATATGAGCATGTATAATATTGCAATATACAAGTCATGATCTTATATCCAATAATAGAGAAACCTGTTTGCATTCCTGCATATTGTCTGTGTGTATCTGTGTTTATCTGTGTAGTGTATTCCTTCTTTGCTTATTTTATTTCTT
Source organism: Larix kaempferi (assembly GCA_027924585.1). NCBI lineage: Eukaryota > Viridiplantae > Streptophyta > Pinopsida > Pinales > Pinaceae > Larix > Larix kaempferi. The sequence continues at coordinate 1,509,596 of BSBM01000156.1, read as the reverse complement.
ATGCTTCTACCATAATAGAGCCGACTCATTCAATCAAACTGTTTCCCCCCTTGTGCTTCTTGGCCACGTGTGGATCATTGGTATCAGAGCTCTGAGCTTTGTTCGTGCTTAATTTTGTTTAGACACTTTCAACGAAGTTACCTAACTTATGCCTGTTCAAACAAACACGCAATATCAACAATCCAAGCAAACACTACCTCCAGAAATGGTAGGAGAAACAGATGATAGACATGTAGCCGATGAGACAACACAACTTATTGAGCAAGCACAGACTCGAAAATGGACTGAAATGTTCACCCAGTTCAATGAAATTCTCACACGATTTTCTTCGACATCTGGAGGATTTTTGACGAGAACTCACTTTGAGAAAATCAACCCCTTCAAAGTGCAAATGAATTTGGACATACCGAATATAGATGGCAATATTGACGCAGAATACGTCGACAATTGGGTACAACAATTGGAATCCTATTACCCTGTGAATCAACTCTCAAAAGTCGAAAATATCACCATTGCATCCTTAAAGATGTTAACATCTGTGCACTGCTGGTGGGAGAACCTCTCGAAAAAGATGGAGAAAAGCAAAGACCCCATCGACACATGGGATAAATTTGTCGAATACATCCGAAAGGAATTTTACCCACTCAAATACCTTGAACAACGGTATAAGAAGTGGAAGCAATTAAGGAAATGGAAAGATCAATTAGTACAAAGTTACACCGACAAGTTCTATCGACTCATGGCTAGACTGGGCATCCAAGAAGAAGAAAAATTGCTTGTTCTGAAGTACATAAACAGATTGTCCCAGTACATTCAGTAGGAGATGGAATTCTTGACTGTCAATATGCTCGTGGATGCATTCCACTATGCCAACAAACTTGAAACCAAGCAAAAAAGAAAAGAATTATTCGCAAAAAAGAAGACATCAGGATGACCACCCGCCAAGAAGACACAATCTAACTTCGACAAGTCAAAATATTCTCAGCCAACCTCGCCAAATCCAGATCACATAAAGAATCCTTTTCAGAAAAGGGAACGTAGCAAACAACTGCCGAATGGGAAATGGTGCGATTAAGACCACTGATCTTGGAATGATACATCTGAATGCAAAGCTCAGAAGACATTTTTGGCAAAAGTGTCGACATCTGACGCATTCGACAAGACAGTGGAAGAATATGATCCAAACACAATGACCCTTCTGACATCGACATCAACCACTCCAGCAAGCTCGACTATCTTCAACGAGGAGTAACGAGAGCACCTTTCCCATACACGGATATGGGTTTAGCACAATCCATTAGATATGATTTTGGATAACGGTATCCAAAAGAACTTCATTTCTAAAGATCTCATGAAGAAACTAGGTCTTCTCACCACTCTGCATCCTTAGCCTTACAACATCAGTTGGATGAAGGATGGACAGGAACTACAGATCACCCGACAATGAAAACTCACCTACTTCATAAATCATTTTGAAGATGAAGTACTCTGGACGTGGCACCACTCTCCGTAGCTAACGCCTTGTTTGGGAAACCTTACTTGTGGGATTGCCATGGAAGTTATTAGTCACAGCCTCAGAAGGTGATTGTCAGAATTCAAAATAGATGGTATGGCATACCAGAGCGATGACCTACACCAACATTCTCAATTATATCTGCTAAACATACGAAGAAGCTCATCAATCATGCTTAGAAGTTCGCATTAATCATGATCAAATCACAACATTCTAGGAAGACTGCAATGACAAGTCGACTCACCAACCAGTGCAACTCTCGACAGAAGCAGTTGATCGACAACATTCTCGATGAGTATCGAAGTTTATTCCAAGAGATGGATGGAGTACCTCGACATTTCCAGGTAAAAAACTCCATTGAACTTGCTCCTGGTTCGTCTTTTCGTAATGCATCTGTTTATAGAAGATCCATTCTCTAAAATGAAGAGATTCAAAGAAAAATCCAATATTTGGTCGACAAAGGTCATATTTGACCAAGCTACTTTCCTTGTGGAAGTCCAGTCTTCCTCGTTCCAAAGAAACACGGGACTTGGTGCATGTGCATCGACTACAGGGCACTCAAAATTTTTTTGGTAAAGAATCGCTACCCTCTACCGTGGATAGACGAGATCATCGACTGTCTGAAAGCTGCCAAATTATTTACTAAGATTGACCTCAAGTCTGGATATCATCAGATTCCAATCGAGCCCTCAGATGTGTGGAAAACTGCTTTCAAAACCAAGGAAGGATTGTTTGAATGGTTAGGCATGCCTTTCGGCTTAACCAATGCACCTGCAACCTTCATGCGATACATGGATAACTTTCTTTGACCCTTCATCGGCAAATGGGTCATTGTCTATCTTGATGACATATTTATTTTTAGTCGATCATGGGAAGAACATGTCGGATAGCTTCGACAAGTCCTCGACACTCTCCAGCAACATCGAATTTACTTGAACATGGACAAGTGTACCTATGCAATGAACATCATAAAATATTTGGGGTAAGTAATTGACTCTGCATTCATTCACGTCGATACAGACAAAGTACATATCCTCAAAAATTGGTCCATTCCTCAAAGCATTTAATAACTAAGAAGGTTTATTGGTTTGGAAAATTTCTATCGATGATTCATACTCGGATTCAGTCACATAGCCTGGCCCTTGAATCAGTTGACGAAGGGAAATGGAAAAATTGTCTTCAAATGGACATCGACACAACAAGAATCTTTTGAACAACTTAAAGTAAAATATCTGCACTGCACCAGTACTTGTGTTACCTGATTTGCATTAGCCCTTTGATATTGATACGGATGCATCAGACTATGCCTTGGGCACAGTGATCACTCAGTCTAGTCACCCAGTCGCTTTTTATTCTGAAACTTTTAACTACACAATTAGAAGATATTCGATGTGTGAAAAAGAACTGTACGCCTTTGTGCAAGATCGCAAGCAATGGAGGCTTTACATCCTTAGAAAGGAAACGATCATACTAACTGACCATAAGCCTCTACAGTTCGCTCCAACCCAGTCGAAACTACAGAAAACCAGACAAGTGAGGTGGATTAATTACCTACAAAAATTCCAGTTGGTGATTAAGTATCAGAAAGGTAAAACTAACACCCAATTTTCTAATTCGACCACCCATTTCTCTCCTTTTTATAGTGATGAGTATGCATGGATACGAAAAACCCACTTGGCCTCAATTGTATCAGGATGGCATCAAATTTTCATTATTCCATCGAAAAATATAGATCGACAAGTCATCAACCTACGACTACTTCCTGAAAGACACCTTGCTATACAAGCTTGGACAACTTTGTGTACCGACTAGTGAGCATCGAAAGCAGCTCATCTGGGATGTGCACTACAACAAGACCGCATGACACTTTGGAGTAGCAAAGAAACTTTCTATTATCCAGAAGTATTTCTTTTGGCCTACGCATAAAACCGATGTCAACACGTACATTCTATCATGCGTGGTTTGTGCCATTGCTAAACTGCCTAATCGATGAGAAGGATTGTACACACCTATGCCAATTCCTAGTCGACCATCAAAATCTATTTCTATGGACTACTTGACGGGATATCCTACTACCAAACATCAGCATGACGTGATCTTATTAGTAGTCGACACATTTTACAAGATGGCCATTCTCATTCCATGCAAGAAGACCACAACAACACAACAAACTGCTCAGCTCTTCTTCACACATGTTTGTGGAAACACTTTGGTTTACCGAAAACCATTACTTCCGACCGAGATGCCAGATTTGTCAACATCTTTTGTAAGACTCTCTGGAAACAGATGGACACATGAATCTCATTGTCAACATCTTTCCATCCTTAAACTGACGGACAGACGGATGTTGTGAATCACTTGGTAGTATAACTGCTTTGCATGTACAACCACAAGCATCGATGCACATGGGATGAAATTATTCCATACATACAACACAGCTACAATCGTGCTCAGCACAACTCTATGGGAAAGATTCCATTTGAGATCTGTTATGGATTTCAACCCTCAATACCTATTGACTTGATCATCTCTTCGACATAGTCAAATACCGACACCGACTACAGCCAGCGGGAAGTTGATAAATCCTTGACGTTTCAAGATCAGATCTGCGACATCCAGAAGCAAGCACAGGAAATGTTGCAATGAGAAAACGAGGAAGATAATACCCGACACAATAAGCATCGTATTCCTCATTCATTCCAAATTGGGGATAAGGTCTAGTTACATCTCAAGAAGGAGCACTTCACCGGTCTAGACACAAAGATCAAACCTTTGCGATATGGTTTGTATAGTATTCTTCGACAGATTGGAGAAAACGTTTTCCAGCTCAACATTCCTGAATTCCTGGGTCTGCATCCAGTATTTAATGTGGATCTAATTCCACCATACCATGCACCACTGTTGGAACATAAAAACTTATCGACAACAGAACCCAAAGACATCCATCTAGATTTTCAGTAAGCGCTTCCTTGTGACACCATCATGGGACGATGAGCACGCCATACAAGGATGAACACCATTCCCTTATTTTAGTTTGCTAAAGTTGGACAGATCCCATCCCAAGGAAAGTTGTACTCTTCTAGTGAACTGATCAACAAATTTCCTCACTTGACCGAGCAAATAATGGGGACCATTGTTTCTTAAGGAAGGAGGTCTGACCCACATCGCAGTTGGCATTATTGTCAGATGCTAACTTCGACTGTGACAAGTCATCGACTTTGACAAGTTCCGAATTCGACATGACTTAGATAATCTTAGTAGCTTCGACAAGTTTGGCGACCTCAGCAGTTTTGCGACGTCGACATGCAGCGTCGACCTGCGACTTGTGACTGATGCACTATGACATAATGTCTCTTTGTCTTCGAGTGACTGTAACGGTTGAAATTCTGAAACCACTCTAACTTATTTTTTAATTGAACATAACGGGAATGAACCTAAGCGTCTTAGCACTCTATATAAGCATGTATAATATTGTAATATACAAGTCATGATCTTATATCCAGTAATAGAGAAACCCATTCGCATTCCCGCATATTGTCTATGTGTATCTGTGTTTATTTGTGTAGAGTATTCTTGCTTTGCTTATTCTATTTCTTATGCTTCATCCATAATAGAGCCGACTCATTTAGTCGAACTCTTGTCCCCCTCGTGCGTCCTGGCCATGTGCAGATCATTACTAGGGATGTTAGAGTTTGTGTTGGAACTAACTCTTTTTGTACTATTTCGTTCACAAGGGTTGTTTTCTCCCCTAAATTACTCTGCCAATACAATATAATAGAAGATAGAAAATGAAAAACTGAAACTAAAATGTTCTTCAAAAAAATATTTAGACAACTTACGTCCACCATAGGCGTCATTTCAGAGTTGACATTTTGTACAGCAGGAAGCTAGTCATATTAACAATGTTATATTAGAATTCAATTCATTAGTGTAAAAAAAAGTACATTCGAAGAAGAGTAAATAATTTTATACTAACACTTTCATTGTTTATTTCATTTTCCTTCTCCATGGATTCTACTCGTTTCACGAGTTCATAAATTCTTGTTTTTAGAGATGAGATTTCTTGTGCATTTTCTTTTATTGGAACCTGGCTTGCAACTAGGGCTTCCTTGTATGGGTTTCTTCCGAACAATTTAGTTGGCATAAATCTGAGGCCAACCCCACCACATTGTCCCCTCGCATCAGGCCCTAATACCCTAGCAAGGGCATCATCCCTAGATGCAAACTGTTCAGATGCAACTTTTGATTGTGCTTCTTCAATTTTTTGCTGGCATTTTCATGCAATTAAAGAAAATCATGTTAAAAACATTTCCAACATGACATAAAATGGAATTCTAATATGTATCTAAATTACAAGGTTGGGAACTTACTATTGTTTCTCCTCCAACTGGTGTGATTGGTCATTGGAGTGCCATCCTTCTTTCGATGGCACTTCTTCCATAGGTCTGTCCTAGTAATGGGTGTGGATGTATCATTGGAGGCTATAGAGTTTTTCTAGTTACAAGAAATTAAATAGTATGGTTAAGTTGTAGAATTACAATGAATCCTAACTATGCTAATATAAAGAAAATATAATGGATCAAAAGTACTTACCATGTCATCGTCGGCCCTTTGATAACCACGACGTCCACAAGTGTACAAGTCTTGTTCCTTTTCTCTATTTTTCTTATTTGTTCTCTTTGTCTCCTACAAATCAATTAAAAAATTAAAATAATATAGGTAATCATTACAAGCTAAAAGACATTTCATGTAACTTGATTATATAAATATTTGAACTTTTTTCTTGAAATTCAGTGGTGCTTCGTGATAGGACAAACTCTCTCCAAATTGTCTCACTTATCCGAATTGGAGGAAATTTTTTTAATCTCTCCTCATTGGATTCATGAGAATCAAAAAATATTTTGGCCAAACAATGCCTGTGACTATTTTCCTTATGGCCTATAGAGTGAATACAATAATATTTAAGGATGGGAGGGATTATGAATTTGGACTGCAACATATAACAAGTGAATTACTATATGTCATCCATTTTTTGAAAATAAACATTGATAGCAGGCAAAAATAAAAATGTAGAGAACAAATATATAAATTTCTAATACTCACATTGATGATGTTCCACCAATCTTTGAGCTGAATTGGAACCTTTCTCCAATCAAAACATGTGATTGGAACCATCTCCCTAGCAAGTACACCTATTAATGAAGCTAGATCCACGTAGTTTGGACCAACTGGTTGGTTCCTTTCATTAATGTGAATTTCAATCTTTGCCTACAAGTTATTGATGTCTGCACATCTAGTTGGTCCTACACACTTCTTCTTGACCATCTCAACTGATGCTTGTGTAGAGGGATCATCTCCTTCTATGTTAATATCTTCATGGCATGATTTTTCGTGAACATCATTTGTAGAAGAAGGAATTGTAAAGGTGTTAAGGATTGATTAATATTAAAATGTAAAATTATCACAAATTTTAAATCTAAGAATTAATGCACATACCGTGTTCTTCTTATTGCACCTCTTCTTGAAAAGAAGGAAATGTGTCTTCAACGACATTTATTTCATTATTGGGACTATTACAGTCATTCAAAGGAAATGAATGTATTATGTAGCTTCCTCTTGTTTGGATCTTCTTCTTCTTAGTCACTACAGAAAGAAACGTTAGTAGACATATGTATAACATTGCCATACAATAAAAATAAGCATTATATTGCATAAGGAAATAAACTGATGTTTTTCTAAATCTTTACTTGTAGGGGTGCATGCTCCTGTATTCCCTACTTTATCCTTATTAAAGGTTCTTTTTGAAGATTCTATAACCATATTTCTTTGATTTCATGTCATAATTTGTTTTCCCTATGTTTTCTCGAATGGATTAGAGTATTACTTGGTTGTATCCTATTATACTCTTATTAAAGTGCAAGATAATATGTTATTGGCATGGAAATGTCATGAAAAGAATGATATAGTTCAAGCACATACAATAACTTACCTCCATGTATGCACTTGTACACAACCTAAATAACAAAAAAAAGATTGTATCATTACTCAACCACATGAAATATCAAATTTCAATTCAAATTTTATAACAATCATGCGAAATTTTATAACAAACAAGGATAAGCTACGAGGCAGTTAGTTTTTAGTGGAAGAATGTCGTGCTGCAAATGTATTAGTGTATGCTAAGATTGACTAATTCATTTTACTGAGATTCATTTTAGTTTTTTTTTTCCAATCTCTAAAAGTTAATTAAACGAGCTAACTAGATTCAAACTCTTGTATAAAATGAAATCAATGTGCTCTCATTCTTCAATTGTTGACCCAACAAGTTTGCACCCAAATTCTACTTTGGATATTAGGAAGCATATTTTAGAAGGTTATGATAGAAAATTCTCACAAACAACTGAATTTATCAAAGGATGAGGATGGTGGATACATCATAATGTATTTGTACCTCACATAGAGTTTGTATCAATAGAAGATAGAATTAAGGGTTCAAGATAGGAGGCATTTGGAGTATGTATGGGCATTGACATCCTACAAATCTCAGTTCATTGACTGGAGTTCTCTAGTTGGAATATTTCTCTTAGCAGGTTGGAGACCACCAAAGTATAAAAGAAAGTATTTTTCTGAGAGAATTTAGGTTTCCATACTCGAGTCTTTGTTCCTACAGTTGACCAGGTTGGGTCTTCATTAGCAAACATGCATACAAATCCAAAAATTTTGATATGTCAGGGAATGGAGAAATATGGAAGGAGATGTACACACAGAAGCCGTGATGGTATATCCTTTTGTTTAAAACATTATACTTCTTCAATGAGCCTTCATCACTAGTTACTAAAGTTGTTTCAATATTTAATAGGCCAATTATTAGGTTTTGCCTCTAGACATTTACCAAGTGAAAAAGAAAATATGGATATTTTACTGGTGGTTGGGGTAACTGGTGGTATTGCTAAATGCGTTGTTGATGTTCTATGCAAGAAGGGCATTCCTGTCTATATTTTGGTAAGGAATGAAGACAAGAAAATATCTCTATTTGGTTCTAATGGTGATTTGGTTATTGGAGATATCACCCAACAGGATAGTCTTATTCATGATTACTTCCAAGGTGTTAAAAAGGTCATCAATGCAATGTTTGTTATTGTTGGACCAAAAGAAGGTGACACACCTGATAGGGAAAAATATAATCAAGGAATCAATTTTTTTGAACCTGAGATAAAAGGTGATTCAACAGCAATTGTACCTAGATTCTACATCATGAGTAGGTAGGTGATTGTAGATATATGTGGGGAATGGATCATGCTTTCATTTCCCTCTGGTGAGAAGGCAGTGCCAGTGGAACAACAGGGGTATTTTTCGAGAGAGAAAGTTAGTTTTCTAGATGGAAAAACATTGTTTGGTTTCCAAGGTGATGTGCCTATTGTTCCCACATGGGATGCGTGCAAGTCAAGGTATCTGATGATGGTGAAGTTTAGAAATGACTATTCAACAATTGTAGTGAGCTTCTTTTAATTCAAAATATTAAATACTGTGTATATGAAAATGGAAAAGCTACAAATTAGTTCCAGGTGTCCAGAAGAAGAGATTGGGCACTCAAGAAGTTGAATCCAGATTTCCAGGAGTCCAATCATCATTTTCATGACAATTTTCTAGTCGATGAGGCAGAGCATATGAGATCATATAATTTAGGTTAAAATAAAATACACTTTGGATTTGCATTTGAATCTGGTAACAATATACTTACTTTGGATGGTAGGGAACTAGGGAAACAAGGATAAATAGGAACCTCGTCATTTTATCACCCCGCTAGAAAGAGCTAAGCTTGAACCGGAAACAGAGCATACCAGAGTGCGATGAAGTCTATTGAACCAGAATCGCAGCATACCAGAGTGTGATGAAGGATATTGAACTGGAAACACAACATACAGAGAGTGCGATGAAGGATACAAAGTGGACATAAAACCAGTCTGTCCAAATCACACATGAATGAACAAATTTGTTAAAAACATCTCACAAAATCCAATGGAGGGTAAAATCATTCCAAATCCTTGGATTCCTAATTGAAACAATCCAAATATTGGGATTCCTAATCGGGTTGATTAAATGACATATTCCAAATCACGGGATTCCTAATCGGGTTGATTATACACAAGATCCTTTAGAAGGGGTGTCAATCTAGTCAACCCCAAAAGTTTGTGAGGGGAAGGAAGAAAAGGGGCTAGGCAATATTTGTTTTCCTCTATGGGGAACAACTTACATGGTCATAAAACTTTGGATATCAAGGCTATGATGGGTTCTCATACAATGGTGGCTATGGAAGAAGGAAATGATATATACTTACACATTGGAAGTAAGAGGATATGGGTTTTGCAAGGTGACACAAGGGGGGAAGGATGTGTATTCAGGTGGGTTGGTAGAAGTACGTTAATGTAGATTGTACATTGGATTTAGAGCCACCCCTTAGCTCAAACTTAGCAAAAACACCATAATGTTTTAGACATCGGTTGCAAAATAATGTGTTGGGGTAAGGAAAGGAAAAAGGTGGGCATATTATACATCATACGTAAGGTATAGGTACAAAACAACTAGTTTGGTAGTTCTCTAAGAGGTGAGGCCTCTAGAGAAACCTAGCTATGAGAGTGGGGGTTACGAAGGCTTGGAACTATTAAAGGAAAATCGGCTTTTGAAGATTGTGGAGGTGCATATCTGTTATAGAAAATAGGAGATTCATAGGAATAGTGGCATGGGTGAATAGAACCAAGGTTTCATTAATCAATTTTTGGGTGAAGTTGAGCTAAGTGTGTCTAACACATACAAAAACCTAACATAGGGACAACCTTCCAATGCAATAACAATCTTAATTAGAAAATATGTAGGTAGGGATTAGGTGTTGGAGATATGAGGTAATAAAAAACATAGGCATATGTGTGTGAAGGTAAAGGAGGAACCAACCAATATGATGCTAGGAGAGGAAATTTGTTTGAACGAGGAGATGGGTATGGAAACACACTTGTTGGTAGAGTAAGAAGTTGTCATTTTGGGGATAAGTATTTAAAGGATTGGATAGAAAGTGCTTGGAGTGAAATGATAAGGTATACCCCCAAAATCCTACATTATGGCTTGAGCATGGTTGGAATTATCCTTTCACAGTTCCAAGGATGCACATAAATTTTGATCTATGACGTGGTATTGGAATAACTCATCTTCGATGCTTAAACCCTGGAGTCTTCTTTTAGATGCTTGTAAGGAAATAATGGTTGCTAATCCAATATGGATCTAAATGCCAGGTTTTCCATTGGATTATTAGTCAAGTGATGTTTTTAAGGCCATTAGAAATACCCTATGCATTTTTCTTGAAGTAGATATGTTCTTTTTTTTGGCAATAGGCTTGATGGTGATAGATTGTATCCTTTTTCTAGTGTATTTTATGTTAATTTTAAACTAGTTTGACTAGCAAGATCACTGAAAGAAACATAATCACAAGATAGACACATAATTTACCCTCGGAAACCCTCATGGGGTAGAAAACCCAACAAAGCTTTCCTCAATAAGATGATCAACCAAAATACAAGATGTGCTCCAAGACTTGTCCTTCTTCTCTACCTCACATACAGACCTCCTAGACACAAGTGCACTACTTTCTAAGTTGTGGAAGTGTGTCAAATGAGGAGCTCTCCTCCTCTACTTATACTGATTCCCGACTGACCAAAAACCCTAATGTTGCCGACCTCTCCTAGTGAAGTCTAATAACCCCTAAAATATAAACTCAGGGCCAACCCCCACATGGTGGGTCTAATAACCCTAGTTACCACAAACCATCGGAGGAATAAACATCTCCGGATACATAATAGAATCACCTCGGAGGAATGAAACATCTCCGGAATAATAATGTAAAAATATAATATTCTTAGAAGTTACAATATTCAACACTCCCCCTTAAAGAGAAGGATATTATAACAACATCTGCAGGAGCAAGGAGTCATCGACTACATCACACATGATACATCTGTATATCATCGGAAGCTTTCTTTAATACATCATCATCAGTAACTTAACCAGTTGCTGGAACATCAATATCATCGTCATCACACGATCATCAACATCGTCATCACACGATCATCAACATCGTCATCACACGATCATCAACATCATCATTACATGATCATCAGCATCGTCATCACACTATAATCAACATCGTCATCACACGATCATCAACATCGTCATCACACGATCATCAGCATTGTCATCACACGATCATCAGAATCATCATCACACGATCATCAACAACATCATCACACAATCATCAACATCGTCATCACACGATCATCAGCATCGTCATCAGCATACCCTGCAATATACATGATTCATTTAAGACACCATAACATGTCTAGGGACGATACAATCCACTCATCAACTTAGAAAAAATCTAAGGATCACTTTCTCGAAGAAATATGTCTACGGATCAATTCAGGGACTGAAGTCTGGGGATGATACAATCCCCATCATGTACATTTTGAACTAGTGGTTCCAGGATGAGGCAATACCCATCACGTACATTTTGAACTAGTGGTTCCGGGATGATGCAATCCCCATCACGTACATTTTGAACTAGCGGTTCCGGGATGATGCAATCCCCATCACGTACATTTTGAACTAGTGGTTCCGGGATGATACAATCCCCATCACGTACATTTTGAACTAGTGGTTCCAAGATGATGCAATCCCCATCGCGTACATTTTGAACTAGTGGTTCCGGGATGATACAATCCCCATCACGTACATTTTGAACTAGTGGTTCCGGGATGATGAAATCCCCATCATGTACATTTTGAACTAGTGGTTCCGGGATGATGCAATCCCCATCACGTACATTTTGAACTAGTGGTTCCGGGATGATGCAATCCCCACCTGTCCACTAAGGACTTCATTCTCAGAGACCATTCGTCTACGAATCAATTCAAGGGACCAAAGTTCGGGGATGATGCAATCCCCACCTGTCCACTAAGGAATTCATTCTCGAAGACCATTCGTCTACGGATCAATTCAAGGGACCAAAGTTCGGGGATGATGCAATCCCCACCTGTCCACTAAGGACTTCATTCTCGGAGACCATTCATCTACAGATCAATTCAAGGGACCGAAGTCCAGGGATGATGCAATCCCCACCTGTATCCTTATCAATACAGATATCGTTAGTACAACACTAGTACAAGTACATACAAGTATCCTCATCAATACATATATCATCAAAAGCATGTATCCTCACCAATACATATATCATCAAAATAAAAGCAAGTAAAATAAGTATTCTAAGTATAGGAGTCCTAAATCTAAATAATCTAAGTATCCAAGTGTAGTAAACAGGTATCCACATCATCGATCTTACTGTCGATGAGGCAATCTCATTATCAGTGACTACACTACTCCCCCTTTTGAGGAGGGTCCTTTTGAACTACACCAAGCTTGTCTCGGAAGTATTCAAATTTCAGCAATTTGATCCTCAGTGCTCACATACTCGAGTTTAATAGCTCCTCTCTGCACCATATCTCATATATAAAAGTATCGGATCTCTATGTGTTTTGACTTATCGTGGAATACAGGATTTTCTGTCATCTTGAAACAACTTTGACTGTCACACATAATCATAGTGGGATCCATTTCTAAGTCAAATACTCCAGATAGTAGTTTTCGAAGCCATACTGCTTCACAGCTAGCAAAGTAGGCAACTATAAATTCTGCTTCAACAGTACTGAGAGCCACACTGGATTGTTTCTTACTGAACCAAGAGATCATGGCAGATGCAAGTCCATAACATCCACTTGATGTACTTTTCCTGTCTGAAACACTTCCTGCCCAATCGGGATTTGAGTAACCATGTAATTTGAGTTCATGATTTCCAAGGTAGTAAAGACCAAAATCTAATGTACGTTTTAGATACCTCATTACATGCTTCGCAGCTATTAGGTGAAACTTCCTTGGTTCTACTAGATATTGACTCAGGGTATTTACAGCAAAGCATATATCTGGTCTGGTATTTGTTAAATACATCAATGCCCCAATGATTTGTCTATATAGAGTTACATCCACTAATTATGATGAGTCATCAACTAATAATTTCAAGTTGGAGTCCATGGGAATAGCCATGGTCTTACACTGCAACATATCAAATCTTTTCAAAATCCCCACAGCATACTTACCTTGATTTAAAAAATTCCTTTTGGTTCTTGCCATACTTCTAGACCTAAGAAGTAGTGCATTAATCCCAGATCCTTCATTTCAAATTCTGAAGAAAGCTTCTTCTTACATTCGATAATTTGGTTCTCATTTCCTGTTAGAAATAGATCATCTACATATAATAGTAATATAACAAGTTCATCATCCATAACCTCGAGATAAAGATTTGGATCAGCTTTACTCTTGGTAAAGCCCATGCTTGTTAAGAAACTGTCAATCCTTCCGTACCAAGCTCTGGGAGCTTGCTTCAATCCATATAAATCCTTTTTCAGCTTACATACATGTGTTCTTCCATCTTTAACCTCAAATCCTTGTGGTTGTTCTATGTACACTTCTTCTTCAATGACACCATTCAGGAAGGCTGTTTTAACATCCATCTAGTGTAATTTCCACTTCATCATAGATGCAAGTGCCATGATAGTTCTAATTGCTGTGTGCCTAGCAACTGGTGCAAATGTTTCTTCATAGTCTATTCCCTCCTTTTGAGAGAATCCTCCGGATACAAATCTTGCCTTATATTTTTCAATGCTACCATCTACAGCATGTTTTATCTTGAATATCCATTTGGAAGAAACCACACTTTTGTCCTTTGGTTTGGGAACTATATCCCAAACATCATTTTTCATTATTGACTGGTACTCTTCTGTCATAGCTTCTACCCACTCTTTCTTCTGAGTTGCTTCCTCATAGCTGGTGGGTTGTTGATCCACAAGATCACACATCAAGGCCACATAGTTGGATACTAACTTGGTTTTCTTCCTTTCTCTAGTGGAACCTTCAGGAGCTCCATAGTTCTCAACTCCTTGAATAATGTCTCTAGCCCATGCTGGCCTTCTTTTTCTAGATAGATTTGTAATGGGGGGTTCTTGAGGTTCTATCATGTCATGGTCTTCTGATGCATCATCTTCAGGGATGGGTACAGCTTCTGTGATTCTAGGAGGTGTATCTTCTTCGTAGATTTCTTCAATTTGGCACTTCCTAGATTTCTTGATAGCTGCTTCTTCATCAAATGTTACATCTCTACTTATCTCCATATGATGAAAGCCAGGTATGTAAATTATGAAAGCCTTGGATGTTTCACAATATCCAACAAATATTCCTTTCTTGCCAGAGGGATCCAACTTGGTTCTCTTTTCTTTTGGAATGTGAATATACACAGGACATCCAAATATTTTGAGATGACTTACCTCAGGCTTCTTTCCCGTGAACACTTCTTCTGGAGTCTTAAATTCAAGAGCACTATGAGAAAGTCTATTTTGTACATAGACAACTGTCTTGGCTACTTTAGCCCATAGATACATGGGAAGATCTTGATCATGTATCATAGTCTTTACAGCTTCCATGATAGTTCTATTCTTTCTTTCAGCAACCCTATTTTGTTGGGGATTGTAGGGAGTGGTTAGTTCCCTCTTGATTCCAGCTTCTTTACAAAAGTCTTCAAATTCCTTTGAAGTATATTCTCCACCATTATCTGTTCTGAGAATCTTGATTTTCTTTTCTGAGAGATTTTCTATTAAGGCCTTGAACTCTTTGAATTTTCCAAAGACTTCATTCTTACCTTTTAGAAAGTATATCCAAGTTTTCCTTGAATAGTCATCAATGAATGTGACATAGTATTCATATCCACTCAAAGATGTGGAGGGCATTGGTCCACATACATCAGAGTGTATTAACTCCAAGGTACTTTTCGTCTTTGTTTCACTCCTAGGAAATGGGTTCTTGATATTCTTCCCTTTTGCACATCCTTTGCATGTGCCATCATGATCAATATTTAAGTCTGGCAAACCTATAACTACCTTGCTTACATAAGGTAGTGCCTTGTAGTTAATGTGAGCAAGTCTCCTATGCCATAGCTCATTTGGGCTAATGGATTCATGTACAAGGGCAGCTTCCAGATGGCCCTTAAGCTTGTACAAACCTCCTTCTTCTTCACCAATGATAATTGCATTCTTGATAGATTTTCCTTTGGACCACATTAATACTTGTCCATCAATGAATGCAACCCTATAGCCTTTCTTATCCAATGCTGAGATGGATAACAAGTTCTTCTTCAATCCTGGTACATACAATATTTCTTTCTTTTTCATGGGGGTACCAGAATCAAGCTTGTAGCTTGCTTCACCAATTCCCTTGATGGGATATTGATAGTCATCTCCTAGAGATACCTTTTGTGGAGAGGTCTTTTCTTCAAGTGTTGAGAGAGTCTTTTTCCGACCTTTCATGTGCTTTGAAGCACCACTGTCAATAAGCCACGTATCTTCTCTAGGTGTTATAGATCCAGAGAGTGCATAGAATAAAACATATTCTTCTGCATCTTCTTCTTCGTTTCTCCTAGATCTTCCCTTGAAGAAGGTCCTTTCTTCTTCTTCTTCTTCACCTCTAGGTCTTTTCTTATGAGGCCTTTCTTCCTCTTCTACTTCTTCTTCACTATCATCTTCTGCAAGATGTGCTTGATGTCTTTTGTAATGAGAGCCCTTTTTCTTCTTTAGAGGACAATCTCTAGCAAGGTGTCCTATTTTGTGACAAGAAAAACATTGGAATGAGGAGTAATCTCTTCTTTGATTAGTTCCTCTTTTCTTTTGAAATTTATGTGGAGAATGAGACTCCTTGTGACTATCCCTTTTGGAGTAGGATTGATTCCTTCTTCTCTTGGTGTGGGTGGCCAAGTCTTGGTCATCTTCTTTGAGCAAGGCTTCTCTGTTTGCAACCCTAGCCTCTTCTTGTACACAATCCTCCCAAACTACATCAAACTTCATACTTTCTTTTCTGGCACACATAGTTTGTATAAATGACTCCCAAGGTCTACTGAGACCATTTAGAGTAGTCATCACAAGTTCATATTCATCAAGAGTATCACCTATTGCATCTAGTTTCTCCTTGATTTGGGAGACCCTTGAGAAGTAGTCTTGAATGGATTCTCCTTTGTGCATCTTGGTATTCTTCAACTGAGTTCTTAGGTTCATCTTCCTATTGATGTTCTTTCCTTCATAAATTCTTCCTAGGGCATCATACATTTCCTTTGGAGTCTTCTTGGAAGCCACTTGGGGAATCAAGTGGTCTTTAATAGAATCAGCTATGATTCTCTTTTCCCTAATCAAATCCTTCCTATGCTTCTCTTTGGCTTCATCTCCTTCAGGTTCTACAACTTCATCCTTGATATAATGAGCAAGATCATTCTCTTCAAGAATGAGACCAATTCTGTATTTCCATGCCCAGAAATTCTCTATACCTTCTAGTTTGTCTTCAAGATTAGTGCTTGGAGCCATCTTCTCTTGGGGGAGTCCAAGAGATAAGAGATAGAGTAGTACTTACCCAGAAACTTTAACTTTTTACTTTTTCGGATCTGCAACAGAATTTCTGGTTTATCGCACTTTTGGTAAAACTAGGGTTTGAATTTCCCGGAGTTCTACCCAGCCAAAAACCTCAATCCAAGGCTCAAAAGATAGATCTTTAGAAGAGCTATTCAGCCATGCAATTAGAAACCAAAAATACTAACTTTTACAGAAACCCAAAATATGGGAGAGAGAGAGGAATATAAATTCTCCTTGTGAAAGATGTTCTATTCAGACTAGCTCTGATACCATGTTAAATTTAAACTAGTTTGACTAGCAAGATCACTGAAAGAAACATAATCACAAGATAGACACAGAATTTACCCTGGAAAACCCTCATGGGGTAGAAAACCCAGCAAAGCTTTCCTCAATAAGATGATCAACCAAAATACAAGATGTGCTCCAAGACTTGTCCTTCTTCTCTACCTCACATGTAGACCTCCCAGACACAAGTGTGCTACTTTCGGAGTTGTGGAAGTGTGTCAAATGAGGAGCTCTCCTCCTCTACTTATATTGATTCCTGACTGACCAAAAAACCTAATGGGGCCGACCTCTCCTAGTGAAGTCTAATAACCCCTAAAATATAAACTCAAGGCCGACCCCCACATGGTGGGTCTAATAACCCTAGCTAACACAAACTATCGGAGGAATAAACATCTCCAAATACATAATAGAATCACCTCGGAGGAATGAAACATCTCCGGAATAATAATGTACAAATATAATATTCTTAGAAGTTAAAATATTCAACACTTTAAAGAGGGTTTGGAAGAAAAATTGGAGCTTTGAAGGGGTTATTCAGTTCATTTACAGTGTTTAGATTATGATAAAATCTCATTTAGATGCAATCGATGTCATATATATGGCCATATTGTGGAGGACTAATCTCTACCCTTCTATATGGATGTTAATATAATATGGATCTATATGTTAGTTTTTTCAGATCCTCTCCACCTAGGTTAAAATCTCATTTGTGAAATGTTTTCTCTTCCTTAGTCGATTATTGATTAGTATTCTTCATAAGATACTTTGAGGTTGTTGATGGGGATTAATGAGGGTATGGGGTGAGTTTGCGTAGATGTGGTTATTGAGTGTTAGAGATGGTAAGGGAAAGAGTAATGATGTTATTGGTAACTGCATGATGGGAACCGAGATCCCCTCATCTTCCTCATAATAGATGAATGGAGGGTGTCTCAACCACCATCAGGCACAACATCAACGTTGAAATTAATGATTCCTTGGTGTTTATGGATTCTCCTTATGTTATGATCCTTTGACATTCTTAAACATGGATTCCTCCATCAACCATGTCCATAGAAACCCATGCAAATGACTCATGGACCTAGCACACCCAACCCATATAAAAAATTCATGCACCTTGGAAGCTTCAACCTCTAACACCGTACCCTAACCATAATTCCTAACCTTTGACAAACTAACATGTCAAAACTCATAAACTACTTACCCACTAGTACCCCCAAAAACCTAAACCATTTAACCACTAACTGAATACCCCACTAGTGCCTTACATTTAACCAACAAACCCCTCAACATATAATGCATTACTAAATTGTACGCATTACCCTATTAAGCCATTAGCCCTCTAACCCTAACCTGGTACCTTTTGACTCATGCACCAACACACCTAAAACACTACCACAGTGAACTTTGACCTTAGTTTCTTAACCAAGGAATATTCAGACTTCAAGCTTAGTAATAGGACACTGTTTTCTCAATTCAAAGCCTTTGACATTAAGGTTGAAGGATCACTACATGGCCTTTTATCAAAGCCAAAATAGTTTCTTGCAGTTATGGTTTCCTTGGCTAGATTGTGGCAATTTCCTTCCAAAATATTGGGAAATTTGAATGTAGATTTATGTTTTTTGTAGTATTTCATGGTGTGTGGGCGAAGCATTTAACCAAACAATCTTCTTTAGGACTTAGGGTTATGTGACTTATGGTGACATTACCCCATGCATTGGTGTGAGGATTTTGGAAAATGAGGGAAGGATATTGGTTGGCACATGATGGAATGAGGTCACTCGAGCTCACTTGGAGAGTGGTTTGGAGACTTATGGAGAAAAAAACCCAACTTGGAGGGCCTTTGGAGGCCATGCATGACATCACCAAACTTGCTCATTGGAGGAAATTTACTAACCTAAATAGGGTACTCTCCTTGAGTGTATTCTTTGGAGGTTACTCGATGAATAGTGTGGACCTTATGTTGTTATTTTTTATTTTCTCATTGGAGGTGGTCCACTCTCCTTGTTTTTAAGCATTTTTTTAGGATTTTTGGATTGTAAAGGAAGTATACAAGCCAATTGTTATGACCGTTTCACTCTAGTCATAAGACATTAATATAATGACATCCTTCTAAGAATAGATAAATTGAATCAATAAATATAAAATTCTATAGAACCATTTTCAATCTCATGTATTGTAAAAGTATTCTCACTTTACACAAATCCTTCCTTGCAATATTTTGATACAACCGAAATGTTGGCAACTACCTGTGAACCTTCTTTGGAAATAAAATTTTCTTTGGGCCCTAGACATGGTTGAGAGAGGAAACTTGATCCTTATACCATAAAGGAAGATTTTGAAAATCTGTGTTAAAGAATGACACATTGATCCACCACAGATAACCTATGAAGCTTTTTCTTTCCATCTGAGTGGGGATCATATTGAATATTTTAGGAAATTTGGAGAACTAGTGATGGGTCTCAGGGTCCTAGACATGGTATGGGATGAAATCTAGTTCTTAGTATATAAATGAAGATTTTATAAATAAAATTCCATGACCAACACATCAAACCAAAACACATCACCTCCTAAGGGGATATTTGGTGTCTAAGTGGGGTTATGTGCATCATTACAATTTTCAAGAACAAGGTATGGCTTGGGGGGTCCTTAACATGGTGGAGGGTGGAACCTAGGATTTAGGCCTTAGAGGAGTATTGTGTGCATCCAAGTAGTCCAGTAGTGCCGCCTATCTTTAGGGGCGGTTCCAAAATTTCAATTCGCATAAATTTTAGGTGGGGTTTCAAAAAAATGCATCCAAAGGTTTAATTATCATGAATTTTAAGTGGGATTTCAAAAAACCACCACCAAAAGTTCAATTACCATGACTTTTAGGGGGGGTTTTTAAAAAATTGCCTCCAAAATTTCAATTTTCGTGACTTTTAGGGGGGGTTTCAACAAACCTCTTCCAAAAGTTCAATTATCATGACTTTTAATGGGGGTTTCAAACAACCACCCCCATAAGTTCAAATATCATGACATTTTGGGGGAGTGCTTTAAAAACCCACCACTAAAAATAGATTTAGGGGCGTTTTTTTCATATCCGCCCCCAAAATTCATCATAATTGGATTTTTTTGGGGGAGGGGTTTCTAAAACCGCCCCTAAAAGTCCAATCTCATGACTTTTGGGGGCATTTTTTAAAAAACATCCCCCAAAATCCAAATTCTCATGCTCTTTGGGGGAGGTTTTGACAGACCACCTCCAAAGACCTAAAAAAACTTTTAGGGGGGGGTTAGCAAGAACCCTGGAAGCCAAAACCACCCCTAAAAGGCTATTTTGTTGTAGTGCTTCACTTGCTTGATCATCTTTAAGTAGTGGTGTGGAGCTATCTTATTGGATGTCTTGCAAAGGAACTTATTCAAACTGTACACTTCTCTCAATGAGAGTCTTCATGGTGGATGTATCCAAAAATTTGTGTCCCATAGCATCTCTATCATAACCAACAAAGATACATTCAATGATTTGAGGCTGTAAGGCCTTTATTTTCTCTGGAGGAAACCTGGCCCAATATTTGAACCCAAATATTCTAAGGTGAGACACATCATGTTTGTGCCTAGTACAATCTTCGAATGGAGTTGTTCCTTTCAAATCCTTGTGAGGGACTTGGTTATGTATGTATGCAACATAGCTAATGGCCTCTTCCAACATAATAGGTGAGAGTTTCTTTGACGCAAGCATATGTGTGGTCATCTCTTTTAGAGATGCATTCTTTTGCTCTGCCACATCATTTAGTTGTGGTGTGTATGGAACAATGTGTTATATTTGGATGCCTACATTAGCAAAAATTTATTGCAAATCCCTTTTCACATACTACCCTCCATTGTCAATATGAAGCACCTTAATCATATTTCCAGAAATATTTTGAACATAAGATTGAAAAAGTTTAAAAATATCATACACTTCTAACTTGAACTTGAGGAAATAGACCCAATAACATCTTGAATAATCATTTATGAATCTTATTACATATATAGCATTACTCAAATAAGGGTTAGGAATGGGTACAATTATGTCACTGTGAATCAATTGGATATTTGAGGAGGCCTGCATGCCTTTCCTTTCTCAAACTTGTGCTCCAGATGTTTGCCAAGCATGCAACCTTGATAGATTCCATTTCAGAATTTTATATCTTGAAGGCCATCACCCATACATTGCTTGTGCAATTATTGCACATATTTGAAGTTGAGGTGACCAAACCTCTCATTCCATAGCCTACTAACTTCATTTCCATGTGTCAGAAGCACATTTTATGTTGAATAGGTAAGAAAATGGATGGACTCATAGATCCCCGAATCATGATTTGTATAACCAATTGCAATGAATTTTCCATTAGAGATATCATAAATTTCTACATCACCAGGAGTGAACACAACCTTATTTGGATATTCTATGTGAGTCATTTGATATAATGAGAGATTATTTGAAGCTAGTGAAAGAACATGTAGAACATTCATGAAGCTCCCATAATAAAGATTGATTCTTCCTTTACCTTCGGATGGAACTTCAGAATCATCATACATGATAATTGAAGGACTACCAATGGGATAAAATGTAGATAAGGAGTCCCTTGATATAGACATGTGTCTGGATGCACTAGAGTATATGACGAAAGAAGGAGACTTTGAAAAACTAGCCATCAATGCATGACATATCTCTTTGTCATTAGATCTAGATCCAAATTTTTTCCTCCTTTGTCATTCAGGAAGAGAAATGTTGATTTTCTCTAAAAGCTATGCCATCAGATCAATGGTCTTATTCATGCATGAGATTTGAAGGTGGAAACCCTTACTGCAATATCCACATTTGCTCCTCTCTTTTATCTTATTCTTTTCCTTCCTTAAATTCCAAGGTCCTTCTGATGGATTTGTCTTCTCCTTATTCCTATGATTTGACTATCTCTTGTCTTTGGCATTCTTATTTCCTTTGAAATTCTTGGATTCTCCAGCAGCAAGCACTTGGTCCTTGGATGGTTTAATGGCTCCCATCTAAACCAATTTTTCTTGATCCTTTGTGAGAGACTCCATGAATGTGCTCACGGTCGGCATCTTATAATTTGGAACTACCAATTTGGTAGTATGAATGGTAGATACGAATGTAGAGTACTCAGAACCCAACTTTGAGAGGATGGAAATAAT
Organism: Larix kaempferi; assembly: GCA_027924585.1. Lineage (NCBI taxonomy): Eukaryota > Viridiplantae > Streptophyta > Pinopsida > Pinales > Pinaceae > Larix > Larix kaempferi. The sequence continues at coordinate 1,487,084 of BSBM01000156.1, read as the reverse complement.
GATTTGATCATCCTTCTTCTCTATGCCACACTGGTTGAGCTAGAAGACCATTGTCTTAAACTTGTGAATTAATCATATATGGTTTTGAAGATACTAGGGCTCAATGATATTAACTCATTCTACAATTGGTGACCTCTCATATCATCTTGTTTTCCAAACAAGGATTCAAGCTTGGTCCATACTTCATTTGGAGTAGATAGACCAACAAGATGAAACATATATCTATGGAGATACTCAGACATAGCATTCCCTAGGATTCATGAAGGATTTTGAAGTAACTGGATTTCTCAATAGTTGAATTTGGTTCATTTTCAATCCCCATTGTAATTATGTAGAGACCTTTGCTTCAAAGTAGGATCTTTATTTTAGCCTTCGATTTGAAATAGTTCAACGAAGTGACTTACAATGCTGAAGACTATATCATTTCTTTTGTTGTTGCACTCTTAGTGAAAATAAACATGCAAAACATATGTGCAAGGATGTATGCATTCATTAGTATGCACATTCAGGAGAACATCACACCTGGGTAGACCACTTTGGTAAAACAAATTGAATGGATGCAACTTCCCCAGGAATTATGTGAACTCTCCTCTGCTTCTAGTGCAAAATTAGAAGCATATACACCTACAAAACACTTTCAAAACACTCTAGAATACTACCATTTTGAGAAAGGATTTGATACCATGTGAAATTTTGCACAATAGATCTCACAAACAAGAATACTCTTCACTAGTTTTCACAAAAATTGCACACAAAAACTGAGCATAAAATTGAGATAATTCACTAGAGAGAACCTGAGCTCAGGTGGAACAAATTTTAATAATTTGATATCAGCAATATGTTTTCTGTCCAAATATTATACAAAGGATGAAATTTGTGAGCCTCTAATGGAATTCAAAATCCATGCATTAATCATGCTTATTTTGGAAAATTCACCCATCTAGACAAATGAATTAGGTACAACTCCGATGAAATGGCAGTTAACTGATGGGAGGTGATCGAAAGGGGCACATGATGCATTTAACGGGTATTAGGTAGGGCAAGGAGGTGCATTAAGGAGTTGCAGGATCAAAATAGCATAGATGATTTTAAAGAAGGATGCATAAGGTAGTTGATTGACAGTCGTATTCGGTGATGAAATCAAGGAGAGGGTTCTGGATCCCTAAATTTTAGGAGGTCCCTAAAATTTAGGGGATTTACGAAACATGTCCCAAAATCATGGAAGAATGCGCATCAATGGGTGATGAGACCAAATATGAAAAATCAATGGTCCAGTGATAATCCCAATGATGGAAACTATGCATTAGGAGGTCAACAACTTAGTCTATGCACTAGGGAAAACAAAATAATTTCTATGCTTATTGTCTAGATGGGTAATATATCCCAACACTATAGCTATTTCAACCAAGTTGAAACCCATTTTCCTACTTTTCATTAAACCTCGTATTGATAGTTCATTTGGATAAATACAAATTTCAATAGATTTTGGATCAATTAAAAAAGGAAGAAGTAATTTTGTTTATTTTAAGTGTGGTCTCTAAGTATATGCACTAATATTCTACTTCATATTTGTTCACTACAGTGTGAATCCTATGTGCTCTACGAACATACCCTATTGTTTCCTAACTAAGATCCTATCTAGCCCCATTGTACCTCTGTGGATAACCTCTCCAAATGTTAATTCTTCCACATGTCCAACATACCCCTCTAATAGGTTTCCATGTCTCCTTGTATGAGTGGAAGTAGATACACTTCTATGTTGTGTTTGATGTGGGTTTGCATGTCCCTACTACGTATGGGGCCCAAATATGGTCCTTATATCCCTAGAGGTTATCCATAAACTTCCAAAACATCTCTTCCTAGTGTCTTTCTATGCCTTGTAAATGATCTAGAACCTTTTCATACTAAATGACTCTGCATAAGCCCTCCATTACTTGGTGGTATAGGTGCTCTGTGTCTTCCTCCACTTAAACCCTCCACCTTAGAACTCATTTTTTTTTAACAACCTCATGTAAAGTGCGAGGCATATGTATACAAACCCTTACTATAATTTGTTATTTCAATCCCTTTAAAAATTTATTTACCTTTAACTTCTTCATATTCAAGTAATGGGCATATCTCAAAATATCCATGAATCTAGCTTCATATTCTACCATATTTCTACCTATCTTCCTTAGTTCATTAAAATCATTAAATTGATTTCCTATAAACTCTTCTAAGAGGTATAATTCTTACAGTTGTTCCTCAAATAATTCCCATTATACCTCGCAAATATCTAATCCAAGTTGTAGAAACTGTTAGGATATTTAGACACTTAGGAGTTAGTTAAGATCAACTTGTGTAATATATCTGTTAGGAAAAATATGTTTCTTTAGTATGCATTTGTAAATATTTAATCCGACGGTCATGATATGTTGTGATCCGACGACTCAACTTCTCTTAGGTCATACCTAACCTTGATCTGTGGCTTAACACTCGATTGGTCCATAATCTCTATTTAAAGAGCATGGAGGGTCATTGTCTAGTTGATCGATTATGAGAAGATCATTTGTAACTTTCTTTCTTTTGCATAATAAATTGCTCCGTAGAAGCTATTTGGCCGGGGCCGTGGAGTGTTTCCCTCTAGAAGGTTTAAACCACGTCAAAACATCGGTGTGTTGATCTGTGATCTATTTGTGTGAAGTGGTTGCTCTAGGTGTTCAGTCTTTTGGGAGTACCCTGTGTACTCGAACATGGTATCAAAGCTTTTATGAAGAGCCGCTTCCGGTTATGATCTAGATCTTGAACTATTGTTGCCGAAACTTGAAAGGGTTTCTGGTTTTTGTAATTCTGTGCATTTGTGGGCCATGGGAGGTGTTCCATTGTGCCTGGAGCATCGTTTCCATTGGGAAATAGTTTTCGTTTGATCGAAAATGGTTCTCGGTTGCTTCAGAAACGAGTATTTCATCAGATATGAAGGTATAATGTTACAGTGATACTTTTGTTATTTTTGTTTTAAAGAAAAACAAAACTCATATTTTATTAGTTTTATTATTAGATTTTTTTTAGTTTTGTATTGTTTCTTTCCCTGTTTGCGTATGCTCTTTGTCGTGCACCTTGTGTGATCTCGGTGAATCAGAAACAGAAAGGGAAAGGGTTTTTCTTGGCTATGTATGCTCTTTTCCATGTACCTTATGTGATCTCAACAAATCATAAATAGAGAGAAAACGTAGACTTTCCGGGAAAGATAATGAGATCTAACCCCACAAGTGTGGAATTTTTTTTTTTGTTTCAGTTTGTGGTGTGATTTGCAGGAAAAAAAGGCAAGCACAGAAACCGAGCAAGAAGAGTTAAAAAAAAAAAACCCTTCTTTCTTCCCATATTTTACATACCTTTTAATCTAGCTCACTTGGTTCAAAGTTGTTTTATTCCTTAATAGGTCTTGAGTTCAAGTCTTACGAAGTTACTTTTAAAAGAAAAAGTGCATGCAATTTCTATTTTTAAGTTACTTTATTGTAAAAGTGCATCTCACTTAAATAATAAAAAATAAAAATAAAAAGTGAGTCACTTAAGTTTGACCTTTTTATTGCTGCATTATTTAAAGTAACATCATTGTAAAAGTGAAATCACTTATTTTACAAAAGTGATTCACTTAAAGCAACTTCCTTGTAAAGTGATTGTCAAAGGTTCATCTTGCGAAGAGGGGGATCCTTTTTTTTAGCTAGTCATTCTCTATCTGCCACGTCACTATTGGGGACATCTTCAACATTTTCTTTGATCAAGCATAACTTCATCATACGGAATTAGTTTCGAGTGCCATTTTTTTTAAACTGCCTATTTTTTTGAGCTCTTCGCATCCAAACTATTGGTTTCTGTTTTTACAGCCATTAATTTAAAAATATGACCACCCCTTGTGATATTCTACTTACCAGTTCCAACTATTTCTCATGGAAATATCGTATGGAGGATGTTCTACGAAATAGAGGACTTTTCAGAATTACCTCAGGGAAAGAAACAGAACCCACTGATGATGATAAGAAAATCAAATGGGCAAATAGATGTGACGAATCTCATGGATTGATTGGGATGTCAATCTCTACTGATTTGTGATTCCACATATCTGGAATTGATGAACCTGATGCTGCTTGGGACAAGTTGGAATCTGTGTTTGGTAAACACAATGAAATTCGAGGTCACCAACTCAAAAATGAGTTGATTTTTTTAAATCCAAGTGATTTTTCATGCATACAAGATTATTTATCTAAGTACAAAACTCTTAAACTCTTATGTGAAGAATGCAAAATTAAGAGGGAAGACAAACAATGCATTTATCATATTCTTTCCAAACTTGGACCTGCATATTCTGTTTTTGTATCTACAGTTTACTCCATGAAAGAATATTTGAATACAACTAGCTATCAAGAGCCTAGTCTTGAATCATTTTGTGATTCCTTGATTAGAGAGCAAGATAAGATCATCCATCTTGGAATAATTAACAATGCAGATACATCTGGAAAAGCCTTATTGTCCCAATAGAAAGAAAAGTCCAAGCCTACCAAGAAACAAAATTTTAGCAATAATAAGTCAAACAAGGGTCCCAAACCCTCTCAGTCAGCTCCTTCTTTAAAAAATGACAAAGGATCCAAGCCAAAAGGCAAGAAGACTGAGCGTCATTGCAACTATTGCGGGAAAGATAATCATGATGAATCTAAATGTTTCAAGAAGATGGAATCCTTGGAAGCAGCAATGAAGAAGCACCACATCAGCCTAGATTCACCTTCAGAATCTACCTCTCATGGACATGCACTTTGTGCTTCTGGTTATTCTTATAATGCATCTTCTTCTTCTACTTCAAATGAATGGCTCATTGATTCAGGAGCATCTTATCATATGGCTAAGGATCAAGCCATCTTTTCTACTATGCATGAATGTAACAACAAACAAATATTTGTTGGTGATGATAGATCTCTAAGTGTTGTAGGAGCTGGAACAGTTCCAATAGATAATGGTCATTTAAGTGATGTACTATGTGTTCCAAGAATTTCCTGCAATTTGTTATGAGTCTATCAAATCACTCATTCTGGTGAAGGTAAAACTTTGACGTTTACATCTCACCAAGTTGTAATCAAGGATTTTAAAGATCCTCAATAGGTCTTAGCTACCGGACTTGTTGATGATATTACTAGGTTGTACAAATTTAACAACTTTGGGTCATTTCAGTGATGTACTATGTAAAGACAATATGGTGACAGGTCTTCCGATGGTATCTTGCAGGGATGGTGTCTGTTCCGGTTGTGTACTCAGAAAACATCATCGGGACAGTTTTGACAAACGTGCCTCTTAGCATGCCTCGGTTCCCTTGGATCTTGTGCATAGTGACTTGCATGGTCCTCCTCCATCTGCTTCCTTTTCTGGTTTCAAATATTTCTTAACTTTCATTGATGATTACACCAGACGCACTTGGGTTTATTTCCTAAAACTTAAGAGCGAAGTATTTAGCATGTTCTTGGCCTACAAGGCCCTTGTTGAAAAACAATCTGGTCATCAAATTATTAAGTTAAGATCTGACAATGGAGGAGAATATGTTAACAAAAAGTTCACTACTTTCTGCACTGAACAAGGAATCCAACAACAACACACTGTTCCATATACACACAACAAAATGGTGTAGCTGAATGGAAGAACCACACTTTAAAAGAAATGGCTAATTGTATGATCCAATCTACAGGACTAAGTCTTCAATTTTGGGCTGAAGCCATAAATTGTGCAAATTACATACTTAATTGCACCCCCACTAAAGCTTTACAAGGTATCACACTGGAAGAAGCATGGAGTAAAATTAAACCAGATGTAAGTCACTTCCATGTGTTTGGTAGTGAAGCATAGGCTCACATTTTGGATGAAAAATGGAAAGCATTCCAGCCTAAAAGTGAAAAGTGCATATTTGTTGGATATTTTGAAGATGTAAAAGGTTATAGACTTCTTCAACCACATTCTCATGATATAATCATTAGAAGAGATATTAAATTTGATGAAAATATCTTGGCCTGTGAGCCTAACTCAATGATTATGCCATCTTTGGCCTGCGAGCTTGATTCGACGATTGTGCCTTCTTCTTCTTCCAACTTCCTTGACAGGTTTCCAACTCCATTTTTTGATGATGACAGTGAGGATGAAAATCCACCTCCGCCTGCTCATGTTCCTCCAGTTGCACCAGCACAAGTGCTTCCAAGATGGGTCTGTTCAACATGTGAAGCAACTCGTGATCTTGCCGGTGATCCTAAAGATCAACGTCGAACAGGTTCTCATTTTCAACGAGCCTCTTCTCTTTTGGCTCAAGTTTTCAAGAATCATGATCTAGAAACATTTGCAGAAGCTTTAGGAAATCCATATTGGGATGCAGCTATGGATGAAGAATATCGTTCCTTAATGGTGAACGATACTTGGGATCTTGTACCTCTTCCAAAAGGAAGAAAACTTGTCATATGTAAATGGGTCTACAGAACTAAGTATGCATTAGATGGAAGTGTTGAAAGACTTAAGGCAAGGTTAGTTTCCAAAGGTTTTTCCTAAGTTGAAGGGATTGACTACAATGAAACCTTTGCTCCTGTCACAAAAATGAACTCCATTCGCCTTGTTCTTTCCCTTGTAGCCTTACATAACTGGGAAGTCCATCAAATGGATGTCAAGTCTTCCTTCTTACATGGTGATTTACCAGAGTAAATTTACATGGAACAACCTTCTGGATATGTTCATAATAACTCTAGCCTTGTCTACCGCCTTAAGAAATCCTTATATGGCCTTAAGCAAGTTCCTAGAGCTTGGTATGCCAAAATGGATAGATTTCTCCTTGACACTGGTTTTTCTAGATGCCATTCTGACCCCAATGTCTGTACCAAGAAAGTAGGAAACCATCTCATCATACTTGTTCTATATGTTGATGACCTTATTCTTGCTTCTAGTGACCCTAAGCTTATAAGCCATGTGAAATATAGTCTTAAGTAAAATTTTGAAATGTCAGACTTAGGACATTTGCATTATTTTCTTGGTCTCCAAGTACTACAAACCAAAGAAGGAATCTTTCTTTCTCAGTCTAAGTATGCTTGTGACCTTCTTCGTCACTTTCACATGGAAGATTGTACACCAGCCCCTTCTCCCTTCCAGTCTGGAGTCAAACTTTCTGCCACTTGTACTTCACCTAAAGTAGATGCCACCTTGTATCGTCAGCTTGTTGGTAGTCTCTTATACTTGACTCATTCCCGTCCTGACCTTTCCTTTGCCGTTGGTTGTGTTTCCCATTATATGCAAACACCTCATGAAAGTCACTGGAAAGCAGCTAAAAGAATACTTCGATATATTTGAGGTATAATTCAGTTTGGGATTCATTACAGTATAGGGGGAAAACCTTTGTTGGTTGGTTTCATTGATTTAGACTGGGTCGGCGATCCTGATGATTGAAAGTCTACTGCAGGTTATGTTTTCAATCTGGGATCTGGACCTGTCACTTGGGATTGTAAGAAACAACAAGCTCTTGCTTTTTCTTCAGTAGAGGCAGAATATCAAGCCACAGTTAATGCCAGTCATGAAGCTTTATGGCTTCGACAGATCCTTTCAGAGTTTGGATTCAAGCAACAGTAGCCTACTCCACATTGGTGCGACAATCTAAGTGCCATCAAGATTTCCAAAGATCCAGTCCTACATCAACGCAACAAACACATTGAGCTACATATGCATTTCATCATAAATCTTGTTCATGATCGTGTTCTTGAAGTGCTCTTTTGTCCTACAGATGATCAAGTTGCAGACATCTTCACCAAGTCTCTTACAGAAGCGAAGTTTTCTAAACTTCGATCTATGTTAGGAGTTTAGGAACTTGTCATTAAGGGGGGATAGGCTCTAATGCCTCCTTCCTTCTCCTAATAGTGTCACTTTTGTAAATCCTTCAATCTTATCCCAAGTTGTTCTTAAGGGGGGATGTTAGGATATTTAGACACTTAGGAGTTAGTTAAGATCAACTTATGTAATATATCCGTTAGGAAAAGCGTGTTTCTTTAGTATGCATTAGCATGCATTTGTAAATATTTAATCCGATGGTCACAATATGTTGTGATTCGACAGCTCAATTTCTCTTAGATCATACCTAACCTTGATCCGTGGCTTAACACCCAATTGGTCCATGATCTCTATTTAAAGAGCATGGAGGGTCATTGTCTAGTTGATCGATTATGAGAAGCTCATTTGTAACTTTCTTTCTTTGCATAATAAATTGCTCCGTAGAAGATATTTGGCCGGGGCCGTGGAGTGTTTCCCTCTAGAGTGTTTAAACCACGTCAAAACATCGGTGTGTTGATCTGTGATCTATTTGTGTGAAGTGGTTTCTCTAGGTGTTTGGTCTTTTGGGAGTACCCTGTGTACCCGAACAAAATAATTCCCAATATACCTCGCAAATATCTAATCCAAGTTGTGGAAACAATGTCTTCCACCATAATAAAAGTGCTCCCCTTAAGTTGGAAGATTCTCATTTGTGGTTTGTGACTAGTAGTATAATCATAAAATGAAAATAAATGTTCATGCCCTCTAACCATGATTTATCCATATCTCCATTACTATCATCACCAAACTTAGGAGATTTTACCTTTTTCGATTCTATATATGGGTTACCTCTAAGTGGAACTGTTGACCCCTCACCCAAAATTGGATTACTACTAGCCTATATATTTAATTGTCTTCTCATTGCATCAAACATTCTTTGAAATAATTACTTGTTCATATATCCCTATGTTTGTGGATAAGGTTGCAGTGGTTTGAGAATATATAAGAATGTAATGTAAAAATAGTTGCACAACATTCTTCATATATTTCCATAATAACTCACTCATCAAACTCATAAATATTATTGGGGAATTGGACAACCCAAAAGGTACCATCTAAAATTCATATCCAAACCAGGTTCTCGGAATATATAGATGATGAGTTTGGAATATATTCTTCCTTAATTATCAACCAATTATATCCATACCGTAAATCAATTTTAGAAAATATCGTTGGCCCTTTCATTTCATCAAAAAGATAATAAATTTGAGGTAAGGAGTATTGGTTTCTAATATTATCTTTGTTCAGTTGTTTGTAAAAAATATAAATTCTCAATGAACCATATTTATTTAATACAAAAATCATTGATTCTCCCTTAGGTGAATACAACAACAATGTTGTCGAAATTCAAAGAATTGTTACATTAGCAAGTTCCTACACCCACCCCAAGGACCACATTAAACACTTAGTTTGACTCATATTCTAAGAACTGCAGGGACGTGCAATGTTAAAATATATTCAATACTAAGAGTGGGGGGGGGGGGTGAATCTGAATTTGTGTAGTTATGAACAATTTTAACTTCTTTAAAAAATTACTTTGATATTAATCATTATCATCAATTATGCATTCATCACAAATAAAGCATTCATCCACATATGCACAAATCAAAGAACACATAACACACATATTTTTTATGTGGAAACCCAACAAGGAGAAAACCTGAAAATGCTCTTTTATAATGAAAAATATTACATTCGAGGAAGCATCGACTTCTTTTGTTTACCAGCACCAACTCGAAGGAGGCACCAACCTCCCGTTTTTAAAGGAACCGTCCTGAAGGAAGCACCAAGTCCTTGTGTTATCCAGCACCAACTGGAAGGTGTCTACAACCCCGTGCTCCTTGCCCCATCCTGTCGCCCATATATACAAAATAATATATTTTCATGTTGTAATTCTGATATGCACACACTTCATATCTTCTGATGTTTTTTCTGCTGGGCACACCTTCTGTATGCAGTAGTATTGTTGTCACTTTGTTGCATACATCGCTTGAATTCTCATTCCACTCAATACTTCCTTTAACTGATGTCACACTTCATGTGTTGTGTGCTACTTCAACTTATTTTGTAGTTTGCGCCAAGGTTCAATATTCTATTCTAATACTGCGCTTTTTATCTGATCACTTGATACTATGCATCATGTGATAACTTGCTATTCCGATATTGCACAATAGTATTAGATGGAATTGCACACTTTCTAGTTTGTGTCCTTTTGGTTTAAGTGCCATAGTCCTTCAGACAATTTGTGGCCTAATGTGCATCATATGATTTATCCTTTTGGTTTAATGCACTTGTCTCATATCATCCTCATCATGACATGAATATTTGATTTTGTTGCAGCTATTTTTTAGCGCATATGTTGGCCTTCTTTCCTTTACACACATCCAATCAATCTTCATGCATCAACTAAACTTCTACGAATCTTCTGATATACTTCAAGTCTGTCTTTGTGATTCTTACTTAAAACATTTATGACTATCTTTGTGCTGCTTCTGATTCTATCATTCATTCCTCATGCACTTGCGCATATTATACTATTCTACCATTTAGTATTTTTGCAATCATCACGGATTCACAACATGTTTTTGTGCACTGTCAACTATCACAATATTCCTCTACATGTGCACACTCGTGTCTTCATCTAGCTCATGTTGTTCTGATTCCACGAGCCCTTGATGCTGCGAAAACTATAAATCAATATCTTCCATCCTCTCTATGAGCTTGTCATCCTTACTATCAAGCTTAATTCAAATCTCCAACTTACTGGTTATTTATACATGTCATGCACGGATTGTATGTCCACAAGTTGGTTGTGGCATTCTTTCTTCCTTGCTTCACGGGTTATGCTTCTTCCACATGTCATCATTTGTGCTACTAATGTGTCATTTCTTGTGGGTCTTGCGCATACATGGTATTCGACTTACTCGGACTTTAACCCTTGCGGTACCATCACTTTTGGGTCTTGTGCACTTGATGTATCATCGATTGTTGAATTTGTGCATATACTATCTTCAACCTCCACACTTTTCTTGGAACTTGTTTGTGCTTCAACAACTGAAATCTTCTTCTAACTGGTGAGACTTGTGCACTTTCAGGACTTGCATAACTGCTTGACCATTTCTTGTTGCAAGCTACTTGCGCAAACCCGAAACTTCTCCAATAATTTCTTGACTTGCTTGCGCACTCTCATAATTTGTCCAATATTCTCTTATATTTCTTGCACACTCGAAACTTTCTCCAACCAATTCTTGGTTTTAACCTTGAAGGAGTGTGACTTGTTGGAATATATGCTTGCACATGTAACACATGTTGTAAGATGCATTCCTTGTGTATTTATTCAAACTCGATATGCTTGATGTACTTCTGGAATATACTTTTTCATATTGTATGCACTTCTGGATATACTTCTTCATACTAGCATCCATATGCTTCTCCATCTTGCTTGCACATATACTTCTTCAAGGTGGTTTCCATATACTTCTTTAAACTTATGTAGGAATGTTGAATCTTCTATGACATACTTTGACATCCTGTTTGACATTTGTTGACATCATAGTTGACATCAATGACAATCAAAGTTAAATAGTACAAGAGAGTTTGTATCTATACTTCAAATAATGTCATTGGTTTCACTGGGTTTCTATAAGATCCATGGAACACATCTCAGATCCTCAACATAGGAATTCTTTTGTGTACTCATAGAAACAAAACCCAAGGCCTTATCACCCCTAGGGATATAAGTAAACCAAAGTTGGATGTGACCCTTCTTCACAATTGATCCATTGATAATGTGTTGGACTATCCACTCGAAACATTGGTTGCATTTATAAACTTAACACTGTTCAATTCCAAAAAATTCACAACAAATAAAGTTATTTCATTTTCTTTGGAAGACAACAAAGGAGAGATGAGGGCCTCCAATGCATTGTTGGAATGCTTATATCTAGAATATTGTTTTGGAAAATTTATCTAAGTTATTCTCCTTGGCCATAATAATCTATCCCTATAAAGGCAAACAATTAAGGTGCCCAAAATGGCATAAACTAATTAATCTAGTTAGAAAGTCAATAGGCTTGTAGAATTTTGATCACTAATCATATTTCCCTCCTTCATAGAAACTCCACACCTTTTCAAATGTGTATGCTTCAGACACTTCAATTTTCTACAAATAGATATTTCCCTTTGTGAATCATGTGACTTCAATGTCAAAGAATTATATGTGGGTTAGTACAAAACTAAAAATGCATTCTAATTTGGAAATGGTTTTATCAAACATAAACATGGATAATGCAATTCTACAAATACATTTTTGAAAATTCAATTGGAATATGGAAAGTTGAAGATTAAATTGAACAAATGTTCTCTTCTTTAAAAAGTAATGTAGATATCCAAGTAAAATTTTAAAAGCAATAGAAAATGAAAACGACTCTTCTGTGAAGATACACTTTTATTAACAATATCTACTTTCATTCCCAAAACATTATAGACATCCAAGTGACACTTAAAAAAAATTGGAATTTTAAAATAAGTTTTCCTATTGAGAGAAATTTTATTAACATAAATGATAGTTATTAGAAACCATTTAAAATCCATCACCAAAACATAGAGTGCATACTATCTTGCAACAACCAAAAATAAAATAAAACTAGACCCTCATAATATTAGAAATCAATTCCCTCATAAAATTTCAATATGGGTATTTGAAGCAAAATTACAAGTGGGTTATCCAAGATAATTTTATGTGTGCACTTGTAGACCATTACAACCAATAAATAGCTTCATGAACATAAATTCATAGTAAATGTAATGTTGAATATGAATTCCTTACACTCTCTTCAAACAAACACAATATCCTCCATGAAATAGACAAAAGCACATCTAAATTTTGTTTCTTTAGTCATGATTCAACCAACCCAACATCCACAAGAAAGTTTATAACAGAGATCCATTGAAACTTAAGACACTAAAATAACTCCTAGTTGTATAGTTTGTGTAAACATCTCCTAGAGTGGACATCAAACATATTAGAGAGGGAAACTTTGAACATAGAAACTTTTGGTTCAATATTATTCATAAAATTAACCAAATATGAACTACTAGCCACAAATATCAATTGAATAGTCTAAAAATAGTTGTTCAAGGACATTTTAGGAAACAATTTCATAATAGGGAAAGATTGAGGCATCTAGTTATTTGTTAGGAACCTATGTAAACCCTTCTCTTTACTATGTTAGTATATTGTTGTTGGACGCATATGCTTTGTAAGTCGTCCCGTAGTATTTTTTGATCCGTAGTTTATATTAGCCCATAGTATTGACCCATAGTATTGGACGCATATGCTTTGTAAGTCGTCCCGTAGTATTATATGTCCCATGGTTTTGACTCATAGTATTGGGCATAGACTTAGTATATAAGTGTGTGTTGACGTCATTGAAGGCACCGTGAAGTTAATTATATTGAGCTTTCTCAAAGGAGGTTGCAACCTCGAAGTGGCCCGTGATCAATATAAAAGTGATTCTGTTCTATTATTTCTGATATCTCGTGTATTTGCATTAATTAATTATTGCAGGTTCATCACATCTGGTATCAGAGCACTTTCTTGGGCTCGTTGAGTGGAATTTCTGCCAAATTTTTTTTTCGCATCTGTTGCAGCTTCGGATTTGGGAATAATCCCTATCCGCTTAACTGTGGGAAGTACTTGGGCATAAGTCCTAAAACTCATTGTGAGAAGTACCACAGAAACCCCAAAGTAGCTGGCCCATTGAGAGGACCTGCCAGCGAAAAGGGCAACGACCCCTACCTGATTGACTAGTTCCCACCCGTGAGGTAAACCAAGAGCTGTCGTTTGTGGCAAAACGGTTATCAGTTTTACTTGATCCATGGAGTGAGGGGTACTGCCCCAATACGCAAGCCGTCAGACAACATTGGTGGCCGAGTGAAACACCTGAACCGATAGGAAGCTGCACATACATGGGGTCCATATCTATTTTCAGTTGAACTGTTGTCGATCACTTCCGCTCCAGATCTAGCCGTTTCAGATCTATTTTGACAATTGTTCTAGATCTAGTCGCCGTTTCAGATCCATCCGTTTTCGATCCCTTCCACGCCGTTGCGCCGCTGGTTGCCGATCCATTTCTGGAAGAAAAAAAAAATCAGTTTTTTCTCCATATCTCCCTTGTTTTCACTCTGTTTCCCTTGAAATTTTCAGGGAACCCCTGTCATCCCATTCTGCATCTTTGATTCCTGAGGACCCTATCCCCAATTCCCCTTCCCAAAGCCCGCAATCCCACATTTGTCTATTTTTAGGGTTTGCCATAACTTCCTCAGAGTTCACCCAATCACCATCAAATTTTACCACACAGTTCCTTTCTGAATTTTGCTTCTTTGTCCCTCTCTGCCAAATTTTCTCATTCTATCACCCCGCTTCTGAAATCCCCCTTTTTGCTTTTTTGTCATTTCGACAGTGTCCAAAATCTAGTCAAACCCCAATTACCCATCAAATTGTTTCCCCAATCCAAATTTCCCTTTACTAAATCAGCTTCTGTTTGTGTTTTTCTACCCATTCCACCAAAAAAAAAAAAACCTGGTTATGGTTGTCACCCGTGCAAGAGTACACACCATGGAGGAAGGACTTGCAGCCATCCAAACCAAACTCCAAGATCTGGATGAAAAATTTCTCAGCCTCCATCTTCAGCATTCAACCATGAACAATACCAGATAGCCAGAATCTTTTGCAGCCACCGGGTTCTCTTCTTCCAACAATTTTTGTGGGCCGAAGCTTGATTTTCCTCGCTTCAATGGTATTGATTCGACTGGATGGATATATCGAACAGAACAATATTTCAGTCTGCATAATACTTATGATGCCTAGAAAGTTCCACTTGCATCCTTTCATTTGGAACAGGAAGCCCTTCAATGGTACCGTTGGTACATCAAAGCTCATCCCGAGCCAAACTGAACAGATTTTTGCCAACTCATTTTGCCACGATTTGGTCCTAGTGCTTTTGATGATTTCACAGGAGCACTCACTAAACTTCACCAAATTGGCACGGTGAGAGAGTATCAGACAGAATTTGAGAAATTTGCCAATCACACAGAAGGATTGTCTGATGAATTCTACATGAGTTGTTTTATCAGTGGTCTCAAGGATGAAATCCGCTCAGAGGTCAAAATGTTTTGTCCCAACACAATGATGGAAGTCCTAGGGTTGGCTAAGCTGACCGAGGACAAGATCGTAGCTCAACAATTCTCCAAACCCACCTTTGTTCCCTTCAGAAATATGGGTTCCCAACGACCTCCCATCACGCCTGCTCCTCAACCAACTCCTATCAAGCATTTGTCTGAAATAGAAATGCAGGCATGCCGAGAAAAAGGGCTTTGCTATAATTGTGATGAGAAATTCACTCGGGGACATAGATGTGTTCAACAAAAGCTCTATCTCTTGGATGTGGATTCTCCGCCTGCCTTAGAACTTGGTGAAGAAGCTACAGATACAGTAGATGATCAGGTCGACATTCAACACCCACCTGTTGACACCCCATCTTAGGACGACCCACCTGAGATCTCTCTCCATGCTGTAACCGACGTCACCACCTCACAAACAATGCGGGTCAGGGGATACTTCAAGAAGCTCCCTCTTACCATACTCATTGATTCTGGTAGCACTCATAACTTCATTGACCCTCGGATTGCCAAACAAGCTGATTGTTTTGTCCATCCTTGCTCCAACTTTGAAGTCATGGTTGCCAATGGGGGCACCTTACCTTGCAATGGGAAGTGTCAC
The DNA here is from genome assembly GCA_027924585.1 of Larix kaempferi. NCBI lineage: Eukaryota > Viridiplantae > Streptophyta > Pinopsida > Pinales > Pinaceae > Larix > Larix kaempferi. The sequence goes on along the minus strand of BSBM01000156.1, from coordinate 1,471,450 downwards.
AATGTGCGTATCTCTATGGAAGATTATAACCTACGCTCTGACATGTTTTCCTTGTCCTTAGGAGGATGTGATGTGGTTTTGGGCGTTCAATGGCTATGCACACTTGGCCCCATCTTATGGGATTTTTCTGAACTTTGGATGCAGTTTAAAGTCAATGGGGCACAACACAAATTTATGGGCTTACAACCAGGGTCTCTCTGCATCATCAGTTCACATCGCCTGGAAAAAATCCTTAAGAAGAATTCACATGGTGTCATCGCTCAACTCAATTCCATTCAGATGCACCCATCAACAGTCTCCACTACTTCCTTAGATAGATATGTAGGTATCTTTGCTGAACCAATGTGCTTGTTGCCTTCAAGAAACCTTTACGGTAAGAATTTAGCCACATCTACCTCTCAGCAGGAACTGATGGCTATTTTGCATGCAGTACAAAAGTGGCAGCCATACCTATTAGGGAATTATTTCTGCATCAAGACTGATCTCCCGAGTCTGGAAAATTTTCTGGAACAATGGGTCTCCTCCCCAACACACCTGAAATGGGTTATCCCTATGTGATCACTTACAAGAAGGGTAAGGACAATATGGTGGAAGATGCTCCTTCTCGCACAATTGATGACCCAGTTTCTCTTACAGCTCTTTCTCTACTTGTTCCAAATTGGTTGCAATATGTTCAACAGGGCTATCTCTTCTATGAACTCCATGCTTCTTCATCAACAGGGCACTCTAGGTTCTGCTAACTGTATGACCGGGAACAATGTAACTTCTTTTGGTAGGGACTAAAAATGAAAATTCAACAGATGGTGGCTAACGATGATACTTTCCAAGTCAACAAGGGGGAACCGACACTCCTTTCGGGATTGCTCAAACCCTTTCCCATCCTTACACAACTTTGGCCAACTATTTCTATGGATTTCCTAGCAGCGCTCTGCTGGTACAATACCACATCTCAAAGGACACCATATGAAGCAGTCTATGGAAAAACACCTCCATTTCTTCTTCCATACACCCTTAGCAGCTCCCCAGTTCAGGAAATTGACTCGGTTCTTCGAAACTGCAATCAGATTCTTCTCATTCTGTAGGACAATCTTCACCTGGCCAGAATTTGCTTGAAACAACAAGTCGATCAGCACCGTTCTGAGCGCATTTTCCACGCAGCTGATAGGGTTCTTCTTGTTGAATATTGTAACTTCAAAGAATATTATATTTGTACTTTATTATTCCGGAGATGATTCATTCCTCCGTGAAGATCTTATTGTATATCCGGAGATGTTTATTCCTCCGTCGGAATGTGGTAACTCGGGTTATTAGACTTCCCTAGTGGGGGTCGGCCCTAAATGTGTTATGTGGGTCAAAGGGTTATTAGACCACCCTAGAGGGGTCGGCCCAGTCAGTTATAATGGGGTATTTAACCTAATGGTTAAATACGAGCCTACATGTACTTGTGTAAAATACATATCAGAGAAGTGTATAAATAGAGGAGGTGTGTTCCTCATTATACACACTCACTCACTTGAGAAAGGCGGATTTGTGGAGGAGAGGTCTGCTATGGAGGAGAAGGAGCTTATGCTCAGGGTTTGCATCTTTGTATATTTCTGGTCATCTATATTGAGGAAGCTTTGCTGGGTTTTCTACCCCATGAGGGTTTCCCAGGATAAATCTCTGTCTCTTGTGTTTATGCTATGCCTGTTGTTTCTTCAGTGATCCTGTATATGCTATTATTGTGAAATGGAATGTAATGCTGCTATTTTTTGTCTTAGCATATTGAATTTTAACATGGTATCAGAGCTAACCTGAAGGAAGACAAGGTATGGCACTAAAGACACTTGCTCTACTTACGACAATTTGAAGGTTAGGGTTTTACATAGCAAAAACTAGTCATCGTAGAACTTTCGCTATAAATCCGTTTTGGCAAAGTTTTCGGATCTGAAATTGTTACAGGACGAAGATAAAATCTCCAGGTACCTTGTGTCCAAAGGACAAGCTCTAATTCGTTGTACTTTGTGATTTATGATCTGTACAATATAGGGTTTCTGCCTCTTCCAAATCTGAGTCAAAATCAGGTGACCTTGGGAAAAAGGTCATATCTTGGGCTAGGAAGCTCCAAATGCAATTTCGTAAAAAGTGATAGGTAGTACACAGTCTGCACTATCTCCGAAAACGTTTTCAGAGGCCGAAGTTGAACCAGTGACACGTGGAACTCCGTACAAGTGCGATCTCCTGTATTATCCCATAAACAGGTCACGTTGCGACACTTGACATAAATATCTCTCCGAAAATCCAATTGAGGTCATACCTGTCAAGATGGAAAGATAACAGGCCGAGCTATCTCAGAAAACGTTTTCAGAGGCCGAAGGTCAAACAGTGACACGTGGCACTCCGTACAAGTTCGCTCTCCTGTATTTTCCCAAAACAGGTCACGTTGCGACATTTGGCATAACTCTCTCTCAAAGAATCCAATTGAGGTCAGACCTGTCAGGATGGAAAGATAACAGGTCAGGCTATCTCAGGAAACGTTTTCAGACCCTGTGGATCAAAAATTTCAGAGTTACACAAGAAACAATCAGGTACATATTTCTGTCAAAACAGAATTATTTTTTGGTACCTTCATTCATGACTTCCGGAATTTAGGGCTTTGGAGAAAGTTGGAATTTTTGTAATCAGAGACCACGGCTGGATGCTACTCATCAAAATAGAAATTTAGAGACCAAGATCAGAATTTTTGGTTGGGCAGAAGGGCGGGCTTGATTAGACCCTAGTTCGGGACTTTGATCAGAAAAGCGGAAAATTAGGGCTTCTGTAAAAATGGGAATTTTTGAAATCTGTGACCACGGCTGGAAGCTCCTCAGAAAAAAAAATAGAAGCTTAGAGATTTGGATCAAACTTTTTGATGGGGAAAAAGAGTGGGCTTCATCAAACCCCAGTTCAGGGTCACGTCCAGTGAATCTGAAAGTTTCAAAGGCAAAATTGAGGAGTAAAACTTTGCATTTTTCAAATTCTGAATATATCAGTTTGATCAGCTCATCAAGGCGCATATCTCTATCCTTTCGGAAGTTTGAAATTCAAAGTTTGAAATTCAAAGTTTGAATTTTTGGGGTTTCTCTGACAAACCCATATCCAGCTCCAGGTCCAGTTCTTGCAAATCAAGTGGATAGGGTTAATCCTAGAAGAAGATGGATTGGTCACCTACATAAGTGAAGGAGTTCATGTTTCAGAGGAAGATGAGGCTAAGGCTTTACATAAGGAGATTACAAGTGATCTCGATAGGTATGACTCATCGAGGTATGTTTTGAGATTTGTTCATGATTAAGTTTATGGTATGTTTGTCTTCATGTTATTACAGTTAGTACAATCTTGATTTTAGATTTGTTGTATCACCTTAACAAAATTATGAATGCATGATAGAAGATATTCATTGGTTAGGGTGTTGACACTTATGATTGTACTAATGCATTATGGTGTTGTGTGAGGTTGAGGTTGTCTGCTAACAAGATACAGGTACATCACAAAAGACAAATCAGGCTCCATGACCATGAAAACATGAAGACAAAGACTCATCCATAATCTTTGTTCTACTTACGAGGTATGTATGACTTTGTTATATTATGCTTAACCTATGAGACATGCAGGTTCTAGCTCAGGATCTCTAAATCATTGAAGAGATTGTTTAGGTATGTTGTACATAACCAAGTAGGTATACTAATCCAGGTATGTTTCCCATGAATCTTACCTTGTGTTAGGATCCCTTATATAAGTATACTTGGAATGATTGGTTATGCTTATTCATAAAGTTAGTAATCAAGGGATTATGCATATTATATCTTTTATCAATGATATGCATGTGTAAAAGAAGACTTCCCTGAAATCTTGAATACTAATGTTTATTAACTATAATCATGACTATACGTTTTCAAGATTATTTAGTACTATAATGTTTTGATAGCATTTAGAATATACTAATGAGTGTATGTTTGTGTATGAGATCATGAGGACGACTCTTGAGCATGCACAGTGGTACAGAATGAATAGAAGTTCAAAAGACATACAGAAGATCAAGCGGGAGGCAGCCACACAAACATAAAAGATAAGTATTTGAGTTGCTATTTGAAATAGTAATGATATTGCCTGCATGCATATTTGTATTCCTAGAATATATAATGCTGAGTGTAAACATTCATAGAGCATTGAACAGTATACAACTAATGTGCATATGTTTGGACAAACATTCCATTGTTGCTTGTCTAGAATGAAACCTCTTTGCTGACATGCTGAGAGTTGTGCACACTCTCGATAGTATGTTCTGGTAGAGATGGAAGGCATCTAGATAGCCACTGTATGCATATAGGATATGGGAAAATGTTGTGCCAAAGTATTGGTCAAAATAGTTGCATCACTATGTAAATGATATCTGTATGCATAATGGGTTATCTTTTGATGATTATGAAGTATTACTAATCATGTACTTAATTTTGATTTGTAGGAAAGGTCATGAAGAATGATGGACACCGTACAAGTGGTGGATGTTCAAACAAGAAGACTTACAAATCAAACAAAATATAGAAGGCTCATGGCTAGAAGATTCTCTTAGAAAGGGGAAGAGAATCATGACAAGATGTTTGCTCCAAGTATGGTGTAATTAAAGAAGAAGTATGAATCAGGTTCTGTATAGGTACCTAGGATCGATAATAATTTGATAAGCTTAATGATCACCATGGGTGATGTGGATCTCAACCTTTGCTACAAGGTTGAATATGATACACATATGACATGGATGCAAGAAGGAACTCACCACAGAGTTCGAATGATATTGAGGCTCATATCAGTAGACCCATCTAACGAGAGATGACACAGATAGATATGCAGAAGATCATTCAATGCAGAAATGAAAAATGAAAGATCTCAAATTGATGCTTTACTTCCTAGGTCTGGAAGTATGGCAAGGCTCAGAAGGAATATTTCTCAACCAGGGAAAGTATGATGAGAAATATGACTTGAGGTGTTGGAATGGCCACTCTTATGGATTCCAACTTGAAGCTGTTAGGGGATAACTCATCAGAGTTAGTGGATATAACTCTGTACAGTCAAATTATTGGGTCTTTGATATATCTAACATATACTAGGTTAGATATATGCTTTGTTATGAACACCTTGAGTTAGTATCTAGTGGAAACTAGATGTGTTTACCTGATAGTTGCAAAGTATGTGATGAGGCACATAAAGGACACGATAGAATTTGATCTATGCTATCTTGAAGATCATGACTTCAGATGGCTATTCAGATTCTGTTTGGGCAGGAAGTGTATCAGACAAGAAGAACACTTCGAGAGGATGTTATTGTCTGGGATTAGCCATGATCTCGTGGTTTAGCTGGAAGCAGTCTAGTGTGGCTCTCAGCACAAGCGGAATATATGGCTGCTTGCTCTGCTAGTTGTGAAGAAGTTTGGCTTTAGGATTGTTTGACTTAGAGATAGAACCAACTGAGATCCTATGTGATAATTAGAGTTGTATCAAGATGACATAGAATCTAGTGTTCCATGATAAGTCAAAGAACATAGGGAACTAACAAGATATGACACAGAAAGGAACTCTAAAAGTTTGATTTTGTAACAGGTTACCGTTGTACTAACCAAGCCTCTACGTCAAGTGAAGAAGTTACCAACCAAACCTCTGTCTCGAGTGAAGTTTGAATACTTCCGAGACAAGCTTGGTGTAGTTCAAAAGGACCCTCCTCGAAAGGGGGAGTAGTATAGTCACTCTGATGAGATTGTCTCATCAAACAACAAGGTCGTTGATGAGGTAACCTGTTCTCTACACTCAGTTACTTAGAAATAGTTAGATTTAGGACTATTTTATTTTCATTCAGTTTTACTTATACATGATTTTGATGATAGATGTATTAGTAAGAATACATGCTAGATGTATACATGACTTTGATGTTAGATGTATACATGATTTTGATGATAGATGTATTAGTGAGAATACATGCTAGATGTATACATGCTTTTGATGTTAGATGTATACATGATTTTGATGATAGATGTATTAGTGAGAATACATGCTAGATGTATACATGCTTTTGATGATAGATGTATTAGTAAGAATACATGCTAGATGTATACATGCTTTTGATGTTAGATGTATACATGATTTTGATGATAGATGTATTAGTGAGAATACATGCTAGATGTATACATGCTTTTGATATTAGATGTATACATGATTTGATGATAGATGTATTAGTGAGAATACATGCTTTTGATGACAGATGTATACATGCTTTTAGATGTATTAGTAAGAATACATGCTTTTGATGTATGATGTATACATGCTGTTGATGCTAGATATTGATTATGTACTTGTATGGATGAGGATACTTGTACTTGTATGGATGAGGATACTTGTACTTGTATTGATAAGAATACAGATTGAGGGGATTGGATCATCCCTGGACTTTCAGTCCTAAAGAGAGCCGTAGACGTGAGGTCTCCGAGAATGAATTCCTTAGTGGATAGTTGAGGGGATTGGATCATCCCTGTACTTTCAGTCCTAAAGAGAGCCGTAGACGTGAGGTCTCCGAGAATGAAGTCCTTAGTGGACAGTTGAGGGGATTGGATCATCCCTGGACTTTCAGTCCTAAAGAGAGCAGTAGACGTGAGGTCTCCGAGAATGAAGTCCTTAGTGGACAGTTGAGGGGATTGGATCATCCCTGGACTTTCAGTCCTAAAGAGAGCCGTAGACGTGAGGTCTCCGAGAATGAAGTCCTTAGTGGACAGTTGAGGGGATTGGATCATCCCTGGACTTTCAGTCCTAAAGAGAGCCGTAGACGTGAAGTCTCCGAGAATGAAGTCCTTAGTGGACAGTTGAGGGGATTGGATCATGCCTGGACTTTCAGTCTTAAAGAGAGCCGTAGACGTGAGGTCTCCGATAATGAAGTCCTGAATGAACAGGCAGGGGATTGTATCGTCCCCGGACTGAGGTCCCAGAATAGAACCGTAGACTGGGTCTCCGATAATGAAGTCCTGAATAAACAGGTAGGGGATTGTATCGTCCCCGGAATGAGGTCCCAGAATAGAACCGTAGACTGGGTCTCCGATAATGAAGTCCTGAATAAACAGGTAGGGGATTGTATCGTCCCCAGACTGAGGTCCCAGAATAGAACCGTAGATTGGGTCTCCGATAATGAAGTCCTGAATGAACAGGTAGGGGATTGTATCGTCCTCGGACTGAGGTCCCAGAATAGAACCGTAGACTGGGTCTCCGATAATGAAGTCCTGAATGAACAGGTAGGGGATTGTATCGTCGCCGGACTGAGGTCCCAGAATAGAACCGTAGACTGGGTCTCCGATAATGAAGTCCTGAATGAACAGGTAGGGGATTGTATCGTCCCCGGACTGAGGTCCCAGAATAGAACCGTAGACTGGGTCTCCGATAAATGAAGTCCTGAATGAACAGGTAGGGGATTGTATCGTCCCCGGACTGAGGTCCCAGAATAGAACCGTAGACTGGGTCTTCGAAAAATGAAGTCCTGAATGAACAGGCAGGGGATTGCATCGTCCCCGGACTGAGGTCCCAGAATTGATCCGTAGACTGAAGTCTCCGAGAACTGAAGATTGGATTGTATCATCCATGGACCTATGTCCCAAAAGGAGCAGGATTGATCATCCTAGGAATATGATCGTATGATGATGATACTGATGACGATGCTGATGATCGTGTGATGACGATGCTGATGATCGTGTGATGACGATGCTGATGATCGTGCTGATGACGATGCTGATGATCGTGTGATGACGATGCTGATGATCGTGTGATGACGATGCTGATGATCGTGTGATGACGATGCTGATGATCGTGCTGATGACGATGCTGATGATCGTGTGATGACGATGCTCATGATCGTGTGATGACGATGCTGATGATCGTGTGATGACGATGCTGATGATCGTGCTGATGACGATGCTGATGATCGTGTGATGACGATGCTGATGATCGTGTGATGACGATGCTGATGACGATGCTGATGATCGTGTGATGACGATGCTGATGATCGTGTGATGACGATGCTGATGACGATGCTGATGATCGTATGATGACGATGCTGATGATCGTATGATGACGATGCTGATGACGATGCCGATGATCGGATTGATATCGACACTGTTGACATTGATGCTCCAGTAACTAGTTGAGTTACTGATGAAGATGAATTGAAGAAAGCTTCCGATGATTTATAGATGTATCATATATGATGACTCCTTGCTCTTGCAGATGTTGTTATAATATCCTTCTTGTTAAGGGGGAGTGTTGAATATTGTAACTTCAAAGAATATTATATTTGTACTTTATTATTCCGGAGATGATTCATTCCTCCGTGAAGATCTTATTGTATATCCGGAGATGTTTATTCCTCCGTCGGAATGTGGTAACTCGGGTTATTAGACTTCCCTAGTGGGGGTCGGCCCTAAATGTGTTATGTGGGTCAAAGGGTTATTAGACCACCCTAGAGGGGTCGGCCCAGTCAGTTATAATGGGGTATTTAACCTAATGGTTAAATACGAGCCTACATGTACTTGTGTAAAATACATATCAGAGAAGTGTATAAATAGAGGAGGTGTGTTCCTCATTATACACACTCACTCACTTGAGAAAGGCGCATTTGTGGAGGAGAGGTCTGCTATGGAGGAGAAGGAGCTTATGCTCAGGGTTTGCATCTTTGTATATTGCTGGTCATCTATATTGAGGAAGCTTTGCTGGGTTTTCTACCCCATGAGGGTTTCCCAGGATAAATCTCTGTCTCTTGTGTTTATGCTATGCCTGTTGTTTCTTCAGTGATCCTGTATATGCTATTATTGTGAAATGGAATGTAATGCTGCTATTTTTTGTCTTAGCATATTGAATTTTAACACTTCTTCATCTACAGCCTTTCATGCAATCCTCCTTGACACTCCAAAGGTGTCAGTGGCCCGAAATGCAACCCGAGGATGCTATCGGGGAACCACTCCTTCAGATTCTGCAGCAATTTCTCCAACCAAAGCTTTGAGGACAAAGCTTTTTCTAAGGGAGAGGGGATGTTAGGAACCTATGTCAACCCTTCTCTTTAATATGTTAGTATATTGTTGTTGGACGCATATCCTTTGTAAGTCATCCCGTAGTATTTGTTGATCCGTAATTTATATTAGCCCATAGTATTGACCCATAGTATTGGACGCATATGCTTTGTAAGTCGTCCCGTAGTATTATATGTCCCATGGTTTTGACTCATAGTATTGGGCATAGACTTAGTATATAAGTGTGTGTTGAGGTCATTGAAGGCACTGTGAAGTTAATTGTATTGAGCTTGCTCAAAGGAGGTTGCCCCCTCGAAGTGGCCCGTGATCAATATAAAAGTGATTTTGTTCTATTATTTCTGATATCTCGTGTATTTGCATTAATTAATTATTGCAGGTTCATCACATTATTAAGGGGAAAATTGTGACCAAAAAACCTTGGATTCCATGATATCAAGGAAAAATTGGAGTACCATTATGAAGATTCAAAATATACTGAGGAATTTTAATTTTTTCTTCCCATAAACCAATAATAGATATATCACACCTAATGCCAAGTTGTTTTCAAAGGTTGATTTCACTAAATGCATACTAGAAAATATCTTGATTGAGGTATTTGGCAAGGCTTGAAAGGAAAAAATTAACTATGAAGGGGCATTGAAAAGTCTTCAAAGAATAGTTCTAGAAGAAAGCTATAAAAGTGGAACATAAATTCCACCTAGTTGAAGCGTCTTGAATACTAACACTTAAGGTGGAAGAAATATTTACAGATTAGAAAATTGAAAAATAAATAGAAACCCATGGAAACACAAAAAAAAGCAAGGAAAGTTGGTAGCTTAGAGTAGGTTGTGGTATCTCCCCCACACAATATTCCTTCGAGGGAAGGACATCAAGGGCGATGAATTCAAGTCAAGAAGCAAATGGAAAATGGGGCATTACACCCAATGGATCAATATTCACATTTGGATCAAAGATTCTAGACCCTACCAAGGAAAGCAATAATTGAAATAATAAAGGAAAGCTATCAAACAACTCCAAAAAAGAGATCTTTAACAAAGAAATGACATTTGTTTTTCAAGGAATTGAGATTGTGTAAGGCATACCAAGATATTTCTATTTCTTATTTTGTGTAGTCATGTATTTCTTATCAGTCATAGTGGGGATGAGAAATATGTAAAGTTATTTCTTCTATTTTCATATAAAAGATGGATGTTATTCTTGTTTAAAAAAATGGTAGACTTCCAAGGAAAATCATAAATTAAGACTATAAAACGAAAGGAACCTAAAAGAAGAGAGGAAAGGATGGATCTAAAGATTATAAGAATAAATTCCAAAGATAACACAAAAGGATATCCAAATATTGTCATTGTTCGAGGAATATCTAAAGGTTTCCATACCTCAAAAGGAAAAGTAGTTGTTATGACAAATTACTGGAGATACCTACCACTTCAATGTCAGTTTCAATGGTGAAATGATTGAGAAAAAAAATGCAACTTTGGTCAAGACAAAACTAAAGAGCATTTTTCTATTTATGCATCAATGCAAAGGCCTAACTATTTAAGACAACATAACAAAATTTCAAAATTACAAATTCTGGTGTATGCGACAAAACCTTTTTGTCATTTATGCATCTATGTAAATCCTTAACTATTTAAGACAACATAAAAAAAATTCAAAATAAGAATTTCAAGTTATGTCAATAATAGAAAAATTGTCCACAAAAATATACAAGTTGAACATTCATCTAGTTAAGTAAAGTCTTTGACTTCTACAAAGAAGTTTGAAATCATTTGTAATATATATATAAATTAATCGTATCAAGTATCTACCTATTAGCTTTGTATTTCATAATATTTTCAAATATGATTGAGGATTCCTATGGACTAGAGGGATTCCTTGTTGGATCTTCTAACAGAGAACTGAAAAAAAGAAAAAGAAAAAAGAAAAAAGAGAACTGAAAAAGACATCACCTTGTAGTCCCATCATTATAATTGAATTATAATTTTTACACCAATCGAAGAATACAACAATGATTTTATCTTTAAAATATAAGTGGAAAGCGTCAATTTAAGTATTAATGTGTTATAAGCATCTCTGTAGATCCCTTCACATCCTTTACAACAACCAAAGTTGCGTAACATTTTATCATATTCCCCACAAAAATGTTGAATGTTTAAACTCATAGTCAATGATGAAGAATCCCTTCAGGCATCTTCAAGTTCCTCATCGCCAGATCATATCTCACAGCATTTGGGTTCTCCTAGTGTTTTGAGAAAAAACATGAATGAAAATAGATAGAAAAATAATGAATAACGACATTAGTTCCAGTGTGAATCACAGAAAAATATTTGGCAAAAAAAATTAATGAAATTAGAAAGAAAAAGAATGAATCAAAAATCAATAAAATCATGAGAGTAACGTTTTGGATTTATTAGCTAACTCATCAGCTAACGGTTCCATCTTCCGACTCATGTGATTTTTGTGTTTATACTTATATTACAGAGGTAGACAAAGTAATAATTCGTTGAAGAGAGAGAACAAATTTTCTTCATATGAAACACTTCATTAGAGAAAGAGGAGCAAAGGAATAAAATCATCTATCCATTGGAAATAAGGATATATAAATCTCAACTCTCACACAATTTCAACAATTACCTCATCCTTCCTCCTCACATATCCATGCTATGTTGCATTTGTATAATTGGGTTTCCATGTTTGAGTGGAATATGTGTATGTTTGTGCCCCGGTGTCTGAATCTGAGTATGGTTTCATGTTTGATTCTGGTTTAGTATGTGATAGAGGAGGCTTCTCTAGAATAGAGGCAATGAATTTAGGTTGGATCCTCTGAAATAGAGACAAACAAGGAAATTAATAGAGGTAACGAACTTTGGCTGGATGGGAGTCTCTTTTATTGGTTGTTAGCATCATATTTGGAATAGAGGCAATGAGTTTCGACGGGATAGATTGGAATGGAGACAAACAAGATTCAGGGGAATAGAGGATGCATTTGTGATCAATGATTTCTCTCAATAATTGGAACTTCAATTCCAGGTATGTTCTCACTTCTCTTAGAAGGTTGGGTTAATTTTTTGGGCATTGCAATGAAGTTTGGGTTCAGTTCTTGAGTCTGAGCAGAGTGGTTTTTTATTATTTCCTAAGTTTTTTTTATTGTCCGAAGTCATAGATGTGCTTTGTGTTGTCTATATGCCTAGAGTTTTCTTGTTTGCAGAGTGTTGTGTGTGTTCCCTTTTGGAACATTAAACCATCTAGAAATTGGGTAATCTAATCATTTAACTAATTTACTTAGTGTCTAGAACCTTATTTGGCATAATATAGCAACCTAGCACCCAGTCTAATGTCTTAGGTCCACCTTATCCACTTTTTTACCATATTAGACTAGTGAATGCACCCTCATACTTGATTTTCTTTGATTTTATGAGCTAATGAGCCCTAGATGGATTTATTCTGCTTTTATCCTTCTTTTATGAGACAAAGACTACTTTTAGCAACTTTTCTCTTGGATTGAGTTGCGTGAGTTACACTAGGGTGTCTTTAGGCAAGTTGGTATCTTTTTCCACCGACCAATTCCATATTTTGGCCAAGAAATCCATCCTATTGCTGATTTTATGTCACTCATGGTCCACCAAAGATCCACTTGCCCATTCATGACTACTTGCATAGTGTTGGTTTTAGCTTATTGTCTAGATTGGGGTTTTAGTACTAAATAATCCTACTTTTTCAGTGAGCCTCTCGAATTTCCTCTAGTGCATTCTAATTGATAAATCTCAAGAAAAAAGGATTACCTATAGCACACATCTAGCAATTCTAGAATTTGAGTCTCAAAGTGAAGAAAATTCAAGAGGATAGTTTTTTGTATCTCTTTACGGTTACTTTAAAGGAGAGAATTCAACATGAGGTATATCTATTTAGACCTAAATAATTGGAGAATTCTTCTAGTTTGGAAAATAAATTTGAAAGTAAAAAATGGCTACTAGAAGGGCTTCTACTAATGCCTATAGAGAGAGAAAATGATTCATCCCCTAACTTCAATCATCCTATAAGGTTGATTCCTCATCAAGAGGAGGAAAGAAGATAAAAGGGACTATGTTTGCAATGTGACAATAACTACAATAAATGGCATATGTGGAGTTAAAATAAATTATTCCACATAGACTATGAAGAAGAAAATGATCCAAAACTGGAACAATCTCAAGAGGTATATCTAGATGCGACTGCTCCAACAATATATCATCATGCATTCTCAAACATTATCACTCTTCAAACTCATAAGATAAAAGGACATATCAGAAGAAAAAAAATGTAACATTGTTGATTTATTATGGTAGTACCCATAACTTCATTAATTGAAAATTCAACAAACTTCTCAATTTATGTGTACATCCAACACTAGAATTCCAAGTAATCATTAAAGATGAAGGTACCATATTTTTTTCAGGGAAATGCCATAGTATTAAACTTATTTTGTGGGATTATTATTGGATAGTCCAACCATTGCAATCCAAATGGTTGGCACTAATGTTTTAATGGAGATACAATGGATACATTCATTGGGAACAATGGATCTTAATTTTTAGGAAGTTTTCATGAGATTCTCTTCAGAAGGATATTAAGTTGAACCTAGAGGTATTCCAAGGAAAACTTCTAAAGTGACAATCTATAACAAGATGAAAAAATTGATAAAAGAGGGACACTATGGGGTAATTTTAAAATTTTGTTAACTAGATGTTCAAGCATCTATACACTCTATTCTAGTGGATCTCCAATAAGTTATTGACAAGAATTCCAAGGTAGTTGGATAAATTCCTAAAGGTATTCCACCTACTATATACCATGACCATTCTATTATGTTAAATTTTGAACATTAATTCACAATACTCTTGTATCTTTACTGAGAGAATAACATATACAGTATATCAATGCATAACAATCACAATAAGCATGACAACCATCACAAGAATCAAAAGCATGAGAGACAAGAGACACAGAGTTTCCGTGGGGAAAAATCTAAGGTGAAAAACCCCACAACTTCCTCAGAGATAGAGAGAGCAATGGCTCAACCAAAGTACAACCAAAATACACTTGAGATAGTCTCCTAGAAGCAGATGATCCTCCTCCATAGTAGTGTGCCACTTTCTGAGTGAGAGAGAGATGACTTTCCGAATGATCTAAATAGAGATCTCCTGATCTCTATTTATACTAACTTGTTTTCCCAGTGACCTTATGGGGCCGACTTGTCTAGCTAGGTACATCCACAATATAATATATATTTCAGGGTCGACCCCACACATGGTGGTCTAATAACCCATCAACAAGTACATACACTTGTGACACTTGTCAATCCACATGACGACACTTCCTTATAGAGGAATAACACATCTCTAATAAGGGTACAATAAATATATATGAAATACATAGATGAAATACATTCCGAAGTTACATATACATCAACACTCCCTTTTAACTAGGAAGGTATTTCTTGACACAGATCTACTAAACAAGTCTTCTTCTTAGGATCATCGTCATCGATGCATCGTCATCATCATTGTCACTGTTGCTGCTATCTCAACCAATCTCTGAATCTACTCATCATAGGAAGTTCTACAGAGCTAGTCCTTTTTCATACTGGATGTAGGCCCACCACCTACAGGTCTTCATCATCATTGGCCATACTGTGGAAATCTCAGGACTTATTATGTGCATCACAAAGCATTAAAAGAGTCTCTTGACTAGCAAGAACCCTAAAGAGCATCTGAGGCCTTCTTCATCCTGTCCAGATCTCCAGGACTTATTACATGTGACCCCACCACAAAACCTTGAAAGAGAATCCCAGGACTGATTATGAGCACAAGGCTCAACCTATCGGATCTCCTAGGGCACAAATTACATGTGGTCACCACAAAACCTTGAAAGAGAATCCCAGGACTGATTACGAGCACAAGGCTCAACCTATCGGATCTCCCAGGGCACAAATTACATGTGGTCATGGAAAAACCTTGAAAGAGCATCCCAGGATTGATTATGAGCACACGGCTCAACCTATCGGATCTCCTAGGGCACAAATTACATGCCATAGGACAAAACCTCGAAAGAGCATCTGCCAGATATCCCAGGGCACACATTACATGCCATAGGAAAAACCTCGAAAGACTATCTGCAGATCTCCCAGGGCACAAATTATATGTCCTCCCAAGCAAAACCTCGAAAGAGCATTTGCTAGATATCCCAGGGTACAAATTACATGCCATAGGAAAAACCTCGAAAGACTATCTGCAAATCTCCAAGGGCACAAATTACATGCTTATATGCACAACCTATTCCACGGCCATAGAGTATCAACCTGATACTCACCATACATCATCCTGATGTACACATGATCATCCTGATCATCATCACTGCAACATCCTACTGCATGTCATCTGGAGCAACATCCTGAAGCTTGTCATCCATGATCATCCTGATCATACAATGCATCTACCTAATGCATACCAAGTATCTACCTGATACATATCATCATACATGATCCACCTGATCATACAGTGTATCCACCTGATACAAATACATGATACATATCAACATACATGATCTACATGATAATACAATGTATCCACCTGATACATATACAGATACATGGTCCAAGCATCCATCATGATGCTTATACAAAATACATACACATGATCCAACCGATCATATCCAGCATCCAACATGATGCGTACATACATATAAATGATCCAAATAATCATATCCAACATCCAACATGATGCGTACATACATACATATAAAAATGATCCAACTGATCATATCCAGCATCCAACATGATGCGTATATACATATAAATGATCCAACTGATCATATCCAGAACATCATCCTGATGCTCATCATCCAGCGCTTACATCCACAGCCATGTGAAGGATCCTCCTTCCAACATGCTTGAAATGGCTTCGGCAAATGTGTCCATCACTTCTTCCTTGAAGTGTCATCAATCCAAAGAACACCAAGCCTCTCTCTGAAGTACTCGAACTTCACCCTGGCTAGTGGCTTCGTCAGCACATCTGCAATCTGCTCGTCCGTCGCAACATACAGGAGCTTCACAGCTCCTCTCTGCACCATATCCCCGATATAGTGATATTTGATCTCTATGTGTTTCGACCTGTCATGAAACACTGGGTTCTCAGACAGCTTCACACAACTCTAGTTATCACAGAAGATACCAGTAGCATCCAATGGGAGATCAAATAATTCAGACAGTAGCTTCCGTAGCCATACTGCCTCACAACTAGCTGAACAAGCTGCAACATACTCTACCTCAGCTATACTTAGTGCTACACATGACTGTTTCCTGCTAAACCAAGAGATCACACCTGATCCCATACTGAAGCAAAACCCAGATGTGCTCTTCCTATCTACAGCACTGCCAGCCCAATCTGAATCAACATAACCCTGCAGGTTAAACTTTTGATTTTCCTCATACTTGAGCCAATAATCCACTGTACCCTTCAGGTACCTCAGAACATGCTTTACAGCAACCAGATGAACACTCCTCGGATCTGTCAGGAACTGACTCAATGTGTTCACCGCAAAGCAAATATCTGGTCTCGTGTTCGTCAGGTACATCAAGGACCCAATCATCTGATGATACATAGAGACATCAACCGGCTTAGATGAAGCATCACATAGAAGCTTCAGATTCAATGCGATAGGTGTGGCCATGGCCTTGCAATCCATCATCCCGAATCTCTTCAGGATATCTACTGTGTACTTCCCTTGACCAAGAAATATCCCACCCGCACTCTGCCACACCTCCATACCTAGGAAATAATGAATCATTCCCAAATCTTTCGTATCGAACTCAGTAGCAAGCTTCCTCTTAGTATCTGCAATCAATCTATCATCTCCTGTTACAAATAAGTCATCCACATACAGGAGTAGAATCACAGGATTCCCTTCCTCAACCTTGTAGTAAAGGTTGGAATCCGCTTTACTCTTGGTAAAGCCCAAACTAGATAGGAAAGTGTCCATCCTACCATACCAAGTTCTGGGAGCTTGTTTCAAGCCATACAAGGATTTCTTAAATCTGCACACATATGACTCCCTGTCATGTATTTTGAAATAGAGTGGCTGCTCCACATATACTTCCTCTTCAACTACACCATTCAAGAAAGCAGTCTTGACATCCATCTGGTGTATCTTCCATTTCATTGCTGCAGCTAGGGCATGTACTGTTCTGATGGAAGTATACTTGGCTATAGGTGCAAAAGTTTCTTCATAATCTATTCCCTCTTTCTAAGAGAAGCCACGAGCTACAAATCTTGCTTTGTATTTTTCTACACTGGCATCTGCAGCATGATTGATTTTGTAGATCCATTTGGAAGTCACAACAGACTTCTCTTTAGGTCTTGGGACAACATACCAAACATAATTCTTCATTATTGATTGGTATTCCTCAACCATGGAATCCTTCCATTCTTTCTTTTCCGCTGCTTCTTCATAAATGGAAGGCTCTTTGTTCATAATGTCACAGAGTAAAGCAACATAGATGGTATGTGATATGGTTCTCTTCTTTGCTCTATGTTCTTCTTCTGGAATGCCAAATCTTTCTGCATCTTGAATGAGCTCTCTAGCCCATGCAGGTTTCCTCTTGTGAGAGTTATCCTCACGGGGTGGATCTACAGGTTCTTGCGGATCTTCAAACTCACGAACAACTTCTGGAACTGCTTCAGTCATGGTAGTGTCTTGAAATCTAGTTTCCTTAGGTTCTTCATAAACTTCGATAGGTGCCTTTCTTGATTTGATGAATGCTGAGTTTTCATCAAATGTTACATCCCTGCTGACATCAATCTTCTTGAACCCTGGAATGTATATTCTGTAAGCCTTCGAGCTTTCACTGTAACCCACAAAGATACCCTTCTTTCCCGAAGGATCTAGTTTAGTCCTCTTTTCCTTTGGGACGTGAGTGTATGCTGGACAACCAAATATTCTGAGATGGCTGACTTCAGGTTTCTTACCATAAAAGACCTCTTCTGGTGTCTTGTTGTCCAATATCTTGTGGGGTGTTCTGTTCTGCACATATACGGTTGTTCTAGCTTCTTCTGCCCATAGATGTATAGGTAGATCCTGGTCATGCAGCATTTCCCTTACTGCTTCCATGATTGTTCTGTTCTTCCTTTCTACAACTCCATTCTGTTGAGGATTATAAGGAGCAGTCAACTCCCTCTTAATCCCTGAATCACTACAAAGCTTCTTGAAGTCACCTGAGGTGAATTCTCCACCATTGTTGGATCTGGATTTTTTGATCTTCTTGTCAGTTTGATTCTCCATCAAGGTTTTGAATTCCTTGAACTTATCAAACACCTCATATTTGTTTTTCAATAAGTATACCCAAGTCTTCCTGGAGAAGTTATCAATAAATGAGACATAGTAAACATACCCACTCAGAGAATTGGATGACATAGGACCACATACATCTAAGTGGATGATTTCCAGGATGTCTTTTGCCTTGCTTTCACTACTTGGGAAAGCCTTCTTAATGTTCTTACCTTTTGCACATCCTTTGCAAACGCCTTCATGTTTGGTCTTGATTTCAGGAAGACCCTCTACAGCCTTGCTTGCAATTGGAAGTTCCCTATAGTGCATATGAGCAAGTCTTCTATGCCAAAGTTCACTTGGATCCATGGATTCATGTACCATGGCATGTTTAGGTTGTCCCTTCAGTTTATACAAACCTCCCTCTTCCTCTCCAATCACTACTGCACCATCTATGTTCTTTCCCTTTGGCCACATTAGGACTTGGCCATCCACAAATGCAACCCTCATACCTTTTGCATCCAATGCAGAGATGGAGAGTAAGTTCTTCTTGAGCCTAGGTACATAAAGGACTTCTTTCATCTTCAAAGATTTTCCAGAATCTAGGTTGTAGGAGGCTTCACCATTTCCATTGATTGGGTATTGATAATCATCCCCAAGTTTCACCTTATGGGGTGATTCATGTTCAGATAGATTCACAAAATATTCCTTAAACCCAGTCATGTGTTTGGAAGCCCCACTATCAATCAACCAATCATTACAACCATGGGAGATAGTACCTGTGAGAGCAGAAATTAGAACATATTCTTCTTCACTTGATGAGTCATCATCACTATCACTTTTTGCCCTAGCCTTCTTCTTTGGGGGTTCATCATCTTCGGTAGCATGAGCATGATATCTTCTTTTGTTATTCTTCTTCTTCTTATTGAAGCTGTTGTTGTTCTCTTTCTTCTTCTTGGGATAATCTAAAGCAAAGTGTCCCTTCTCATCGCAATTGAAGCATCTGAGATCTTTCTTATCCCTATGATAATGGTGGTGTGAGAATCTCCTGTTATGAGATGATTCCTTCTTGGACTTGCCTTTCCTGGCATGTGCTGTGAGAGCTTGATCTTCATTTCCCATCTTTTCTTCTCGGGCCACAAGCCTAGCTTCTTCTTGAGAGCATTCTTCCCACAATCTGTTGAAGGAGATCAACTTCTTCCTTGCACAAATTCCTTGAATAAAGGAATCCCATGACCTGGGTAGGCCATTTAGAGTGGTCATCACCACTTCACCATTCTCCACCATTTCATCCACTGCTTCTAGTTGTTCCTTGATCTGGGAGACCCTTGAAAAATAAGATTGAATGGTTTCTCCATTCTGAAACTTTACTCCTTTCAATTGGTTCCGCAGGGTCATCTTCCGATTTATGTTCTTCCCTTCAAATAGCTTGGTCAAAGAGTCAAACATCTCCTTGGGAGTCTTTAGAGAAGACACATGGGGTATGAGATGGTCTTTGATAGAATCAACAATGATTCTCTTTGCCTTGACCAAGTTTTTCTTATTCAATACCTTAGCCTCTTCATCCTCTGGGATAGGGATGTCTTCTTTTACATATGAGTCCAACTCATTCTCTTCCAGGATTAACCCAATCCTATACTTCCAAGCTCGGAAGTTATCAGCTCCTTCAAGCTTATCCTCAAGCTTGGTGTGGTGAGACATCTTAAAGAGTACTTCAAATGGAAATAGAAAAGATTTAGGTCTTACCACTTGAAATGCTGAAAACTGGATCTGGTCTTGGATTAGGGTTTGTCGAAAAAACCCTAAAAATTCAAAATGTGAATTTCAATTTTCTGAAAGGATAGAAAGATGCACCTTGATGAGTTGATCAGCCTAGTGTATTCAGAATTTGAGATCAACAAAGCTTTACCCTTCAGATTTGCCTTTTTGTCCTCCTCGGTTCACTATGGAGAGCCCTGAATTAGGGTTTGAGTTTCCCTGAGATCTACCCAGCCAAAAATCTCGATCCAAATCTCTAAAATTCGATTTTTGCAAGGAGCTTCCAGTTATGTCTTCAGATTTCAAAAATTCATATTTTTGTAGAAACCCTAATTTTTAGGCCCAAATCTGAAAATGCTCAGAATTGAATTCTGATTGGACAGATAGATTCTCCTTGATGAGTAGAGTCAATCTACTATACTGCTTTTCAAAAATCTATGGAGAGAAACCCAATAAACAAGAAACTCAAGTTTCCGTCACTGCAAAATGTCTTCTTCTCAGGTTAGCTCTGATACCATGTTAAATTTTGAGCATTAATTCACAATACTCTTGTATCTTTACTGAGAGAATAACATATACAGTATATCAATGCATAACAATCACAATAAGCATGACAAGCATCACAAGAATCAAAAGCACGAGAGACAAGGGACACAGAGTATCCGTGGGGAAAACGCTAAGGTGAAAAACCCCACAGCTTCCTCAGAGATAGAGAGAGCAATGTCTCAACCAAAGTACAACCAAAATACACTTGAGATAGTCTCCTAGAAGCAGATGATCCTCCTTCTCACTATTGCGCCACTTTCTAAGTGAGAGAGAGATGACTTTCCGAATGATCTAAATAGAGATCTCCTGATCTCTATTTATACTAACCTGTTTGCCTAGTGACCTTATGGGGACGACTTGTCTAGCTAGGTACATCCACAATATAATATATATTTCAGGGCTGACCCCACACATGGTGGTCTAATAACCCATCGGCAAGTACATACACTTGCGACACTTGTCAATCCACATGACGACACTTCCTTATAGAGGAATAACACATCTCTAATAAGGGTACAATAAATATATATGAAATACATAGATGAAATACATTCCAAAGTTACATATACATCAACATATTAACTTGCATCTAGGAATTGTACCACCTTACATTAGACCCTGCAGGTACCTGATATGCACAAATGAGTAAAATTGAAAATATGGTTCAAGAAATGTTAGATGTAGGAATCATTAAACCCAACCAAAGTTCTTTCATTGCACCTGTGGCAATGGTTCATAAAAATTAAGGTTCATGGCATGTGTTTGCACACTATATATATCTAAATAAGATTACCATTAAAGATAATATTCATATTCCTATCATTGATAAATTATCAGATGAACTACATGTAGGAATTTTATTTACCAAGTTGGATCTTGGTTTTGGATATCATCAAATTATAATGAGGAGAGAAAATATTTCAAAAATATCCTTTAGAGCACATCAAGGTCATTATGAATTTTTAGTGATT
This sequence comes from Larix kaempferi, assembly GCA_027924585.1. NCBI lineage: Eukaryota > Viridiplantae > Streptophyta > Pinopsida > Pinales > Pinaceae > Larix > Larix kaempferi. The sequence continues at coordinate 1,449,807 of BSBM01000156.1, read as the reverse complement.
GTATTTGTCCTTTGTCGTTACCAACACACCTTCCACATTTCAAAGCGTGATGAATTATATTTTTAGACCCTTCCTCTAAAAATTTGTGTTAGTATTTTTTGATGATTTACTAATATACAATAAATCCTAGGAATAATATCTACAACATGTTGATAGGGTATTAAAACTATTCAAGGAGCACCAAACATATGTCAAGCCTTCTAAGTGTTCCTTTGGGGATGAGGAAGTGGAATATTGGGTCATATTGTATCTCAAGAAGGCATCAAAGTGGACCCTAGCAAAATTAAGTCTATCATGAAAGTTAAATTCCCAAAACCTCGAAGAATCGTAGAGGATTCTTATAATTGATAGGACACTATTGCAAGTTCATTAACGATTATGGGAAAATAGCATCATATCTAACAAGGTTATTGAAAAAGGAGGCATTCTATTGGAAGCAAGAAGCAAATATTTTGAAAAAAATTAAAGTGGCTATGCGTATGACTCATGTATTCGCCATGCCCTAATTCACAAAAGCCTCTATAGTGGATTTTGTTTCCTAATGGCATAGAGTTAGTGCATATTTAATGCAATAAGGAAAGCCACTTTCCTTTTGAAGTTTCCAACTTAAAGGAAAAGAATTATTGAAACCAATTTAGGAAATTGAAATGTTTTCCATATTGCATGCAATTAATAAGTGGAACCATTACCTAATAGGAAGAACATGAAGGTAATAACAAATCATGAATTCTTAAGTACTTCCTAGAACACATATTATCTTAGAATAACAACAAAAATGGGTTAGAAAGATGCTAGGTTTTGACTTCAAAATTATCTACAAAAAAGGAAAATAGAGTGTGGTGGAAGATGAAATTTGAAGAAAAGGAGGTGATATTGAGGTTTTACTTTATGCTATTTCCATTATGCAATTCAATTACGTAGAAGAAGAAAGGAAAAAATAGAAGTATGATAAGAAGGAATGCAGGCTAATTCATAAACTACAAGAATATGCTAGCTCATTACATAAATTTATGTGAAAGAATGATTCACTATGGTACCAAGATAACATATATTTATATAATAATTCTCATCTCAAATATAAGGTTTTTTAGAGTTGCACACTTATCCTATATGACTTTTATGGTTCTTCAAAACATACCATACTATCAAGAAGGATTTTTTTCGAGGTCTTAAAAATTGTTTCCAAAACTATGTGGCAATTTTTTTTTGTTTTCCAACAACATAAACGAGATTAAATCAAGACATCACGTATTCTACAACCACTAGCCATTCCAAGTCAACATTGAGAATAAGTCTCGATGGATTTTATCACAAGTCTACCAAAATCAGAAGTAAATACAATCACTATGGTGGTAGTCGATTGACTCATAAAGTATGCCATTTGTTCTCTATTTATCATCCTTTTTTAACATGTACAATAGTTGAAACATTCATTGAATCAATTAAATATTTATATTGAATCCCCAAGATTATTGTAAGTAATATAGATCTAATTTTCACTAGTAATTTATACTAGGATATATTTTCTTGTTTTGGCACTCATTGGGCTCATAGCACTCTTACTATCCTCAATATGCATGGACAATTTAGATTGTGAAAAAATGACTAGGATGGATCTTCATTTCTCTCCATCTAATAAATAAACAAAATGGTTCAAGTGATTTCCCTTAGCAGTGGTGGTACAACACATATTCCCATACTTCGTAAAAAATTCCACCATTTATGGTTCTTTATGGTTAATATCCTCCATCCATAACATCATCCTAAAAAGAAAAATATAATTCTCAAGCATTGTAATATAACATACACCGCCAACAATATGTTCTCCAACTATTGAAAGATAACTTGGCTATAAAAAAAAATACAATGAAACAATAAGTAGGTCAACATTGTGGTCAAAGGAAATTTGAAGTGAGGGATTGTAATGCTTGTATTTCTATCGTGATCGTTTAAGGTTTGTTTCTACTTATTACCTTCAGTTTGATATATCATGATCAATGAATTAATATATATGTTTATTTATCTTATTCTTTTGATAGATCTAGTTTAGTTGTCTTGGTCATGTTGGGAATGTGATTAACTTTATAGTATGTCCTAAATATCTCTTGATATAGTACCAAGAGAGTTTAAATTTGTTATTGTTATAGAGTGATTTCAAATTTTGATGAGCATGAATGATGTAGGATTATGTTCCTTTAATTTCAAAGATGGACACTGTTCTTCTCAATCCCATAGAAGAGGGGATGAGAAATCAACTTCATTTGGTGGTGTAAACCAAGTTGCATTTCCATATTCTTCTTGTATGTGAACCATCAAAGTTTTATTTGTATATTGCACGGTATATTGCTTGGAGATAATATAAGTTTTTTTAAGTCTAGACAATGGCCAAAACTTAGGTCATGTTTGGTTTGGTTTCCATACATTTTTATGTGCATGAGAGGGATTATAATGCTCATATTTTGATCATAATCCTTTATTGTTTGTTTCTACTTCTTACCTTGATCTTCATATATCATGATCGATGAGTTTATATATATATATATATATATATAATGTTTTTATTCTTTTGATAAATTTGATTCATTTGTTTGAGCCATGTTGGAAATTGATTTTCCAACAAAGTTGCATACTTTGATTGAGATATAAATATTCCCTCTAGTAGATGTTGCACATGCATATAAAGAAAAAAATCCATTTGTCTTAGATCCCTCATTTCAAATTCTTGTGTCATCTCCACTAGTAACTTTTCATTTAATCCTTCATTGCTACCTGTATAAATCAGATCATCAACATAAATAAAACTTAAGTATTTCATTTTCAACATGTTTGATATACAAGGATGGATTTGTAATGCTTCTACTAAAACCATTGTTTAAAAAATACCTATCAATTCTTGCATAAAAAGCATGAGGGGTCTTCTTCAAACCATACAGATGCTTTCTTAATTTATAAACCATATGTTCTTTTCCTTTAATTTCATAGCCTACTCATTGTTCTACAAAAACTTCCTTGTCTATATATCCATTTAACAATTCATATTTTACATATGTTTGAAATATAGGCCATTTCTTTTATGCAATTGCGAAACAATCTTAATGGTGTCAAATCTTACGATTGAAGTGAAAGTTTTGGAATAATCTAGTCCTGGTTTTTGTGAGAAAACCTTGGCAACTAGTCTTTCCTTATACCTATCCACATAACCATATGTGCGTTGTTTTACTTTGAAAATCCATTTGAAACCAATTGCTTGTTTGAATTTTAGAATGTCAACTAAATCCAATGTGTTATTTCCCTGAAATGATTCCATCTCAACATTCATAGAATCAACCCAAACTTCTTGTTTCTTTGCTCCTTTATAAATAGTGGGTTCAACTGGAATATCACTAAATAAAGAAAAATTATCAAATTGATTTTAAGTCCTTAGATATATACCACTAATACTTCTTACCATTCTTAGAGGACTTCTACTGGAATCAGTACTTGAAGTTGAGATATCCTCAAAATTTGAGCTTTGGTTAGTGCTTACATAATGAGGTGGAGTAGAGATTACATCATCTTCTATTAGCAATATCATTGGTTTTTGTTGTTGTTCTTGTTATTTCCACTTCATACTCCCTCTGCATTAAATAATACCTCCCAACTTAGAAACAAAATCATGGTTAAAGGATTATAAAATTTTTAACCTTTAGTTTCTTCAGAGTATCCCACAAAGATAAAAGGATGAGATTTTGCACCCAAATTTTTTCACTTTTAATATGGAATGTGTATAGAAGCCACATAACCAAAAAACTTGAAAATGATCCATAGAAGTCTTATAACTAATCCATGCTTCCTTTGGAGTGATATTTCTCACTGAATTAGTTTGACAATGATTTAAATATGTACTGTGGTTTCCACTGCTTCTACCCAAAAATTGCTAGGAATATGTTTTGCATTTAACATACTTCGTGCCATGTCCATAATAGCATGATTTTGTTTCTCTTTACTAAATAATTTTTTTGAGAGGTGGAGTAAGCAGCAGTCAACTACCTTTTGATGCCATGATATTTTTAAAAAATATATGATTCATTTGAATTGAATGGTTCCCATCTATATGTTCTTAGGAGCTTGAGATAGTAACCACTTTGTCTTTCAACCATAATTTTAAAATGTTGAAAATAGTTAAATATTCGGATTTTTGTTTTAAAAAATAAATCCATGTATGGCATGAGAAATCAACAATAAAGGTTAAGAAGTAAAAATTATTACTTAATGATGGAGTTTTCATGGAGCTACATATGTCGTCATGTACAATTGGAAGAGGACCATTTTCTCTCCTTGAATTGTTAAATGGAAAACTATCTCAATGTTTCTTTCCAAGTGCATAGACAAAAACAAATTTCTTCTCTTGATTGGATTATAGGCTACCCCTTCACCATTTTATTTTTATGAAGCAATCTCTATCCTTTAAACCATAAATGTCAATATCATTTCCACCACAACCATTAATCATTTGTAGTTTCTTTAAGAACAAGTTTAAGGTCATATACAATATTCGAAGGAAACATCTTGTGTCCTATCATTGGATCTTTTGCTACAAAATCAGAGTTATCAGATTTATCAAAAACTTTGCAACATTCATTTTAAAATACAACTTTATAATTTTTGTTAAGTATTTATTGAAAATGAAAGTTGGGGAGGGGAATGGAGGGGAGGAGGAGGAGGAGAGGTATTTGAGGGTGGGTGTGGAGTGGTCGGTGGGACACAAAAATAGGCAAGCTACGAATCTAGGCAGCCAACCATGTAGTGACTAGTGGTCCAAAATTATAGCCACTATGTAGAGAAGTCGGTTGGCCATGAAGATAGGGCCAAAAAGATAGGCACGATGTAGAGCAGTCAGATGGCCATGAAGATATGCTTTGGTTTGGATTTTCTTGACTTATTTTGACCTAGTCTTGACCTAGTTTAACTCAGTTTGACTTATCTCATCTTATTTTTACGTACATCGACTCAGATTGATTTTTTCTATCTTTATTTTTCTTTTTACATATTGGTTTGACTTCCTTCATCTCAGTTTGACTAATTTCATCTCATTTTTACCATTTCCATCTTGGTTTGTCTCTTTTAGTCTCAATTTGAATTCCTTCATCTCGGTTTGACTGATTTCAACAAGGTTTGACTATTTTCATCTCAATTTGACTTTTTCTAGTTTGACTTAATTTGTATTGGTTTGAATTTTTGTGTCTTGATTTGACTTACTTTAGCTCAATTGGTCGATTTAGGATTAGTTTGAATTTTTTGTCTCGATTTTTCTTTTATGATCTCAGTTGGACCTCCCGCATCCTGTTTTAACTAATTACAACTCGATTTGACCTTTTCATCTCACTTCAACTTACTCTTGATCGATTTGACCTATTTTTGCTAGGTTTGACTTTTCCCTCTTAGTTTGAATTCCTTCATCTCTATTTGATGGATTTCATCTTAGTTTAATTCATTTCATATTTGGTTGATTTTTTTAGATTTGTTTGTATTTTTTGTTTCTGTTTTCCTAACTCCATCATGGTTTGTATTTTTCATCTCTCTTTGGCTTACCCAAACTCAATTTGACATTTGTTTGCTCGGTTTGACTTTTTATAACTCGATTTGACTTACTTTGTCTCATTATGACTTTTCTGTGTTCATTTCAGTTTTTTTGTCTCGATTTTTGATTCATCATCTCATTTGAATGATTTTGCTCTTTAATTTTGACATCTCGATTTGTCTTTTCTCGTGTCGATTTGGTTTACAACGGTTTGGTTTGACCGATTCTCACTTATTTTTACTTTTTTAATCTCAGTCATGTAGAAAGTTGGGGTTTCTTGGTGCACCACAAGGAAAAGAACGACTAAGTAGCAAGAAAAGTTAGGGTTTCTCAGTGCGCCATGGTGAGAAAAATGTCTAAGTCACTAGGAAAGTTGGGGTTTCTAGGTGCATAATGGTTTAAAACAGGGCTAGGTCACAGGAAATAGTGGGGTTTATCAATGTGCAATGGCGAAGAAAAGGGTTAATTCACAAGAAAATATAGGGCTTCTTTGTGCACCACAGTGAATAAAATGACTAAGAAAAGGGTTAATTCACAGGAAAATACAGGGCTTCTTTGTGCACCACAGTGAATAAAATGACTAAGTCAAAGAAAAATTTGCGGTTTCTCGGCGTCTTGTGGTGAAAAAATGTCTAACTTGAGGGGAAATTTGGATTTTCTTGATGCTTCACTTTGTAAAAAATGTCTATGTTGTGGGGAAACTTGGGGTTTCGCAGAAGGCCAAGGCGAAAAAATGGCTAAGTTACTAGGAAAGTTGGGGTTTCTCGGCACCTGATAGAAAAAAATGGTTAAGTTTTGTGGAAAGTTGGGGTTTCTTGACACGCCATGGTGAAAAAAATAGTTAAGTAATGGAGAAATTTGGAATTTCTCTGGATGCCACAACACAAAAAAAGCTAAGTCACAATAAAATTTGAGGTTTATCATGATCACACCATGGTGAAAAATTGCTAGGTCACAAGAAAATTTGTGGTTTATCGATATGTCGTGGAAAAAAATGGCTAATTCATGGGTAGAGTTGTTTTTTCTTAGTGTGTTGTGATGAAAAAAATGGCGAAGTCATGGGGAAAGTTGGAGTTTCTCAGTTCACCGCGGGGAAAATAAAAATGAAGCAGTGGAAAAAGTTGGGGTTTCTCAATGCACTATGGTGAAAAAACCTCTAAGTCATGACCAAAGTTGGGGTTTCTTGATGCACCATAGTGAAAAAAAGGAATAAGTTGCAGGAAATTTGGTGTTTCTTAGAACTCCATGGTGAAAACAATGGTTAAGTCATGGATAAAGTTTGGGTTTCTGGGGATGTTGCTGTGAAAAAATGGCTAATCCATGATAAAATTTGGGGTTTCTCAGCACGTCAAAGAGAAAAAACTACTAAATCATAGGAAAATTTGGAGTTTCTCAGCATGCAGTGGTTAAAAAATGGCTAAGTTATAAGGAAATTTGGCGCTTCTAGGTGTGTTACAGTGAAAAAAATGGATAAGTCGCGGGGAAAGTTGGGGTTTCTCCGTACGTCATGACAAACAAAATGGCTAATTCATTGGGAAAGTTAGGGTTTCTCAGTGCACCAGTGGGAAAATTAGATAGGTAGAAGAAAAATTAAGGGTTTCTTGGCGCATCATGATGAAAAAAATTGCCAAGTGATTGGTAAACATAGGGTTTCTCGGTGCACCATAGGAAAAAATAGATAAGTCGCTGGGAAAGTTAGGGTTTCTTGGAACACCGCAATGGATAATATTTTTGAACCATTTCCACTGGTGCAATGAAATCACATTGGTTGGGTTTAATGATTCATAGATATAACATTTCTTGAACCATGATTTTTATTTTACTCTTTTGTGCATAGAGGGTGCCTGTAGGGTCTAATGTTTGGTTGTACACTTCTTGGTTGCAAGTCAATAGAATGGTCTTGATCCTTAGTAGGTGGAATAGCTTTAGGAATTTCTCCAAATACCTTGGAATTGTTGTCAATAACTTGTTGGAGATCCACTCAAATAGAGGGTATAGATGCTTAAACATCTAGCGAGATTTTTTTTGCAATTACTTCATAACGTCCCCCATTTAGTAATTTTTTCATGATGTTAGAGATTCTTAGTTTAGAATTTTTCCTTGGAATACATCTAAGATCAATTTCATTTCCTTCTAAAGAGAATCTCATGAAAATTTCCTAAAAAATAAGAACCATTATTCCTAATGAATGTATCCACTAGACCTCTAGTACATCCGTGTAAACCATTTGTGTTGCAATGATTGTACTATCCAATAAATAATCCCCAATAGTAAGCTTAATACTATGGCATTTCCCTAAACAATTTATGGCACCTCCATCTTCAATGATTACTTAAAATTCTAGTGTTGAATATAAAATGAAATTGAGAATTTTGGTGAATTTAAAATTTATGAAGTTACGGGTACTACCATAATAAATCAACACATTTATATTTTTATTTTTGATATATCCTTATATCCTATGAGTTTTAAGAGTGATAATTTTTTCCAATGCATGGTAATATATTTTTGGAGTAGTCTCCTCCAAATATACCTATAGTTGTTGTTCTAGTTTTGGATCATCTTCCTCTTCATATTCTATGTAGAATAATTTATTCTCACTATACTTATGCCATTTATTGTACTTGTTGTCACATTTGAAACATAGTCCCTTTCCTCTTCTTTCTTCATATTTATGAGGCATCAACCTTGTAGGATGATTGTGGTTAGGGGAGGAATGGTTTCCCTCTCTATAGGGGTTAGTAGAAGCCCTTCTAGTATCCATATTTTTACGTTCAGCTTTCCTTTCCAATCTAGAATCATTCTCCAATTATTTAGGTTGAAATACATGTAACTCATATTGAATGCTCTCCTTTAGAGTACCCATAAATAGATACAACATTTTTTCCTCTTGAATGCTCTTCACTCTGAGAATCAACTTTTGAAATTGCTTGAAGTGATTTGTAAGTAATCCTTTTTGCTTGAGATTTATTAATTAGCTAAAGAATGTTTTAATCTTAATATCCCCATAATGTACTATCAATTATTCTATAAATACATACCAAGCAATAATAGAGTCCCTCCGAGGACTCCCTCCTTCTCTTGAGTCTTTTTGGAGGCCATTTATATACCATTTTCCTTTAATGTTTAGGTTGTGCCAGCTAAAATGATCAAATTCCAAAGGAAGCACCATGTATTTTTTATCTCTACTTGACACTTATTGGATCCACCTACAATGACTCCTCCCTAATATGGTTCCTTCCAGATCTTGGGTGTCTTTAGTATTCAATGGGGCCTCATTTGTTTTCATTTGTCATCTTACCAAATGAAGTTCTTCCTTCTCATGTATTTAGATCATATGAAATATGGACCATGTGTATGTACTTACATTAGGTCTCTCTTGTCCGACCTCCAATCCCTTAAAAAATTTTATTTATATTATTTATTTTAATTTTAATGGTATTTTAATCTTTATCTTATAAGTGCTAACCATTATTAACCTAATTAGATTTTTTAGGTTTTTTATTTAAGAATAAAGTCTTTTTTTATTTAAAAATATTTAGTTAATAGTAATTCAAAATTATGTATTAGACCACCCTAGTGGGGTCGGCCCAATCAGTTGTAGTGGGGTGTTTAACCCAGTGGTAAAGTTGGAGCCGACCTAGTTAGTATAAAGTACAAGTCGGAGATGTGTATAAATAGAGGAGGTGTGTTCCTCATTATACACACACTTCCTTCACTTAGAATGTAGTGCACTTGTGGAGGAGAGGTCTGCTATGGTGGAGGAGGAGATCATGTCTTTGGTTTGCATCTTTGTATATTGCTGGTCATCTATATTGAGGAAGCTTTGCTGGGTTTTCTACCCCATGAGGGTTTCCTAGGATAAATCTGTGTCTCTTGTGTTTATGCTGTGCTTGTTGTTTCTTCAGTGATCCTGTATATGCTATTATTGTGAAATGGAATGTAATGCTGCTATTTTATGTCTTCGCATATTGAATCTTAACATGGTATCAGAGCTAACCTGAAGGAAGGAAATGTATGGCACTTATGATACCTGTTTCACTTGCGACAATTTGAAGGTTTGGGTTTTACATAGCAAAAACCAGTCATCGTGGAACTTTCTCTATAAATCCATTTTTGCGAAGGTTTGGGATCTGAAAAGTTTACAGGTCGTAGATAACATCCCCAAGTACCTTGTGTCAAAAGAAAACCCTCATATTCATTGTACTTTGTGAGTTATGACCAGTACAAGTTAGGGTTTCTGTCTCTTTCAGATCTTAGTCAAAATCAGGTGACCTTGGAAAAAAGGTCATAACTTGGCCTAGGAAGCTCTAAATGAAATTTCATAAAAAGTGACAGGTAGTAAACAAATTGTACTATCTCAGGAAACTTGTTCAGAGGCCGAAGTTGAACCAGTGACAAGTGGCACGCCGTACAAGTTCACTCTCCTGTTTTATCCCATAAACAGGTCACGTTGCGACACTTGGCATAACTCTCTCTCACAAAATCTAATTGAGGTCAGACCTGTTGGGATGGAAATATGACAGGTCAGGATACGACAAAAAAAAATTTCAAACCCTGTGGATCGAAAAGTTCAGAGTTACAGCAGAAACAATCAGGTACATATTTCTGTCAAAACAAAATTATTTTTGGAGCACCTTCATTCATGGCTTCCAGAATTTAGGGTTTTAGAGAAAGTTAGAATTTTTGGAATTGGAGTCCACGGCTGAATGCTACTCAGGAAAATTGAAATTTAGAGACCAAGATCAAATTTTTTGGTTGGGTAGAAGACCGGGCTTGATCAAACCCCAGTTCGGGATCTTGATCAGAAAGATGGAAAATTAGGGCTTCAGCAAAAGTTGAAATTTTTAAGTCTGTGACCACGGCTGGAAGCTCCTAAAAAAAAAAGATTTTAGAGCCTTGGATCGAACCTTTTGATTGGGAAGAAGGGTGGGCTTCATCAAACCCTAGTTCGGGATCCTGTCTAGAAGATCCAAAAGTTTCAAAGGCAATTTTGAGGGGTCAAATTTTGGAGATTCCAAAATTGAAGTATGCTAGTTTGATTAGCTCAGCAAGACATATCCTTCCATCCATTCAGAAGTGTGAAAGTCAAAGATTGAATCTTTAGGGTTTCTATAGCAAACCCTAATCAAGCTCCATATCAAGTTTCAAGGGGAGTTGAGGCTAAGGCCTTACATAAGAAGACTACAAGAAGTCTCGATAGGTATGACTTAAGGAGGTTCAGGTATGTCTTGAAATCTAATTTCTGATTAAGTTCATAATATGTTTGTCTTCATATTATTTATTAGTACAATCTTGATTAATGTTAGAATTGTCTTATCACCCTAGTAACAGTATGAATGCATGTGAATGATAGAATACATTCATTGATTAGGGTTATATGATTTTACTAATGCACTGTGGTGTTGTATAAGGTTGATGTTGTCTGCTAACAAGATATAGGTACGTCACGAAAGACAAATCAAGTTCCATGACCATGACAACATGAAGACAAAGACTCATCCATAATATTTGATCACATGGAAGTTCTACTTGCAAGGTATGTATGACTTTGTTCTATTATGCTTAACCTATGAGATATGCAGGTTCCAACATAGGATCCCTAAATCATTGAAGAGAACAAAGAAGATATTGATTAGGTATGTTAGACATAACTAAGCAGGTATACTAATCCAGGTATGTTTTCCTATGCCATGTATTAGGATACCTTATATAAGTATACTTGGTATGATTGGTTATGCTTATTCATAAAGTTAGTAATCATGGGTTTATGCATATTATGTCTCTTATCTTGATGATTTAATTAACCAGAAGAGTACTATGATCAAACAAGAATATGCATGAGTAAAAGAAGACTTCCTTGAAACCCTGAATACTAATGATCATGACTATACATATTCAAGATTATTTAGAATTATGATGTTTTGATAATATTGAGAATATACTAATGAATGTATGTTTGTGTATGAGATCATGAGGATGACACTAGTGCACACTTGAGCATGCACAATGGTATAGAATGAATAGAAGTTCAAAAGACATATAGAAGATCAAGCGGGAGGCAACCACACAAACATAAAAGATAAGTATTTGAGTTGTTAATTGAAATATTAAATGATATTGCTTGTATGCATATTTGTATTCCTAGAATATATCATGCTGAGTGTAAACATTCATAGAGCATTGAACAATATACTACTAATATGCATATGATTGGTAAGTTGGACAAACATTCCATTGTTGCTTGTCTAGAATGAAACCTCTTTGCTGACATGCTGAGAGCTGTGCACACTCTCGATAGTGTGTTCTGGTAGAGATGGAAGGCATCTAGATAGCCACTGTATGCATACAGGATATGGAAAAGTGTTGTGCCAAAGTATTGGTCAATATAGTTGCATAACTATGTAAATGATATCTGTATGCATAATAGGTTATCATGTCAACATGATTTCATGATTATGAAGTATTACTAATCATGTACTTAATTTTGTTTTGTAGGAAAGATCATGAAGAATGATGAACACTGAACAAGTGATGGATGTTCAAAAAGAAGATTTACAAATCAAACAAAATATAGAAGGCTCATGGCTAGAAGATTCTCTTAGAAAGAGGAAGAGAATCATAAGAAGATGTTTGCTCCAAGTGGATAGATAAGACCATTCTCTTAATGGTGTAATTAAAGAAGAAGTGTGAATCAGGTTCTGTATGGGTACCCAGGATTGGTAGTCAATTGATGAGCTTAATGATCATCATGGGTGATGTGGATATAAACCTTTGCTACAAGGTTGAATATGGATTCTATACATAGATGACATGGATGCAAGAAGGAACTCACCACAGAGTTCGAATGATATTGAGGCTCATATCAATAGACCCATCTGACGAGAGGTGGCACAAATAGATATGCAGAACGTCACTCAATGCAGAGTGTGAATGAATGAGAATTGACAACTTCTTGACAAAGCTTGGGCTTTACTAGAAGTAAAGCTGATCCTAACCTTTACCTTAAGGTTGTGGATGATGAACCTATCATACCATTATTGTATGAGGATGATCTCTTTCTGACAAGGAATGAGAAACAGATCATGAAAAGAAAGAAGAAGATGGATGCAAAAATGAAAATGAAAGATCTCAGATTGATGCATTACTTCCTAGGTCTGGAAGTATGGCAAGGCTCAGAAGGAATCTTTCTCAACAGGGGAAAATATGCCGATAAATATTAAAAGTACTTGATGTGTTGGAATGGCCACTCTCATGGATTCCAACTTGAAGCTGTTAGTGGATGACTCTTCAGATTTAGTGGATATAACTCTGTACAGACAAATTATTGGGTCACTGATGTATCTAATAAATACTAGGTCAGATATATGCTTTGCTGTGAATACCTTGAGTCAGTATCTAGTGGAAACTAGATGTGTTCACCTGTTAGTTGCAAAGCATGTGATCAGGTACCTAAAGGATACAATAGACTTTGATCTATGCTATCTTGGAGATCATGACTTCAGATGGTTACATAGATGTTGATTGAGCAGAAAGTGTATCAGACAGGAAGAGCACATCGAGAAGATGTTATTGTCTAGGATCAACCATGATCTTGTGGTTTAGCAAGAAGCAGTCTAGTGTGGCTCTTAGCACAAGCAGAATATATGGCTACTTGCTCTGCTAAGTTATGAAGCAGTATGGCTTCAGGATTGTTTGACTTAGAGATAGACCCAACTGTGATCCTATGTGATAAAACAGAGTTGTACCAAAATGGCAGAGAATCCAGTGTTCCATGATAAGTCAAAGCACATAGAGATCTGACATTTCTATATACAAGATATGGTGCAGAAAGGAATTAAAGTTCGAATTTGTAACAAGTTACCAATGTACTAAACAAACCTCTACCGATCCGATGTACTAACCAAACCTCTACCTCAAGTAAAGTTTTCCGAGACAAACTTAATATAGTTTAGAAGGACCCTCCTCGAAAGGGGGAGTGATGTGATCACTTATGATGAGATTGCCCGCATCGACAGTGAGGTCGATGATGTGGATACCTATATTGGTGATGCTGACAGAGAGGTTGGTGGATGGTCCTTAGACAAGGTCTAAGGTGACAAGGGGATTGCATCATCCTTGAACATATGTTCTAAAAGGATCCGTAGACAGATGTCTCTGAGAAAGAAGAGGGATTGCATCATCCTTGAACACATGTTCTAAAAGGAGCCGTAGACAGATGTCTTCAAGAATGAAGTCCTTCGTGGACATGTGAGGATTGAATCATCCTTGGATTTCAGTCCTAAAGTGATCCGTAGATAGATGTCTTCGAGAATGAAGTCCTTCGTGGACATGTGAGGATTGAATCATCCTTGGATTTTAGTCCTAAAGTGAGCCGTAGACAGATGTCTTCGAGAATGAAGTCCTTTGTGGACATGTGAGGATTGAATCATCCTTGGATTTCAATCCTAAAGTGAGCCGTAGACAGATGTCTCCGAGAAAGAAGAGGGATTATATCATCCTTGAACACATGTTCTAAAGAGAGCCGTAGACATACTTCTTCGAGAATGAAGTCCTTGGTGGACATGTGAGGATTGGATCATCCCTGGACTTCAGTCCTAAAGAGAGCCATAGACATGATGTCTCCGAGAGTAAAGTCCTGAATGAATAGGTGGGGGATTGTATCATCCTCGGACTTCGGTCCCAGAATTGAGCCGTAGACATATGTCTTCGAGAATAAAGTCCTGAATGAATAGGTGGGGAATTGTATCGTCCCCGGACTTCGGTCCCAGAATTGAGCCGTAGACTGGGTCTTCGAGAATTGAAGATAGGACTGCATCATCCCTGGAACTTGGTTCAAAATGTACGTGAGGACTGCATCGTCCATGAACTGGGTTCAAAATGTATGTGAGAGGACTGCATCATCCATGAATTGGGTTCAAAATGTACATGAGGACTGCATCGTCCATGAACTGGGTTCAAAATGTACGTGAGGACTGCATCGTTCATGAACTGGGTTCAAAATGTACGTGAGGACTGCATCATCCATGAACTGGGTTCAAAATGTACGTGAGAGGACTACATCATCTGTGAACTAGGTTCAAAATGTATGTGAGGACTGCATCGTCCATGAACTGGGTTCAAAATGTATGTGAGAGGACTGCATCGTCCGTGAACTAGGTTCAAAATGTACGTGATGGGATTGCATCGTCCCTAGACATGAGACTTGTCTTAAAGTGATAAGGATTGATCATCCTGGAACTTGATCTGGATTGTATCATCCATGGACCTATGTCCTAAAGAGAGCATGATTGATCATCCTGTAATATGATCGTGTGTGTTGCAGGGTATGTTGCTATGCGTACTTGATTGATTAGGATACTTGTATGTATACTTGTATTGATGATGATACTTGTATTGATGATATGTATTGATGAGGATACTTGTATGTATACTTGTATTGATGAGGATACTTGTATTGATGATGTGTATACTTGTATTGATGAGGATACTTGTATTGATGATGTGTATACTTGTATTGATGAGGATACTTGTATTGATGATGTGTATACTTGTATTGATGAGGATACTTGTATTGATGATGTGTATACTTGTATTGGTGTGGATACTAATATTGATGATCTAGATGACGATGCTGCTGATCGTGTTGATCTAGATGACGATGTTGTTGATCATGTAGATCGAGATGATGATCCAGATGCTATAGATCGTGATGATCCAGATGCTGTAGATCGTGATGATCCAGATGCTGTAGATCGTGATGATCCAGATGCTGTAGATCGAGATGATCCAGATGTTGTAGATCATGATGATCCAGATGCTATAGATCGTGATGATCCAGATGCTGTATATCGAGATGATCTAGATTCTGTAGATCATGATGATCCAGATGCTGTAGATCGAGATGATCCAGATGCTGTAGATCGTGATGATCCAGATGCTTTAGATCGAGATAATCCAGATGCTGTAGATCGTGATGATCCAGATGCTGTAGATCGAGATGATGTGATGATGATGCTGATGATCGTGAGGATTCAGATGTTGTTGTAGCTGTTCGAGTGCTGCAGAAGATAAAGACTCAGTATTGAAGATGTTGAAGATGTTCCAGTAACTAGTTGAGTTAGTGATGATGTTGAGAAAGCTTCCAATGATTTATAGATGTATCATGTTGATGACTCCTTTCTCCTGCAGATGTTGTTATAATATCCTTCTCGTTAAGGGGGAGTTTTGAGATATTGTAACTTCTAAGAATATTATATTTGTACTTTATTATTCTGGAGATGTTTCATTCCTCTGTGAAGATCTTATTGTATATCTGGAGATGTTTATTCCTCCGTCGGAATGTGGTAACTTGGGTTATTAGACTTCCCTAGTGGGGGTCGGCCCTGTATGTGTTATGTGGGTCAAAGGGTTGTTAGACCACCCTAGTGGGGTCGGCCCAATCAGTTGTAGTGGTGTGTTTAACCCATTGGTAAAGTTGGGGCCGACCTAGTTAGTATAAAGTACAAGTCGGAGATGTGTATAAATAGAGGAGGTGTGTTCGTCATTATACACACACTTCCTTCACTTAGAATGTAGCGCACTTGTGGAGGTTTGCTATGGTGGAGGAAGAGATCATGTCTTTGGTTTTCATCTTTGTATATTGCTGGTCATCTATATTGAGGAAGCTTTGCTGGGTTTTCTACCCCATGAGGGTTTCCCAGGATAAATCTGTGTCTCTTGTGTTTATGCTGTGCTTATTGTTTCTTCAGTGATCCTATATATGCTATTATTGTGAAATGGAATGTAATGCAGCTATTTTCTGTCTTAGCATATTGAATCTTAACACCATACACCCCCAATAGTTCACCAGTTCAGGAAGTTGACACAGTCCTTCGAAACCGCGATCAGATTCTTTGCATTTTGCAGGACAATCTTGACATGGCAAGAAATCGCATGAAGCAACAAGCCAATCAACACCGTTCTGAGCGCACTTTTCAAACTAGTGATATGGTTTTTCTTTGTCTCCAGCCGTACAAGCAATCCTCCCTGAAACTCAAATGGCATCATAAGCTCGCTCCAAAGTTCTATGGGCCATATTGGATTCTTCAGAACATTGGGTCCATTGCTTATAAATTGGAACTTCCTCCTTCCCGCATTCATCCAGTATTTCATCTCTCTTGTCTGAAGAAAGTTCTTGGCACCAACATCAGAGGACAAACTATTTTACTCGAAATGGATAATGAAGGATCCATCCTTTTGGAGCCGGAGGCCATCCTCAATAAGCGCACTCGTCAGCTTCTCTCTCGCTCTATCACAGAGGTCTTAATTTAGTGGCATGGCATGCAACCAGAGGATGCTACATGGGAACCACTCCTTCAAATTCAACAACAATTTCCACATCTAAATCTTTGAGGACAAATCTTTTTCTAAGGGGGAGGGGATGTTAGGAACCCATGTCTTTACTTTTTTAGTATATTTTTGTTGGACGCATATGCTTTGTAAGTCATCCCGTAGTATTTGTTGATCAAAAGTTTGTGTTATTGTTGTTTGGCTCATATGCTTTGTAAGTATCCCGTAGTATTGTTGATCCCTAGTTTGTATTGGTCCATGGTTTTGACTCATGGTATTGGTGCCTAGACTTAGTATATAAGTGTGTGTTGAGGCCTATGAAGGCACCGTGAAGTTACTTTGTATTGAGCTTGCTCAAAGTAGGTTTCCCCCTTGAAGTGGCCTGCGATCAATAAAAATATTCTGTGATCTGATATATCAAGTATTCATCAATTAATTGTTGCAAGTTCTTCTTAGTGTACATGTCTTATCCCCCTTTTTAGTTATTTTCAAGGGGGTGTCCATTGCCCCTTTGGTAGGGTGATTCACTCTCTTCTGCAACTTCTACTCCTTATGTTATGATTTTTTTTTCCAAAAAGAGCATGAAAAGAGCATAAATAGATTAGAAAGAGTACTCCATGACTTTATTGAATAAAATAGATGAATAACAAGCCTCTTCAAGGGGGAAACCTCCTTATACAATATACTAAGTACACAAGACAAGACAATACAACACAATACAAGATACTCCAAATGAAAGGAATCCTTCCTATATATAGGATACTAAGGGGTACAATCCCAACTAACTAACCCAAGCCGGCATAACTAATATAACCATTCTAATGACAATTACCACTAATGGAACAAAGCCAACATCAAAACTAATGTAATGAGCCACAATATAGGGACAAATGTGCCCATATTTAGGGCATAAAATGCTCCTCCCCTTCAGACAAGTGTTGTCCTCAACGGTTGATTAGTTGTGGATGCCTTTGTATGAAGGACTCATCTTCCCATGTCAAATATTCAACTAGTAAGTTATTCCACTTTATGAGGTACTCAAGAATAGCCCGATTTTGTAGCTATTTAGTCCTTGTTTCAGTGATTTGTTCAGGTTCCAATATGAATTTTCCTTCTTCATCAAGCGTCGGCAATATTTTTTGAATTGGGATCTTATCTCCTATTACCTTATTTAAGAAAGAAACAGGAAAAATGGATGTACTCTTGAAGATGAAGGGAGCTCCAATTTGTTATCCATACTACCAATATTTTGCAACAATTTATAAGGACCATAATAATTGGGTGCTAATTTTTTGTCCTTATTTACTTGCTTGAGAGACATCTCCTCGTAGTTTGTAGCCCAAGAAATACCCAATCCCCTTCTTCAAAAATCCTTTCACTGTGATGTTGATCAACTTGTTGTTTCATCCTGTTTTTTGACATAGTTGGTTCTCTATGTGATCTTCCAAGGCTTGAACTTTATATTTTCCTTTTAAGAGAGATGTGATAGATGGAGGCTAGTACCCATAAAGTCCCATAAATGGAGACATTTTTGATGATGTATGGAAGGAAGTATTGTACCACCATTCTTCCAAAGACAACCATTTCACCCAATGTGTTTGTTTATCAGATGCAAAGAAACGAATATAGCCTTCCAAACACGTGTTCACTATCTTAATTTTCCCATCATATTGAGGGTGATAAGATGAACTGTGAGCCAATTGAGTAGCCAAACAAGAAAATAATTTAGTCCAAATTTTTCTAGTGAAAATTGGATCTCTATCACTTACAATATTCTTTGGATTTACATGTAACTTTTGAACAGTTTCCATAAAGGCTACAACACTGTACTTCCATTAAAAGGGTGAGAGAGTTTACAAAAGTGTGCATACTTTGTGAGTCTATCAACAACTGCCATAATAACATTATTTCCTTCGGACTTGGGTAGACTTGTGATAAAATCCATGGAGACTTCCTTCCAACGATGGCAAGGTATGTTTAATGGTTGTAGAAGTCTTGGGGTCTTAACTGTTTCACCCTCATTCTATTGGAAAACCAATCATTTAGCCATGAACCTTTGAACATTAGATTTAAGACTTTCCCAAAAAAATTCCTTCTTGAACCTGTGGTAAATTTTCAGGAATCCTGAGTGCCCACTTATAGGAGAGGCGTGCAATTCTGAAAGGACCATCTGCTTGATTTGGGAGTTTTTTCATAAATATAAGCAATCCTTATACAATAGTGAATCATTTTTCCACACAAAAGTATCTGATACACTTGGATAATTCTGTATCTTTTGAATGAGCATCCACACAGATAGGTCTTTTTTCAATTCTTCCCTTGCTGCTACTACCCAATCTAGTTGTAGAATGGAAATGGAACAAAGTAATTCCCCAACATCTTCATCTTTTCTGGAGAGTGCATCTTCCACCACATTATGTTTCCCCTTTCTATATATGATTTGAAAGTCATATCCCAACATCTTGGTTACCCACTTTTGTTTCTCTTCCAAAGATAGTCTATGTTCCAAGAAGTATTTAAGACTATCATGATCTGTTTTGACATTGAAGTTCCTACCTATTAGGAAATGACTCCATTTCTTAAGAGCGTGTAGTATTTCCAACATTTCCTTCTCATAAATGGGCTTTTGTAAGTTCTTTCCCTTGATTGGATTACTTGTGAAATCAAGTGGGTATCCTTCTTCCATTAGAACAACACCAATGCCATTTCCTGAAGCATCACATTCCACTATAGATGTTTTTGTGAAGTTTGGTGTGGCCAATACAGGAGTTGTGCACATTGTCTGTTTAAGTTGTTCAAAGTATTGAGTTGTCTCTGGAGTCCACGAAAATACATATTTCTTCAATAATGTTGTTAAATTCGCTTATATTCTTCCATAATTTCGAACAAACTTCCGGTAGTACCTTGTCATACCTAAGAATCCTCAAAGATTCTTTAGTTTTTTGGAAATCGTCCAGTCTATCATGGCTTTAATTTTGTTAGGGTCTACCTTGACACCTTCATGAGATGCAATATGACCCAAATACTCTACCTCCTTCACCCCAAAGAAAAAATTGGAAGGTTTTGCATATAGTTGTTTCTCGTGTAGTAGTTGTAGTACCCTGTCAACATGTTGAACATGTTCTTCCCAAGACTTTCTATAGATTAGTATATCATCAAAGAATACTAGCACAAATTTTCTAAGAAAAGGATTGAAAATGGAATTCATCAAACCTTGAAATGTGGAAGGCACATTCGTGAGACCAAATGGCATGACTAGAAATTCATAATGACCTTCATCAGTTCTGAATGTTGTTTTTGGGATGTCTTCATCCTTCATTCTAATTTGATGATACCCAGAATGAAGATCCAACTTTGTGAAGAAAATTGCTCCATGTAATTCATCTAGCGATTCATCAATGATAGGAATGGGAAAATTATCTTTAATGGTTATCTTATTGAGCTCTCTATAATCTGGGCACATACACCATGATCCATCTGGCTTGTGTACCATTACCATTGGTGCAGAGTAAGAACTTTCTCTAGGCCTAATTATGCTAGCCTCTAACATTTCTTCAACCATACGCTCAATTTCACTCTTTTTTCCATAGGGGTATCTGTAAGGTTTGATGTTAGGAGGAACACTTCTTGGGATTAAGTGAATAGCATGATCAAAATATCGGATAGGTGGAAGACCTTTCGGAATATATTCAAATACCTTGGAATGCTTATTAATGACCCTTTGGAAATCTGGGAAAATAGGAGGCTTATATGTATGAACATCTAATGAGAATAATTGTGCAATTACACCATGATGTCCCTTTTTCATCAATTTTTTCATACCATTGGAGCTTGTCACCTTGCTTGGTTTCCCTGCAATACCCTATAATTCATATTCCTTTCCTTCCCATAAAAAAATTATGAAAAGCTTCTGAAATTAAAAGCCACATTTCCCAAGGACTATAACCATTGAACTCCTAAGACAACATCAGCACCACCCATTGGATTAGCAATCATTGGACTATTCAATACATATTCCCCCATCGTAATATTTAGATTATGACATGTCCCTAAGCAGTTGATAGTTCCTCCATATGCAATCATTACTTGAAACTATGGTGATGGATATACAAAGAAATTGAGAGCTTTTTCTAATTTATAGTGAATGAAATTATGAGTACTACTAGAATCGATCAACATTGTTACCTTTTTCTATTTGATAAATATTTCGATCTGGAGAGTTTGAGGAGTGCTAATTACATACAATGCATGACATGATATGGTGGGAGTAATCTCTTATGAAGTAGTATCTTCTATTTCTTCATCTGGAGATGGTTACTTGTTATTTTGATTCTTCGTCTTCACAATCTATGTAAAATAATTTCGTCTCATCATACTTATGTGCCTTACTATACTTTCTCTCACAATTAAAGCATAGACCTTTTGCTCTTCTTTCCTCTAGTTGTTGAGGTGTCAACCTTTGAGGTGGGTTAGAAGAAGTAACAGTATTATCTCGGTATGTGTTGGAGCTACTCTTTCTAGTAGCCATCATCATATTTTTACTTTCAACCTTCGTTTCCATCATGAAGGCTTTCTCCAGGGATGGTGGTTCAAAGATATGCACCTCATGTGGAATTTTATCCTTCAAGGTGCCAATGAAGAGATCCAACATATTATCTTCTAAAATGTTCTTCACTCTAAGACTTAGCTTCTGAAACTGTTTGTGTGCAACTGGATCTTTTTGCTTGAGATTTATTAATTGGATAAAGAAGGTATTACTATTAGTATCCCCATAATGTGCAATCAATTCTTCATTGAATATAGAACAAGATATAATAGAGTCCTTTTTACGGTCACAAAGCCATTGGTACCATACAAATTGATCAGGCTCTAAATATAATGATGCAATAGTTACCTTTTACAAAGTTGGAACCTGGTGTAGATCAAAGAATTGCTCCATTTGGAATATCCATGTTAGTGTATCATTGCCATCAAAATTTGTCATGTCAATCTTGGGAAATTCGGTACCCCTTGGTGACCATCCCTGATGAATTCAATTACCATAATCATTTCCTCTTGGAATATTCTTATTCATGGAAGGTTTATCAACATGATAATTATCATTATCCTCCTGAGTATGATGCAACACATCATCGCTTGTAGGAAGAGTATCCCTTAAATTTTGTATGAGATTGGCAATATTTGTCATATTCCCCATAAAATTCTCCTCTAGATTAAGTAAATCAATTGTTCTCACCGAACCTTTCATATTTTCCTCCATTTTATTCAACTTCTCCTCTAAATGATCCAAATCAACTTTTTTCACAGACCCTTTAATCATATCTTCCAACTGGGACAATCGAAAAGAGAGGTATTCCCTTTCATCATACATCAAAGATGGATCCTCTGGTGGTTTGGATGGAGTGTGAGTATTTAGACTACCTTTTGGTATGTAACAGTCCTAATTTTTTTTTTTTTTAATCCAACAAACCCTAGTATTAAATAATAAAGACAAATGATCTCAAAGTGGATACAAGAACCCGGTTTTAATAATCAAGCCATCAAAACCTTAATTTCTTTGAAGGAGGCCCTAAGGTCCCCTAGCAATTTGATGCAGTCATAATCAGTACATTTCGGTGGGATTTACCCTAAGAAAAAGATATGGCCTCAAGATGTAAGTAATATGCTAGAATACCTATCTTCCTGCATTCTATAATAATGTGAAAGTACTTTAATATTTAACAAGGTTCCATGGGTCTACCGTGACCAAAGCGTCCTCGTGTTAGGACACAATTTGGAGTTAAAAGAAAAAAAGAGAAGGATACATAAATTAAGATGTAAACTAAATCTTTAAGGTGCAACCCTATGTTTTGAATTAAATGCATGAGGTAAAAAAAAACTGTACCACACATGAATTTATGATGATACTTGCAAAACCTTGTTCTTACCGATCTTTCTAAGGTTGAATCCCTCATAGGCTGAAGGTTCTCATCTGTACAGCATCCAACTGTGAGCTAATTAAAAGACTGTTGTACGTAGTACTGTGCATACCATCTTGTTGCTTCCACACCATTGATCAGGAAGTTAGTAGCTAGAAGGAACATGCAATCTACAGTGGTCGTTTCAGCGTGATTAAAGCTGCCCCAGAACCAGGCTTATAAGTTGGATCATCGGTTCTCGTGGTAAATAAACGACTGCAAAATGCGAGGGAAATCCACATAATCCTCCATTTTCCCTGGCCGAGTTGAAGCATGAGCTAACATGCTACGAGGGGGTTAGGGCAGGGCCGAGCAGGCTCAGTGTGGTAAAGCATGGTGAGTAGGAAGGCGTCGCTGGCTATGCTCAACGGAAATGTCAACTTGGTAAAAAAAAAATGGAAGGCAAAGACAACGAGGAGGAAAAATACATAGGGCCGGCTAGGGTTTCAGGGCTACATTTCAGTTCGCTGCTTTAGACAAGGTAAGGTCGCCAGTTCCAAAACTCCTCCCAAAGTTTTTGTGCTTACTTGCAGTTTGAGAATTAATTCGTGAAAGCATGCCCACACTAAGAAAGCTAATCGTCCGTTGATGCTGGTGTAGGGGAAGAGTTAGGACGAGGTCTCCCGGAAGCACTGAGCATCAGCTCCACCTTGTCATTTTCTCAGTCTTCTAAGAAGACCTGCGGACTCCACTCAACAGGTATGCCGACCGTTTCCCCAACTCGTCGAGGTGGCAAGAACTAGGTTACAAAAAAAATTGCAACTGTTCTCCAGTTTAGTAACGCCACACAGTTTTCCTTTCATGAAGGTTGCAGGGTTAAACCCTAGCCTGAGCTTGCCTTGCGGCTGGGTCCAAAACCTCCTTGACCCCGAGGATGTATTGAGCATTAAGTTGGAGTCTTTTTATTTAAATATTTACAAACTGTTGTAACCGCCATGTAACAGAGCTGAGCGTGTGGTCACATTGGTGTTTAGTAAATATTACTACCTTTGTATGGATTCAGGACTCTAAAATCGTAGTGGATTAAAAACCCAAGGTTGCTATGTTGAATGTATGAAGCTCGTGGAAGAATTTAGGGGAGGATTATTCCCGTTCTTCTTTTCTTTTATGTAATTGAATATTTTTTTTTTCTCTAAAGCCACAGTGAGCGTTCTAAGTCATGCAAGTCTGCCTTTGCGTAGTTCTGTTTCTTTTCAACTTTATGTATTTTACTACTCTATCGTCACTGCATGCTAAGCAAAAGATTTCGACAGATAGAAGTATAATTTTTCTTCTCCTTTTTTTTGTGTTTGTTAAACAGAGGAAAAAATGCAAGGTCTACATGACGAATTTGTTATGAGAATGCTACTAATAGTATTCAATGGAGTTAGGTTCAAAGAACAGTTCACAACACCCCCCTATTTATGGTAAACCATGCTACTGTAAGGGTATTCATTTTGCTTTTGCATTTAAATGATATGATGGTACTAATGTAGAGCGACCTAGGTCAAGAATCAATTCATGTGCCTCCTGGCTAATTTGGTATCATTAACAGTGTATTTCGAGTTTACCACCCGGGATTGTAACCGGTATAGTGGCATATACAACCGTTCTATACTCAATAGACTAGTTAGATTAAATAGCTCTTCATCAGTAAATAAAACCTCCTCAATTTCATGATACGTACAAAGCATTTAAAGTGGAAAATCAAGTAATAATTAAACGATGAATAAAGCATTATGAACCATTGATGCGAACAGAGAATTTAGATTTCACATTCAGTAAGAGATTGCCAGTAAATAAATCATCCGACATCCATGGTATGAACAGTGCATTTAAATTGGAAACTGAGTAATAATCAATCAGTAATATAAACCATTCCGAAATTAATGATATGACAGATCATTTAGGTTGAAAATCAAGTAAGACTAAACAAGTAACTAAACCATTCTGAGAGAATTGAAATGAACAAATCATTTCCATTAAGGTGAAATAACACTTATCTGAAAATGCCTGATGATCAATGGGGCAAATGCACAAACCACCCAGCCATAGACCAGCAAGCCTCTTCTTGCTTTCATGGTCACCCCCGCTCTGGGTACACAGTTCCAGAAGGTATGGAGTATCTTTGTTTTCACTTTTATGTTCTTAATCCCGTTTAGATATTAGAACTGATTACAGGAGGCAACCCTCCCCACACTCACTCAGTTCCCCTGAGTTTCAAGAGTGTCCTAAGGGACTTTTAAGCCTCTGAACCCTGGAATCACCCCTTCCCATCCTTGCAGTACTCCTGCATTAATTTTGGTAGTACTCCTACTAGAACACTGCTCGTGTTCGGATCTTCTTAAAATAATTTGGTAGTGCTCCTACCAGAACACTGCTTGTGTTCAGATCCTCTTCAAATAATTGGATGGGGGTATTCCACCCTTGGCCCAAGTCTGTGCTCCAGACTCAGCCTTCTTTTCTTTCCGTGTCTATACTTTTGTCTCTCCTCTTGAGTTAGTTCCTCACGGTTACCCAATTTCTCTTTGCTCTTCTTTTTTGTATATGCCGCCCCCCTTCTTAGTTCAGAATGTTATATATAAAGGAGTGTTTCCCTCCCCTTGTTTTCAGTTTCTTTTATTTTATTTCTTTTAATTATATTCTTTCCCAAATTTGTTCTTTAGGATTTTTACATGTGTCAATCATTTCTTTTATTCTTTTTTTTTTTTTAATTCTGTTTTCTCCCAAATTTCTTCTTTAGGATTTTTACATTTGTCAATCATTTCTTTATCCTCCCGACCCATAGGAACTGTGTACCCCCATCTCCTTAATGTGCATGCCCTCATAGTCATCATAAATAATAATAAATAAAAATAATACTTTTTAGCAAAATAGTAAGGGGTTGATAAGTCCCAAATTGGGGCATTACATTCCCCCTCCCCTTAAGTTTACACCACCCTCGGTGTTCATAGTGCCAAAACAAAAAAATTTATTTCATTCCTCAGAATGCAGTTCTTCAAACATAAACGGATAAGCTGCTCGCATTTCCTCCTCCTTTTCCCAAGTGGCCTCCTTAGGCTTATAGTGCTCCCATTGCACTTTTACCTGGGTGATGGTGCGGTTCCGAAGTAACACCTCTCTTCGGTCCAGTATACCTATAGGATTTGTCTGGAATTCCCCTTCTATTTCCACCTATATCACATGCCAATTTACAATATGCTTAGGATCATATACGTACTTTGTTAGCAAGGAAATATGAAACACATCATGTACTTTAAATTTTGCGGGCAGAGCTAATTGATAAGCAACAGGTCCTACTCTAGCAAGTGTTTGGAAAGGACCACAATATCTTGGTGCCAACTTGGCCACCTTGCCTAAGCTTAAAGAACTTTTCTTTGCTTTTACTCTTAGGAACACATGGTCCCCTACTTCAAACTCCTTATGTTCTCTATGTTGGTCAGCATAGCTCTTATGTCTATCCTGGGCAGTCTTCAGATTTGTTTTAACCTTTTGCACAATGGTTTCTAATTCGTGCAACATTTCAGGCCCCAACATGATCCTGTTCACGGGATCATCCCAATTCATAGGAGTCTTGCATCTCCTGCCATACAAAATTTCAAATGGGCTCATCCCAGTTGAGGCTTGATACCCATTGTTATAGGCGAATTCAGATAGGTGTAGGTGTTCCTCCCACTTATTAGGATTGTCCATGACGTACATACGGAGCATGTCCTCCAATATCTGATTCACCCTCTCAGTTTTATCATTAGTTTGAGGATGGTAGGCTATACTGAAGTTTAGCTTCATACCCAAACTTGCAAATAATTATTTCCAAAAATGAGAAGTAAACTTAGCATCCCTGTCAGATATAATTATTTTTGGAATTCCATGGAGTCTGAAAATATCCTTCATATCTCTACCTATCGGATCTCCTAGGAGCACATTACATATGATCTCACCACAAAACTTGGTTGAAGCATCTGAGGCCTTTTTCATCCTGTCCGGATCTCCCAGGAGCAAATTACATGCAGTCCACCACAAAACCTGGCTGAAGCATCTGAGGCCTTTTTCATCCTGTCCAGATCTCCCAGGAGCAAATTACATGTGGTCATGGAAAAACCTAGCTGAAGCATCTGAGGCCTTTTTCATCCTGTCCAGATCTCCCAGGAGCAAATTACATGCCATAGGACAAAACCTCGAAAGAGCATCCCAGGATGTTACGGGTACACAACTCCGACCTGAAGGATCTCCCAAGGTGCTATTATATGTCCTCCCAGAGCAATGTCTTGAAAGAGCATCCCAGGTTGTTACGGGTACACAACTCTGACCTATAGGATCTCCCAGACATGCTCATCTACACAACCTATTCCACGACCATAGAGTATCATCCTGATACTCACCATACATCATCCCGATGTACACATAATCTTTCTGATCATCATCTCTGCATCGTCCTGATGCATGTCATCTGGAGAAGCTCGTCATCCAGGATCATCTTGATCATACAATGCATCTACCTAATGCATACCAAGTATCTACCTGATACATATCACCATACACAGTGTATCCACCTGATACATACATAGATACATGATCCACACAATGTATCTACCTGATACATATCGACATACATGATCTACCTGATCATACAATGTATCCACCTAATACATATACAGATACATGGTCAAAGCATCCAACATGATGCATACATACATAAATGATCCAACTGATCATATCCAACATCCAACATGATGTGTACATACATAAATGATCCAACTAATCATATCCAGCATCCAACATGATGTGTACATACATAAATGATCCAACTAATCATATCCAGCATCCAACATGATGTGTACATACATAAATGATCCAACTGATCATACATAGCAGAAACTAGAACATCATCCTGATGCTTATCATCCAACGCTTACATCCACAGCCATGTGAAGGATCCCCCTTCCACCATGCTAGGAATGGCTACGACAAATGTCTCCATCACTTCTTCCTCGAAGTGTCGTCGATCCAAAGGACACCAAGCCTCTCTCTGAAGTACTCGAACTTCACTCTGGCTAGTGGCTTCATCAACACATCTGCAATTTGCTCATCTGTCACAACATACAGGAGCTTCACTGCTCCTCTCTGCACCATATCCCTGATATAGTGGTATTTGATCTCTATGTGTTTCAACCTGTCGTGGAACACCGGGTTCTCAGATAGCTTCACACAACTCTGGTTGTCACAAAAGATACCAGTAGTCTCCAGCGGGAGATCAAATAAATCTGACAGTAGCTTCCGAAGCCATACTACCTCACAACTAGCCGAACAGGCTGCAACATACTCTGCCTTGGCTGTACTCAATGCTATGCAGGACTGCTTCCTGCTAAACTGAGAGATCACACCTGATCCCATACTAAATCAACACCCATATGTGCTCTTACTATCTGCAGCACTGCCTGCCCAATTTGAATCAACATAACCCTGCAGGTTAAACTTTTGATTCACTTCATACTTGAGCCCATAATCAACTTTACCCTTCAGGTACCTCAGAATATGCTTTACAGCAACCAGGTGATCACTCCTTGGATCCGTCAGGAACTAGCTCAATGTGTTCACTTCAAAGCAAATATCTGGTCTCGTGTTCATCAGGTACATCAAGGACCCAATCATCTAACGATACATAGAGACATGAACCGGATCAGATGAATCATCACATAGAAGCTTCAGATTCGATGCCATAGGTGTGGCCATGGCCTTGCAATCCATCATTCCGAACCTCTTCAGGATATCTACAGTATACTTCCCTTGTCCAAGGAAGATCCCATCTGCACTCTGCCACACCTCCATACTTAGGAAATAGTACATCATCCCCAAGTCCTTCATATCGAACTCGACAGCAAGCTTCCTCTTTGTATCGACAATCAGTCTATCATCTCCTGTTACAAATAGGTCATCCAGATACAAAAGTAGTATCACTAGATTGCCTTCCTCAACCTTGTAGTAAAGGTTGGAACCCGTTTTACTCTTGGTAAAGCCCAAACTAGATAGAAAGCTGTCTATCCTACCATACCAAGTTCTGCACATATATGATTTCTTGTCATGTGTCTCAGAACCCAGTGGCTATTCCACATACACTTCTTCTTCAACTACATCATTCAAGAAGGCTGTCTTGAAATCCATCTGGTGTATCTTCCATTTCATCACTTTTATATTTCTCCATGCTGCCATCTACATCATGCTTGATATTATAGATCCACATGGAAGTCATAACAAACTTCCGTTCAGGTCTTGGGACTACATCCCAAACATCATTCTTCATGATCAACGGATCATGGCATTCTTCCATTTCTTCATCCCAGATCCTGGGAACTTCAATATCTTCAATAGATATCTTTGTTGTTGGAACAAATGTTGTAGTACTTCTTTTGTAGGCGATGGTATACGATCTTTCCTACAAAACAAGTTAAATTGCATTATTAGGAACAACTCATAGTTTTCAGAACAAATTCTTACAAATAAAGAAATATGTCATACAGTCATGCAATCATCTTAGCCAATGCTTTGATACAACATTTATCCATATCCTGTAACTTTCTAGATGCCATCCAATCTCTACCAGAACATTGTTAAGAGTTTGCATGGCTCCCAACATGTCAGCAAAGAGGTTTCATTCTAGATAAGTAGCAATGGAATGTTGTACAGTGCCATAGGCCACTTACCCATCAAATGCATATTAGTAGTATACTGTTCATTAATGCAATCATTCTAATATGCACAATACATATCCTAAGTCTAGGAACATAAGCATGTACATCATTGAACAATATTATTTAAACAAACAAATATGCAAGAAATGATCATTAAAATACTTATCTTTGTTTGTTTATTGGGTGGACTCCCTCTGAGTCCTTGCTTCCTTACAGGAGCTACTGAAGTAGCTTCTTCTACACTTTTTTGTTGTGGAATGTAGAAAGATGGTCAACTCCCTCTGAATCTCTACATCCTTGCAAAAACCACTGGAGTGTGCTCCCTCTTGATCTTTGCTTCTTGGATTACCTGTTCTTGAATTCATTCTCGATCCCTATGCATTCTTATTAGTATCATCATTGTGTTATCCTCAAGGTCTCATACATAATCAAACATTCATTAGTATAATCTTAATATTATCAAAACACAATAATCTCAAGCATGTATAGACAGGATCATTTCAAACAGAAATAATAAGCATTCTTATGGTTAGTCATAAACATAATATACCTAAACCCGTGATTACTCAAACCTATGACTCTTTTGGTTAGTCATATCACCAATTAAGGTAAGAAACATAATATGCATACACCCATGATTATTCAAACCTATGACTTCATGAATAATCATTATCAATCATGTTATGCATACTTATATAAGAGATCCTATGATATAAGAGACACATACCTGGTCACCATATTTGCTAGTTATGTCTAGCAATGTTTTCTTGTTCTCTTCAATGACCTGCATAACTCACAAGTTAACCTTTGCAAAAACAATTTATACATACCTTTATGTGATTCATGACTATGGATGAATCTTTGTCTTCATGTCACCATGGCATGTTCAGGTTGTCCCTTCAATTTGTACAATCCTCCCTCTTGCTCTCCAATCACCACTACATCATTAATAGTTTTACCCTTTGGCCACATTAGGACTTGGCCATCTACAAATGCAACCCTCATACCTTTTGCATCCAATGCAGATATGGAGAGTAGGTTTTTCTTGAGCCCAGGTACATAAAGGACTTCTTTCATCATCAAAGAATTTCCAGAGTCTATGTTGTAGGAGGCCTCACCACTTCCTTTGATAGGGTATTGGTAGTCATCCCCAAGTTTCACCTTGTGGGGTGACTCATGTTCAGATAGATTAGCAAAGGATTCTTTAAACCCAGTCATGTGTTTTGAAGCCCCACTGTCAATAATCTAATCATTACAACCATGAGAGATAGTACCTGTGAGAGCAGAGATTAGAACATACTCTTATTCGCTTGATGAGTTATCATCATCACTTTCTGCTCTAGCCTTCTTCTTGGGAGGTTCATCATCCTTGGCAGCATGAGCATGATACCTTCTTTTGCTACCCTTCTTCTTCTTGTTTAAGTTGTTGTTGTCGTTCTTGTTCTTGGGACAATTTATGGAAATATGTCCCTTTTCATTACAGGTGAAGCATATTCTCCTTTCTTTATGGTGATGTGAAGATTTCTTGAAGTGAGATGGCTCTCTCTTGGACTTCCCTTTCTTGGTGTGAGCTGTGAGAGCTTGATCTTCATTCCCCATCTTTTCTTCTCATGCCACAAGCCTTGCTTCTTCTTGTGAGCATTCTTCCCATAGTCTGCTGAAGGATACCAACTTCTTTCTTACACAGATTCCTTGAATAAAGGAGTCCCATGACCTGGGTTGGCCATTCAGAGTGGTCATGATAACTTCACCATTCTCCACCATTTCATCCACTGCTTCTAGTTGTTCCTTGATCTAGGAGACCCTAAAAAAATAGGATTGAATGGATTCTCCATTCTGAAGTTTTACCCCTTTCAATTGGTTCCACAGAGTCATCTTCCGATTTATGTTCTTCCCTTCAAATAGCTTGGATAGTGAATCAAACATTTCTTTGGGTGTCTTCAGAGATGACACATGGGGGATGAGATGGTCCTTGATAGAATTAGCAATGATTCTCTTTTCCTTGACCAAGTTCTTCTTATGTAATATCTTAGCCTCTTCATCCTCTGGGATAGGGATGTCTTCTTTTACATATGAGTCCAACTCATTATCTTCCAAGATTAACCCAATCCTATACTTCCAGGCTCGGAAGTTATCAGCCCCTTCAAGCTTATCCTCAAGCTTGGTGTGGTGAGACATCTTAAAGAGTACTTCAAATGGAAATAGAAAAGATTTAGGTCTTACCATTTGTCTTGCTAAAAACTTGATCTGGTCCTGGATTAGGGTTTGTGAGAAAAACCCTAAAAATTGAAAATATGAATTTCAACTTTCTGAAAGGGTAGAAAGATGCGCCTTGATGAGCTGATCAGCCTGGTGTATTCAGAATTTGAGATTTGCAAAGCCTCACCCTTCAGAAATGCCTTTTTGTCTTCTCGGGTTCACTGAGGAGGACATTAAATTAGGGTTTGAGTTTCCCGGAGATCTACCCAGCCAAAAATCTCGATCCAAAGCTCTAAACTTCGATTTTTGCAAGGAGCTTCCAGCTATGTCTTCAGATTCCAGAAATTCCTATTTTTGTGGAAACCCTAATTTTTAGGGCCAAATCTGAAAATGCTCAGAATTGAATTATGATTGGACAGATAGATTTTTCTTGATGAGTAGAGTCAATCTACTATACTGCTTTTCCAAAATTCTTGTAGAGAAACCCAATAAACAAGAAACCCTAGTTTACGTCACTGCACAATGTCTTCTTCTCAGGTTAGCTCTGATTCCATGTTAAATTTTGAACATTAATTCACAATACTCTAGGATCTTTACTGAGAGAATAACATGTACAATATATCAATGCATCTCAATCATAACAAGCATGTCAATCATCACAAGAAGCAAAAGCATGAGAGACAAGAGACACATAGTTTCCATGGGGAAAACACTAAGGTGAAAAACCCCACAACTTCCTTAGAGATAGAGAGAGCAATGGCTCAACTAAAGTACAACCAAAGTACAACCCAAGCAAAGAGATAGTCTTCCTCTAGCAGCTACTCCTCCTCCTCAACTAGTGTGCCACTTTCTGAGTGAAGTAGAGATGAGTAACGAGTGATCTAAATAGAGATATCCTGATCTCTATTTATACTTGTCTGACCTGCCTAAAAAACCTTATGGGGCCTACTTGTCTCTTTTAGTCTAATAACCCCTTGTTACATTAATCCGGGACGACACCCACATCACGTGGTCTAGTAACCCATAGGCAAGTTAACACACTTGCGACACTTGTCAATACACATGACGACACTTCTGTATAGAGGAATGACACATCTCTATAGGAGTACAATAATATATAAATGAAATACATGGATGAAATACATTCCGAAGTTACATATACATCAACATAAAAGTGGAATTGACTGGTATGAAGTGAGCTGCCTTATTCAGCTTATCCATAACTACCTTGATAGCATCATGCTATCTGTTATTTTTGGGCCTCCCAGTAATGAAATCCATGGAAATGGTTTCCCATTTCCATTCCAGTACAGGTATAGGTTGCAACAGACCTGCTGGATTTCGATGCTCTACCTTCACTCTTTGACATTCCATGCATTTCGCTATGTACTCAGCAAGTTCAGATTTTAGTCTAGGCCAATAGTACTATTTTTTTTACGGCGGTGATCATCTTTTTGTAACCCAGATGGCCCGAGTATGGTCTCATATGAAACTCATCCAGAATAAGTTGCTTTAAATCTAGCACATTAGGTACATACAACCTATTTTTAAATAGTAGCAGTCCACCATTTGTTAAACTATAAATTTCTGTTTGTTGTCCTGAATTTTTCTACATGACAATGATGCACTAAATTCTAATACTTAGGGTCTTTTTCAGCTGTTGTCCGAATTTGTGTTAACAATTCAAACTGAAAACTACTAACAGATGTCATCATCAGCATGTGCACCTTTCTGCTAAGGGCATTAGCTACTTTATTTTCCTTTCCTTTGATGTGTTGAATGTCCAAATCAATTTCGCTCAGGAAGGATAACCACCTTGCTTAATGAGCATTCAAATTTGGTTGCTCAAAGATATACTTCAGCCCCACATTATCAGTTTTGAGAACAAATCATTTTTCTGAGAAGATAGTGCCTCCACATCTTCAAGGCATGAATTATGGAAGCTAGCTCCAGGTCATGAGTGGCGTAATTTACTTCATGTGTCTTTAGCTTTCTGGACTCATACCCAATTACACAACCTTCCTGCATTAACACACCCCCCATTCCTTCCTTGCACGCATCTGTACATACCACAAAATCACCATGCGGATCAACCACTTTCAAAACAAGAGCTGAAGTGAGTAGCAACTTCAGTTTTTCAAAACTTTCTGCACATTTGGGTGTCCATATGAATTTGACCTCCTTTCTCTGAAGAGAGGTGATGGGATAAGCTACCTTGGAGAACCCTTCAATGAATCTCCGGTAGTAACCTGCCAATCCCATGAAGGAATGAACATCACTTGCATTTTGGGGAGTAGGACAACTCATAATGGCCTTAATTTTATCAAGGTCAACAACGATGCCTTGGGCTGAAATTATGTGCCCCAAATATTGAATTTGGTCTTTGTAGAAGTCGCATTTACTTAATTTTGCATAAAGCTGATTTTCCCTTAGGATTTGCAGTACTATCCTCAGGTGTTCCTTGTGCTCACTTTCGTTCCTTAAGTAAATGAGGATGTCATCTATGAACACTAGAACACACTTATCCAAATACTTACTGAAAACATTGTTCATAAGACACATGAAGGTGGCTGGCGCATTCGTCAACCCGAACGGCATCACCACAAATTCATAATGCCCATACCTTGTTCGGAAAGAAGTTTTATGAATGTCTTCCTCCTTGATTCTGATTTGATGATAGCCAAACCTCATATCTATCTTAGAGAAGACATTAGCACCTCCAATCTGATCAAACAAGCCATCAATTCTCGGTAGAGGGTACCGATTCTTTATTGTTACTTTATTCAGCTGCCTATAGTCGATGCATAACTTGAAGGTGCCATCTTTCTTCCATACAAAAGTCACAGGTGCCCCCCAAGGGGATGCACTGGGACGAATGTAGCCCTTATCTAGTAGTTCCTGCAATTGCATCTTTAATTCAATTAATTCCGGAGTGCTCAAGCGATACAGTGCTTTAGAAATAGGTACTGCTCCACGGGATAAGTCAATTGTAAAATCAAATTCTCTTTTGGGTGGCAAACCCGAAATTTCTTCGGGAAACACGTCTCCAAATTCAACCAACACAGGGTACTTTGTTAAATTAGAAACTTCACTATTTTGTTTTTCTGTTATATGGACAACATATAATTTACATCCTTTCCTAGCATTTCTCTTCATTTGGAGTGCAAAAATCTGTCTTAACTTTGCTATCCTTGCTACTACCTGAATCCTTTCAGGTTGTCCCTCTTTGTTAATAAATGTAACAGTTTTCTGATAACAATCTATGATGGCTCTCTGTTTCTCCAGCCAATCCATGCCAATGAGTAGGTCATAGGACCCTAACGGTAAAACATTTAAATCAGCTTTAGTATAAGATCCATTTAACTGTATTGAACAACTACTCACTACTTCATAAATCTTTTGTTTAACCCCCGTGGCCATCTGTACCAACCAAGGTTGTCCATACTTAATTTTTCCTAGTTTGCAAGACTCACAAATTTTAGGGTCTATATAGCTTTTACATGCACCAGAATCAATCAATACATATACGGTTTTTCCGGAAATCATACCTTCTACCTCAATGATTGAGGCTTGATGGTCTGCCTAATGGTTGCTCACTGTAGCACAAATTTTTGGAATCCTTGCTATATCTTGGATTGTAGTAGCTCCCTGAAGGTTATGCACAGATTTGTGTTGTTCATTGCGTCTGGGGCACTCAAACCATCTATGATTTTCTCCACATCCCCAACACTAGATTGGGGATTTAGATGATGCTTCTACGGGTTTTCTTGTTCCTTCAGCATTTATCTTTTTATTTGGTGGGTAAAAGTTTGACTGTGGATTGCTTCTGTCAAACCTGTTGTTGGAAAATGCAGTCATGGCTTGATTTCTGAAACTATTGGGTTTGTGACCCTTCTGTCTGAATTCGGATCTTACTCTTTTCTTTTCGTTCCACTTCTTTGTCACTTCAGCCCTATTCTGACTCTGCTCAAAACATAGCCTAGCTTTTCGAAAGGCCTCCTCCAGGTACTTCGGGTCGTCAAATTCTATCTGGTCTTTAAAACTGAGAGGAAAACAGCTTAGGAAACGCTGGACCCTTAATTTCTCCTCTTGTATATAGGGGACATATTTCAACAATTCCAGAAATTTAGTAATCAACTCCTCCATGGTTCGTTGCCCAAGCTTCAGATCATAAAACTCCTTCACCCTCTTATCATAATATCTTTCAGATAGATATTTATTTTTAAACAAGTTCACAAAATCCCTCCACCTTAACTTTCTCTCATTAATATCGTTAGTAAGCTTGAGGTCATCCCACCAAGCAAAAGCCTTTCCCTACATATTAAAAATGGCAATTCTTGCATTCATGCAACTAGAGTAATCAAATACCCGACAATATTTGTCCATGTCTCTCAGCCATAGCTCAGCTTCTTCCCCTGTCTTAACCTCACCATTAAAAATGGGAGGTTTGATCTTCCTTAACTCTGCATGTAAATAGTCGGTTTTCCTTGTCTTCCTCTTCTTTTTAGGCACAAATTCCTCATAATCATCACTAAATGATTCGTCACTGCAGGCATCCTTGTTATGGCTTCTAGAAACTCTTGGATGGGAATTCTTTTTCGAGCTTCTTTTGGTTGCTGATTTTTCTGCATGCCACCCTTCTTGTGCTAGTACGTGATTGTTTCCTTTTTCTGACATCTTTTGCAACAAGATTGCATTGATTTCACGTTGTTCTTCAAAATTATTAAGATTGTCTTCCTTTATGCTTTAGATTTCAACCATAAGGCTTTTAACGATCTCTAATATTGCGTTAGGTGTCATCATTCCTTGCTGGGAGTTTAAATTCACAAAGAGTTCTCCACCTTCTAGATTGATACCTTGTCCACTAGCCATTCTTCCTTGCTGACTGGACATTCCTCCCTCAATTCTGCCTTCATGTTCTGCCGAATGCATTCTCAGCAGGTACTTCTTCTATCTATGTGTTGCGTACAGTCATTTGTTAGGTAATAATATAATGGCAAAAGAACAATATTTTGCAAAAACTATTTATATATATATATATATTTAGGCCTTGGTTGCAACGATTAGTCATAAATGAGCACATAGGTCCGCGAGTAGCAACCTCGCTCTCATACCACTTTGTAACAGTCCTAATTTTTTTTTGTTTTAATCCAACAAACCCTAGTATTAAATAATAAAGACATGCGATCTCAAAGTGGATACAAGAACCTCGTTTTAATAATCAAGCCATCAAAACCTTAATTTCTTTGAAGGAGGCCCTAAGGTCCCCTAGCAATTTGATGCAGTCATAATTAGTACATTTCGGTGGGATTTACCCTAAGAAAAAGATATGTCCTCAAGATTTAAGTAATATGCTAGAATACCTATGTTCGTGCATTCTATAATAATGTGAAAGTACTTTAATATTTAACAAGCTTCCATGGGTCTACCGTGACCAAAGCATCCTCGTGTTAGGCCACAATTTGGGGTTAAAAGAAAAAAAGAGAAGGATATATAAATTAAGATGTAAACTAAATCTTTAAGGCGCAACCCTATGTTTTGAATGAAATGCATGAGGTAAAAAAAAACTGTACCACACATGAATTTATGATAATACTTGGAAAACCTTGTTCTTACCGATCTTTCTAAGGTTGAATCCCTCACAGGCTGAAGGTTCTCATCCGTCCAGCATCCAACTATGATCTAATTAAAAGACTGTTGTACGTAGTACTGTGCATACCATCCTGTGGCTTCCACACCGTCGATCAGGAAGTTAGTAGCTGGAAAGAACATGCAATCTACGGTGGTCGTTTCAGCGTGATTAAAGCTACCCCAGAACTGGGCTTAGAAGTCGGATCAACGGTTCTCGCGGTAAAGGAACCACCGCAAAATGCCAGGGAAATCCACACAATCCTCCATTTGCCCTAGCCGAGTTGAAGCACGAGCTAACATGCTGCCAGGGGGTTAGGGAAGGGCCGAGCAGGCTCAGTGTGGTAAAGCACGGTGAGTAGGAAGGCGTCGCCGGCTATGCTCAGCGGAAATGTTAGCTTGGTAAAATCAAAATGGAAGGGAAAGACAATGAGGAGGAAAAATACACAGGGCCGACTAGGGTTTCAGGGCTACATTTCAGTTCGCTGCTTTAGACAAGGTAAGGCCGCCGGTTCCAAAACTCCTCCCAAATTTTTCGTGCTTACTTGCAGTTTGAGAATTAATTCGTGAAAGTGTGGCCATTCTAAGAAAGTTAATCTTCCATTGATGTTGGTGCAGGGGAAGAGTTAGGACGGGGTCTCCTGGAAGCACTGAGCATCAGCTCCACCTTTTCGTTTTCTCGATGTTATAAGAAGACCCGCGGACTCCACTCAACAGGTATGCCAACCGTTTCCCCAACTCGTCGAGGTGGCAAGAAATAGGTTACAAAAAAAATTGCAACTGTTGTCCATTTTAGTAACGCCACACAGTTTTCCTTTCATGAAGGTGGCAGGGTTAAACCATAGCCCAAGCTTGCCTTGCGGCTGGGTCCAAAACCTCCTCGACCCCGAGGATGTACTGCGCATTAAGTTGGCGTCTTTTTATTTAAATATTTACAAACTGTTGTAACCGCCATGTAACAGAGTTGAGCGTGTGGTCACATTGGCGTTCAGTAAATATTACTACCTTTGTATGGCTTCAGGACTCTAAAATCGTAGTGGATTAAAAACCCAAGGTTGCTATGTTGATTGTATGAAGCTCGTGGAACAATTTAGGGGAGGATTATTCCCGGTCTTCTTTTCTTTTATGTAATTGAATATTATTTTTTTTTTCTCTAAAGCCACAGTGAGCGTTCTAAGTCATGCAAGTCTGCCTTTGCGCAGTTCTGTTTCTTTTTGGCTTTATGTATTTTATTATTCTATCATCGCTGCATGCTAAGCAAAAGATTTTGACAGATAGAAGTATAAGTTTTCTTCTCCTTTTTTTTGTGTTGTTAAACAGAGGAAAAAATGCAGGGTCTACATGACCAATTTGTTATGAGAATGCTACTAATAGTATTCAATGGAGTTAGGTTCAA
Organism: Larix kaempferi; assembly: GCA_027924585.1. Lineage (NCBI taxonomy): Eukaryota > Viridiplantae > Streptophyta > Pinopsida > Pinales > Pinaceae > Larix > Larix kaempferi. The sequence continues at coordinate 1,411,068 of BSBM01000156.1, read as the reverse complement.
AGAACAGTTCACAACACCCCCCTATTTATGGTAAACCATGCTACTGTATAATATTCATTTTGCTTTTGCATTTAAATGATATGATGGTACTAATGTGGAGCGACCTAGGTGAAGAATCAATTCAAGTGCCTCCTAGATAACTTGGTATCATTAACAGGGTATTTTGAGTTTACCACCCGGGATTGTAACCGGTATGGTGGCATATACAACCGTGCTGTACTCAATAGACTAGTTAGATTAAATAGCTCTTCAGCAGTAAATAAAACCTCCTCAATTTCATGATATGTACAAAGCATTTAAAGTGGAAAATCAAGTAATAATTAAACGATGAATAAACCATTCTGAACCATTGATGTGAACATAGAATTAAGATTTCACATTCAGTAAGAGATAGCGAGTAAATAAATCATCCGACATCCATGGTGTGAGCAGAGCATTTAAATTGGAAACTGAGTAATAATCAATCTGTAATATAAACCATTCCGAAATTAATGATATGACAGATCATTTAGGTTGAAAATCAAGTAAGACTAAACAAGTAACTAAACCATTCTGAGAGCATTGATATGAAAAAATCATTTCCATTGAGGTGAAATAACACTTTTCTGAAAATCCCTGATGATCAATGGGGAAAATGCACAAACCACCCGGCCATAGACCATCAAGCCTCTTCTTGCTTTCACGGTCACCCCAAGCTGGGTACACAGTTCCACAGGGTCTGGAGTATCTTTGTTTTCACTTTTATGTTCTTAATCCAGTTCAGATATTAGAACTAATTACAGTAGGCAACCCTCTCCACACTCACTCAGTGCCCCTGAGTTTCAAGAGTGTCCTAAGGGACTTTTAAGCCTATGAACCCTGGAATCACCCCTTCCCAGCCTTGCAGTACTCCTGCATTAAGTTTGGTAGTACTCCTACCAGAACACTGCTCATGTTCGGATCTTCTTAAAATAATTTGGTAGTGCTCCTACCAGAACACAGCTCATGTTCAGATCCTCTTCAAATAATTGGCTGGGGGTATTCCACCCTTGGCCAAAGTGTGTGCTCCAGACTTAGCCTTCTTTTCTTTCCGTGTCTATACTTTTGTCTCTCTTCTTGAGTTAGTTCCTCACGGTTACCCAATTTCTCTTTGCTCTTCTTTTTCGTATATGCCCCCACCTTCTTAGTTCAGAATGTTATATGTAAAGGAGTGTTTCCCTCCCCTTGTTTTCAGTTTCTTTTATTTTATTTCTTTTAATTATGTTCTTTCCCAATTTTCTTCTTTAGGATTTTTACATCTGTCAATCATTTCTTTTATTCTTTTTTTTTTAATTCTGTTTTCTCCCAAATTTCTTCTTTAGGATTTTTACATCTGTCAACCATTTCTTAACTGTTTATTCTTCTTTAATTCTATTTTCTCCCAAATTTCGTCTTTAGGATTTTTACATCTGTCAATCATTTCTTTATCCTCCAGACCCATAGGAATTGTGTATCCCCATCTCTTTAATGTGCAAGCCCTCATGGTCATCAGAAATAATAATAAATAAAAATAATACTTTTTAGAAAAATAGTAAGGGTTCATAAGTCCAAAATTGGGTCGTTACATGGTGACATTTTGAACAGTATAAATAGATATCACACCTAAGGTATCACCACAATTAGATTATTCTACTCGAATTTAATCAAAATTAAAAATGGTGTACCTTTTCAAACCCTGATTGGAAGATTGTTTTAAGGCTCACTTGAAGGTGATGTAAATTTTAAATTTATGCTCCTCTAGGTCTGAAACATTGTCCTTTTGTATCCTGATGCGTTATCTTTCCAATTCCACAGTTCTGACCTAATTTTGATTTACCAATAAGAAGTTATTGTGATTCTCCCGACACTTATTATTTTCGGTCTTTCCAGAATCTCCCACTTTGTTAGTTATTTTCAAGGGGGTTTACACGACCCACTCTTAACCCACTCCTACTCCTCTCTTAACTAGTCTTGTTTTCTTATAGATTAAATAGATAGAAACATGTGATGTGTTTTTTCTATACAATGTAGATTCCTAACATCATACCTCATCACAGGACAATTGTTAGTACCCTAATTTCACTAGCTCAATTTGTGATGAGAACCATCACCTTTACACATCACATTCAACAAAATTATTCCCATTTCGATCACCATATGGCTTTATAATTATAAACTAAACATGAGAAAAATATATGTTTGACCATAAAAAGTAACCATGCAAGATTTCCTTAATAATTTTCACATGGACTTCATACTGAATACTTTGCAAACAATGTTATGGCCTCAAAATAAAAATTTGGTTTCTCATTAGCGTTTTTTTCCTTCCAAAAATTTTTAGTGGCTAAAATTGGACTTCATCAATTTGTTATTATTCAAAATAGAAATGGATATAGTCTCTAACATCTATTAGTATCTAATTACTTCATCGATTGAATGGGATTATTCACATTGACACTAGTTCTAACAGATTTCCACAAATTTTCCTATAAATAAAGTCCTCAAGGTCAGTCTCCATCATGTGATTAAGCACAAGTAAGATTATGATGTTAGATTTCACACACACACACACACAAAGAGATTTCATGTTACTCCTCTTCTTTCAACCAATATACAAGTACATATTGCACCATTATTATACAACTTGGAATGGAGCACTGGAGGAAAATAATACTCTTTCTTGGGGTTAGATGTGGAGTCCACCTCTTCATCAATGAATACCAAGGTGTTGTAATGCACTTTTATCTCTATTTATTAATACAAATTCATTAATTATTTGTTAGATATTGTTCTTGTAGGATTTGGTTTAAATTTATTTCCTTCCATGATAGGTAGTAGAGTATAATGAATTTTATTTTCATGAATATTTTTGTCTACTTCCATCTATTTGGTGCTTAAGAAACACAACACTCATGCAATTTTTTTAGCACATATTACTCATCAAACACAAGCACAAACCTCCTTTAAAAAAAAAACTCACAATGGCCACCATTAGGAATGCTTACACCAACCTTGGAGTTTCCTTCATTGTAACATGATAGTTTTTTTGCAAAAAGTGAAATTCCTAGACCTCGCAGTTTAAATATATTGTCATTTATATTCCCCTCCTTTTCCATGTTTCTCTATTTTTACGGTTCTTGATGTATATATCCTTGACAACTTTGTCTTCACCATTTCTTCCATCTTGAATACTTACAACAAACTTTATGTTATAATTTGATAACAAGTAAACACGCCTATGGTTGTGAAATCTATATGCAAAAAAACAAGTGAAGAATTCTAGATTCAACATCAAATATGCAATACCATAGTACATATTCCTTAACAATAGTCTCTTTATACCATCAACCTTATGTCTAAAACTATAGTTGCAATTATAATTCTTAGGGCCAATTATTAAAGGATAAAAAAATAATTTGTCATTCTTTGAACAATTAACAATTATAAACATAAACCACCATAACTATAACTAAACCATAACTATAACTAAACTTAGTATATGAATCACCACCATAACTATAACTAAACCATAACTATAACTAAACTTAGTATATGAATCACCACCATAACTATAACTAAACCATAACTATAACTAAACTTAGTATATGAATCACCACCATAACTATAACTAAACCATTGGTCTCTACTTGATCAAATAATGAGAATTTCTTAAAAGGGTGAACACATTCCAAACTCGACACCCTCTTGATACTTCCAAAACACATCATTGGGTCTATCTCTAGTGGTTGAGAAGAGGAATTGTTATCCTTAACACTTATGATATATTTGTCAAGTGCATTACAAAGTGAAATGAAAAATGTTATATAAAAGTAAAAAAAATTACAGAAAATAATCATGTTTTTTTTATATTGTTCAATTTGAAGAAAAGACCCTATGTGTCCCTCCCTTGTGTGGCATACTTCATAATGCTTACATGATTGGAGAACTAGATGTATTCCCTTCCACCTCAAGTAAAAGTTATTTAAATTGAATATAGGTGAATTTAGACATTAACCCATCTTCTCTATATAGATATTACGTGCTATGCTACTTACCGCCTCGTATTCCACTGCTTAAGCAACAACTCCTTTCTTAAGCTACTCGTGACATTTAATTATTTTTAAATCGTTTATTTAAATTAAATAAATGTGTAATATAATTTATTAATTTTTTAAAATTTTAATTAAATTAGATTAATAAAAATTTCAATTTTAAAATGATTTAAATAATCAAATTTTTGAAACGCATTAATAAGATTTTACCTAACATAAATGAAAATGAAAAAATCTCAATAAAAGGTTAAAATTTTCCCAATAAATATAAACTCAGTCCATTATTTTCAGTTTTCAATGCATATCAATATTTCTTTGGTGTGGCAACACGTTTTGATTTTTTCCAATGTGTATTTCCTCCTCGTGGCATGTTGGCAACCATACGGTTTGTTTTTTCCAACTTGTAAACTTGAATTTTGAATTTTTATATGTACGTTGCATTTGCTTTTTTACAACGTTTAACTTGAATTTTGAATTTTTATATGTACGTTGCATTTGCTTTTTTACAACGTTTAACTTGAATTTTGAATTTGTATATGTACGTTGTATCTTAACAAAGGCTGCCCGTAAAACTTTTTTTAGTCGTTGCTCAAAACTAAATTTTCTTGGAAAGGTAGATTCACAGTAACTGATCAAGATTTTACCATTGCCGCAGCTCTCTCGTTGGTATGATGTGATCTGAGTGCTCAATTTTGTTTTGGTGTGCTTGTATTTGATGTTCTGACTTGTAATATATATTTGTTTGTCGTTCTTGTATTGTGTTGTAAGCAGAATTACAGAATTGCAGAAGACGCACGTTATGGTGAGTCTGTCACAGTTTTCTTCATTCTTTGTTTGGCTATTCACAAAATCTAGAGACTAAAATCAATGAAATGCTTCATTCTTTGTTTGGTTATTCACAAAATCTAGTATCTGTCTTTTTCTCTTTAGGGTTAACCAGAAAACTAAAATCGATGAAGTGTTTCACTGAATCTGAATCCTCTTCTTCATCTTCAACATTACACAATATATGTGGAATTCCGCAGCTGGTTCAAACCAAAGGTATATTCGTTGCTCGCGGTCGCCTTTTCCAGCTGCGTATACATTAGTTTGAAGAACGTAAGGCTCTCCAGATTTATTCCCCAGAAACTCAAAATCTGATGAGAGCTGCAATATAATTCAATTTTGAAATAGCTATATATAAAGTTTCCATGTGCCTGTTCTGTACAAAGAAGAAATAACAGACTAAGAGGAATGGCGTTCAACGACTCTTTACATGGTAAGGATATGCATTTTCTTTATTTGTTTGTTTACCATATATACTTAATCTGGATGGTTGGATAAGCGGATGACTTCAATTAATTAAATTGTTGTTTGGATTTTAAGGGAGAAATCCATTCTATATACACATTGTGTGGCAATTAAAAAGGGAAATACAATATTGAATTAGATCTTTCCTCTCTATTTCTAATCAGTGAAGATCGGTCGATTTTGGAGATAGATAGAGCCGGTCCTGCTTCTCAAAGATTTAGAAGTAATTTGGAAATGTTCATCATCTATACATTCAAATTTTGTTCATTATTCTATCTCATTTGTTTATAGATCTATTTTAAAAATCTTGATTCCCTTGATTTGTGTTATCGTTGCCCTATTCCTTTTATATGTTTCCCTGAAATTTAATTTGCAGAATTACAGAGAGGAAGAGAGGCAGAATTAGGCGCAGGGTGGGCAACGTTACCTTTTTGAGCTATGGTGAGTATCTGTGAACAATTTTCTTCAGTCTTTGTTTAGTTCATCACAAAATCTATATGGCCTCTAGTATAACTAAACCCTAAATCATAGTCTAATTCATTTATAAGTTTATACATCAACATTTATTGTGTAGTCTTTTGCTTGTCTATGCTTTTTTCTCTTTAGGGTTAAGAAAAAAATCGATGTAGTGTTTCAGTGAAATATGCATGCCTACAACCCCTAAAGTGGTCAAATTTTATCGATCTGTACCATTTCATGGCTATTTACAACCCTATATTCGTCAAATTTTATTTATATGTACCATTTCATGGATATTTACAGTGTCCTTTCCATGTGCATGTTTTGTACGGAGCACAGATAGTTGATGAATTATCTGGCACCTTCTCACCGCTATTTTATTATCTGGTAACCGGATTATGTGAAAAACTTGTCTATTCTCTGTCAAATATGTCTAGAGAGCTTATCAGCATCTATGTTATAATCACTTATTAGTCTTTACATAGTTGAGCCTCAATTCGCTAAGTTTTGATTACTTAGTGATTTTTAATTACTAAGTAAAACATTAAGGATTTTTAATTACTAAGCTTTGAGCCACAATTCGCAAAGAAAAACATTAAGGATTTTTAATTACTCCATATTCCAATTTAGGTTGTAATGCGAGGAGAGGAATTATTCAACTGGAATGTCGTTCAACTCCAAACACTTTTAATATATCCTTTGACTGGAGAAAGCAACCAATTACATTCCTTTAGAATGACACAAGTGAATTAAAAATACACTTTCCCTTCAATCACGCCCAAACAGTTTTGGTGGGTTTGTTTTATAATGAATCCTTTCGGTAATCTTGTTTTATAATGATTTTTCGAGGGGTGTCCTTATCTAAAATGGGAATTTGGTACATTACATGACAATCAGTAATAAAAATCATTTACAAAGCAGTGATAATTCATTGATTTTTGTAACAATTCAGCCTTTATGCTTAAAATAACCATCCCATTAGTGTTGTGAAATAAAATATAGAGAATGGATGAAAAGAGAAAAAATGCTTTCTTATTGTTTTTATGTTTGAGAAGCTTTGACAATCTTTTATGACAATGTTTTTTTATATTTGGCTATATGTGATTTGATAGTTTTTTTTATATATATATATATATGATAATGATGATATGTTTTGATATATGTGGCTTTATTGGCCTAGATCATTATAATTGTGGTCATAGATTTTTAATCCCAAATTATTTTAGGAATTATCAAGTGCTATAAGGAGTATATAAGAGCGTGTTCTTATTTTTAGCAATTTTGATTTTCTTCTTTATCACTTCTTTATAATATCTTATTTTTTCCCCTCATCTAACTCTTTATTAAACCATATCTTCTCCTTAAATTTAGATTCAATAATACTTTAAATATCATCACTATTTTGTATATTGACATCTTCCTCAACTTCTAAATGATTTAGCCAAGAATTTGCATCTTTATGCTAACCTTGCTCAAGTCCTAGGTGGTTTTATCTAAAGTATGAAGAATTTTTAGGAATCCACTTGTTTTCATATATATATATATGTTCATTCTTGTGTGTATTTGTGAGTTTTTTCATTGTTTGATTTTATAAATGTGTCTATTAATATGTATAATGTATAAGGTAATTTATTTTGTATAAGTGTATTGTATGTTTATAAATTTGCTGTTTTGTATTTATATGAATTTATTTTGTTAAGTGCTTGTTTTCATAATAGAAGAAGGGTGAAGAGGAAAATGAGGGGAGAGGTAGAGGGAGTGGGGAAGAGTTTGTGGAGAGGAGGAGGAAAAGGTAGAGGTAAAGGAAAGGGAAGTTCTAAAGGAGGTGAAGGAAGTGAAGACATGAGGTTACATTGATTGAAGAAGCTAGGGGGAAGTGTGGTGCGAGGAGTAGGATTGGGAGGTAAAAATAAAAGGGAAAGGGGAAGGGTGGTTTGGGGGTAGAGTGGCTGAGGTAGAGGCGGAGTTAGAGGAGCAAGAAGAGGAAAATAAAAAGGAGGTGGGTTAGAGGGAGAAAGGAGAAGGAGGATGGGGGAGGGGCGGGGGAATAGGGAGGGAGGGGGCAAGGGGGGAAAAGGGAGGAGGAGGAGGAATATAAGGAGGTGGAGGTAGAGGGGGATGGGTGGGGTAGGATGGTGGGGAAGAATAGGATGATGAGGTGAGGGAGGGGGAGAGGAGGAGGAGGAGGGGAAGGTGGAGGGGAGGAAGAGGGCGAGATGGGGGTAGGGGAGGAAGAAGGGGATGAGGGGTGGGAAGGGGAGGGGTTAAAGAGGGTAGAATGAGGAGGAGGTGGGAAGAGGGAGGATGAGCGAAGGAAGGGGGAGGGGGAGGAGAAGCGAATGGAGGCAAGGTAGGAGGACGGATGGAGGTGGAGGGAGGGGGACAGGGGAGAGCTGGGGAGAAACATAAGAGGGGGGAGGTGGATGGGGGGGGTAGGATGGTGGGGGGGAGGAGAGAGGATATGGATGTGGGGGAAAAAGGGGTAGGCGAGGGTTAGGAAACGAAGGAGGAGGAGGAGGAGTAGCGGGAGCGGGAGGCAAAAGGAGGAGGAAGGGGAAGGCGGGGAGTAGGAGGGGGAAGAGAGGGGAGAGGTGGGTTGGGAGGTGGGTATGGGGGAAGGGGGAGGGCGTCATGTAGGATCGGTTGTAGGAGGAGGACAAGGATGGGGAGGGTGGGGAGGTGGATGGAGAGGAGGAGAATGAGAGGGAGGTTAGGGGGTGGGAGGAAGAGGACTGGTGAAGGGGAGAAAGTGTTGAATATTGTAACTTCTAAGAATATTATATTTGTACATTATTATTCCGGAGATGTTTCATCCCTCCAAGGTAACCCTATTATGTATCCGGAGATGATTATTCCTCCAAGGGTTTGTGGTAACTAGCATTATTAGACCCACCATGTGGGGGTCAGCCCTGATCTTATAGTTTAGGGGTTATTAGAATTCTCCACGAGAGGTAGGCCCCATTAGGGATTTTGGTCAGTCGGAAATTAGTATAAATAGAGGAGGTGAGCTCCTCATTAGACACACTTACACAACTCAGAAAAGTAGTGCACTTGTTTGGGAGGTCTGCACAGGAGGTGGAGAAGGAGGTCAAGTCTTGGAGCACATCTTGTATTTTGGTTGATCATCTTATTGAGGAAAGCTTTGCTGGGTTTTCTACCGCGTGAGGGTTTTCGAGGGTAAATTCTGTGTCTATCTTGTGATTATGTTTCTTTCAGTGATCTTGCTAGTCTATTTGGCTTAAAATTAACATGGTATTAGAGCTAGCCTAAATAGAACATCTTTCACAAGGTGAAATTATATTTCTCTCTCTCTCCAAAATTAGGGTTTCTGCAAAAGGTTAGTATTTTTGGATTATGGTTGCATGGCTGATTAGTCCTTCCAAAGATCTATGTTTTGAATCTTGGATCAAAGTTTTTGGTTGGGTAGAACTCCGGGAAAGTCAAACCCTAGTTTTACCAAAAGTGTGATAATCTAGAAATTTTGTTGCAGTTCCGGAAAAGTGAAAAGTTAAAGTTTTCGGGTAAGTACTACTCTATCTCTTATCTCTTAGACTCCCCCAAGAGAAGATGGCTCCAAACACTAAGCTTGAAGACAAGCTAGAAGGTATAGAAAATTTTCGGGCATGGAAATACAGAATTGGTCTCATTCTTGAAGAGAATGATCTTGCTCATTATGTCAAAGATGATGTTGCAGAACCTGAAGGAGATGAAGCCAAAGAGAAGCATAGGAAGGATTTGATTAGGGATAAGAGAATCATAGCTGATTCCATTAAATACCACTTGATTCCCCAAGTGGCCTCCAAGAAGACTCCAAAGGAAATGTATGATGCCCTAGGAAGAATGTATGAAGGAAAGAACATTAATAGGAAGATGAACCTAAGGACTCAATTGAAGAGTACCAAGATGCACAAAGGAGAATCCATTCAAGACTACTTCTCAAGGGTCTCCCAAATCAAGGAGCAATTAGATTCCATTGGTGATACTCTTGATGAAGATGAACTTGTGATGACTGCTTTAAATGGTCTCACTAGACCTTGGGAATCATTCATACAAACCATGTGTGCCAAAAAAGAAAGCATGAATTTTGATGTAGTATGGGAGGATTGTGTTCAAGAAGAGGCTAGGGTAGCCAACAGAGAAGCTCTTCTCAAAGAGGATGACCAAGCCTTGGCCACCCACACCAAAAGAGAAAAAAGGGGTCACTTCAATAAAGTGAACCACAAAAAGTCTCAACCCTCTCATAGATTCAAAAGGAAAGGAGGAACAAACTTAGAAAGAGACCTCTCCACAGTCCAATGTTTTAATTGTCTTAAACTAGGACACTATGCTAGAGACTATACTTTATCAGAAAAGAAGAAGAATAAGTTTGTCCACAAAAGACATCATGCACATATGGCAGAAGATGATAGTGAAGAAGAAGAAGGAGAAGAAGAAGAAGAAGAAGAAGAGGAAAGGCCTGGAAGGAAAAGATCTAAAGTAAAGAAAGGAGATCGAGAAGAATATGTCCTATTTTCTGCAATCTTTGGATCTGTGTCTCCTGGTGAAGGTACGTGGCTCATTGACAGTGGTGCTTCAAAGCACATGACAGGGCAAAAGAAAACTCTCTCAAGAATTGAAGAAAAGTCTTCACCACAAAAGGTATCTCTAGGAGATGATTATCAATATCCCATCAAGGGAATTGGTGAAGCAAGCTACAAGCTTGATTCTGGAACACCCTTGAAAATGAAAGAAGTTTTATTTGTACCAGGTTTAAAGAAGAACCTACTCTCTATCTCAGCACTAGATAAGACAGGTTTTAGAGTGGCTTTGATAGATGGACAAGTACTCATGTGGTCCAAAGGAAAATCAATTAAAGATGCAATTGTCATTGGTGAAGAAGAAGGAGGTCTCTAAAAGCTCAAGAGTCATCCAGAAGTTTCCCTTGCTCATGAAACCTCTAGCCCCAGTGAGCTATGCCATAGAATATTAGCTCACATTAACTACAAAGCCTTACCCTATGTAAGCAAGGTGGTCATAGGATTACCAGATTTGAAGGTTGATCATGATGGCTCATGTAAAGGATGTAAGAAAGGGAAGAATGTCAAGAACCCCTTTCCAAAGAGTGAAACAAAGACTAAGAACATTTTGGAGCTAATACACTCAGATGTATGTGGACCAATGCCCACCACTTCTCTAAGTGGGTTTGAATACTATCTTTCATTCATTGATGACTATTCAAGGAAAACTTGGATATACTTTCCAAAAGGTAAGAATGAAGTCTTTGGAAAATTCAAAGAATTCAAGGCCCTAATAGAAAATCTCTCAGAAAAGAGAATCAAGATTCTCATAATAGATAATGGCGGAGAATATACTTCAAAGGACTTTGAAGACTTTTGTAAAGAAGCCAGAATTAAGAGGGAACTAACCATTCCCTACAATCCCCAACAAAATGGGGTTGCTGAGAGGAAAAATAGAACCATCATGGAAGTTGTAAAAACTATGATACATGATCAAGATCTACCCATGTATCTATGGGCTGAAGCAGCTAGGACAACAGTCTATGTGCAAAATAGAATATCCCATAGTGCTCTTGAATTCAAAACTCTAGAAGAAGTGTTTACAGGAAAGAAGCCTGAGGTAAGTCATCTCAAAATATTTGGGTGTCTTGTGTACATCCACATTCCAAAAGAAAAGAGAACCAAGTTGGATCCTTCTGGTAAGAAGGGAATATTTGTTGGGTATTGCGAATCATCCAAAGCCTTCAGAATTTACATACCAGGTTTTCATCATATAGAAATAAGTAGAGATGTGACATTTGATGAAGAAGCATCTCTCAAGAAATCCAGGAAGTGACAACTTGAAGAAATCTATGAAGAAGATAAACCTCCTAGAATCACAGAGGCTGTGCACTCCCTTGAATATGATTCACCAGAAGATCATGACATATTGGAACCACAAGAACCTTCCATTACAGATTTATCTAATAAAAGAAGGCCAGCATGGGTTAGAGATATTATTCAAGGAGCTGAAAGATATGGAACTCCTGAAGGCTCCACTAGAGAAAGAAAGAAACCAAAGCTAGTGTCCAACTATATGGCCTTGATGTGTGACCTTGTGGATCAACAACCTACTAGCTATGAAGAAGCAGCCCAAAAGAAAGAATGGGTAGAAGCAATGACAGAAGAATATCAATCAATAATGAAAAATGATGTTTGGGATGTAGTTCCCAAACCAAAAGATAAAAGTGTGGTTTCTTTCAAATGAATTTTTAAGATAAAACATGCTGCAGATGGTAGCATTGAAAAATACAAGGAAAGATTTGTAGCCAGAGGATTCTCTCAGAAGGAGGGAATTGACTATGAAGAAACATTTGCACCAGTTGCTAGGTATACTTCAATTAGAACTATCATGGCACTTGCATCTACGATGAAGTGGAAATTACACCAAATGGATGTTAAGACAGCTTTTTTTAATGGTGTAATTGAAGAAGAAGTATACATAGAACAACCACAAGGGTTTGAGGTTAAAGATGGGAGGACTCATGTATGCAAACTGAAAAAGGCATTATATGGATTGAAGCAAGCTCCCAGGGCTTGGTACGGAAGGATTGACAATTTCTTAACAAGCATAGGCTTTACCAAGAGTAAATCTGACCCCAATCTTTATCTCAAAGTGATGGATGATGAACCAGTTATATTGTTGTTATATGTAGACGATCTGTTTCTAACCGGAAATGAGAAACAAATTATTGAAAGCAAGAAGAAGCTTTCTTCAGAATTCGAGATGAAAGATCTCGGATTAATGCACTACTTCTTAGGTCTAGAAGTATGGCAAGAACCAAAAGGAATCTTTCTAAATCAAGGTAAGTATGATGTGGAGATTCTAAAAAGATTTGATATGTTGGAGTGTAAAGCCATGGCCACTGCCATGGACTCCAACTTGAAGTTATTAGTCAATGACTCATCGGAATTAGTGGACCTAACTCTATATAGACAAATCATTGGGTCATTGATGTATTTAACAAATACTAGGCCAGATATATGCTTTGCTGTAAATACCCTGAGTTAGTATCTAGTAGAACCTAGAAAGGTTCACTTAATAGCTGCAAAGCATGTAATGAGGTATCTAAAAGGTAAATTAGATTTTGGTCTATATTATCTTGGAGGTCATGAACTCCGATTACATGGTTACTCAGATTCTGATTGGGTAGGAAGTGTCTCAGACAGAAAGAGTACTTCAGGTGGATGTTATGGTCTTGGATCTGCCATGATCTCGTGGTTCAACAAGAAACAATCTAGTGTGGCTCTCAGTACTACTGAAGCAGAATATATAGCTTCCTGCTCTGCCAGCTGTGAAGCAGTGTGGCTTCGAAAGATATTATCTGGAGTGTTTGACTTAGAAATGGATCCCACTATGATTATGTGTGACAATCAAAGCTACATTAAGATGATAGAAAATCTTGTATTCCACGACAAGTCAAAACACATTGAGATCTGATACTTTTATATACGAGATATGGTGCAGAGAGGAGCTATCAAGCTCGAGTATGTGAGCACTGAGGATCACATTGCTGATATCTTGACCAAACCTCTGTCTCGAGTGAAATTTGAATACTTCCGAGACAAGCTTGGTGTAATTCAAAAGGACTCTCCTCGAAAGGGGAAGTAGTATAGTCACTGATAATGAGATTGTCTCATCAACAAGCAAGGTCGATGATGAGGCTATCTGCTTACTACACCTGGATACTTAGAAACATTTAGATTTAGGACTCTTATACTTAGAATACATGCTTTTGATGATAGATGTATTAGTGAGGATACATGCTTTTGGATGATAGATGTATTAGTGAGAATACATGCTTTTGATGATAGATGTATTAGTGAGAATACATGCTTTTGGATGATAGATGTATTAGCGAGAATACATGCTTTTGGATGATAGATGTATTAGCGAGAATACATGCTTTTGATGATAGATGTATTAGCGAGAATACATGTTTTGATGATAGATGTATTAGTGAGAATACATGCTTTTGGATGATAGATGTATTAGTGAGAATACATGCTTTTGATGATAGATGTATTGGTGAGAATACATGCTTTTGATGATAGATGTATTGGTGAAAATACATGCTTTTGATGATATATGTATTGGTAAGAATACATGTTTTGATGATAAGATGTATTGATAAGAATACATACTTTTGATTGATTAATGTACTTGTATGGTTGAGGATACTTGTACCTGTATTAATGAGGATACATGTGAGGATTGCATCATCCTTGAACACTTGTTCTAAAGTGAGCCATAGACAGGTGTCTCCGAGAAAGAAGAGGGATTGTATCATCCTTGAACACTTGTTCTAAAGTGAGCCATAGACAGGTGTCTCCGAGAAAGAAGAGGGATTGTATCATCCTTGAACACTTGTTCTAAAGAGAGCCGTAGATGTATGTCTTCGAGAATGAAGTCCTTGGTGGACATGTGAGGATTGGATCATCCCTGGACTTCAGTCCTAAAGAGAGCCGTAGACATGATGTCTCCAATAATGAAGTCCTGAATGAACAGGTAGGGGATTGTATCTTCCCCGGACTTTGATCCCAGAATTGAGCCGTAGACATGATGTCTCCGATAATGAAGTCCTGAATGAATAGGTAGGGGATTGTATCTTCCCTGGAATTCGGTCCTAGAATTGAGTCGTAGACATGATGTCTCCGATAATGAAGTCCTGAATGAATAGGTAGGGGATTGTATCTTCCCCGGACTTCGGTCCTAGAATTGAGCCATAGATTGGGTCTTCGATAATGAAGTCCTGAATGAACAGGTAGGGGATTGTATCTTCCCCAGAATTCGGTCCCAGAATTGAGCCATAGACTGGGTCTCCGATAATGAAGTCCTGAATGAACAGGTAGGGGATTGTATCTTCCCCGAAATTTGGTCCCAGAATTGATCCGTAGACTGATGTCTCTGAAAATTGAAGATAGGATTGCATCATCCCTAGACATGAGACTTGTCTTAAAGGTAAATGTGAGGACTGCATCGTCCATGAACTGGGTTCAAAATGTATGTGATGGGATTGCATCATCCTTAGACATGAGACTTGTCTTAAAGTGATAAGGAATGATCATCCTCGAACTTGATCGGATTGTATCATCCATGGACCTATGTCCTAAAGAGAGCAGGATTGATCATCCTGTAATATGATCATGTGATGATGATGTTGATGATCGTGTGATGACGATGCTGATGTTCGTATGATGATGATGTTGATGATCGTGTGATGACGATGCTAATGATCGTATGATGACGATGCTGATGATCATGTGATGACGATGCTGATGATCGTGTGGTGACAATGCTAATGATCGTGTGATGACAATGCTAATGATCGTGTGATGACGATGCTGATGATCGTGTGATGACGATGTTGATGATCGTGTGATGACGATGCTGATGATTGTATGATGACGATGCTGATGATCATGTGATGATGATGCTGATGATCATGTGATGATGATGCTGATGATCGTGTGATGACGATGCTGATGATCATGTGATGATGATGCTGATGATCGTGTCATGACGACATTGATCATCGTGTGATGAAGACACTGATGATCGTGTGATGATGACGCTGATGATCGTGTGATGACGATGCTGATGATCGTGTGATGGCGATGCTGATGATCGTGTGATGACGATGCTGATGATCGTGTGATGACGATGCTGATGATGTTGATGTTCCAGTAACTGGTTGAGTTACTGATGATGATGAATTGAAGAAAGCTTTCGATGATTTATAGATGTATCATGTATGATGTAGTCGATGACTCCTTGCTCGTGCAGATGTTGTTATAACATCCTTCTCGTTAAAGGGAAGTGTTGAATATTGTAACTTCTAAGAATATTATATTTGTACATTGTTATTCCAGAGATGTTTCATCCCTCCGAGGTAACCCTATTATGTATCCGGAGATGATTATTCCTCCGAGGGTTTGTGGTAACTAGGGTTATTAGACCCACCATGTGGGGGTCAACCCTGATCTTATATTTTAGGGTTTATTAGACTTCTCCAGGAGAGGTCGACCCCATTAGGGATTTTGGTCAGTCGGGAATTAGTATAAATAGAGGAGGTGAGCTCCTCATTAGACACAATTACACAACTCAGAAAAGTAGCGTACTTGTCTGGGAGGTCTGCATAGGAGGTGGAGAAGGAGTTCAAGTCTTCGAGCACATCTTGTATTTTGGTTGATCATCTTATTGAGGAAAGCTTTGCTGGGTTTTCTACCCCATGAGGGTGTCCCAGGGTAAATTCTGTGTCTATCTTGTGATTATGTTTCTTTCAGTGATCTTGCTAGTCTATTTGGTTTAAACTTAACAGAAAGAGGGGGAAGGTTAATGGGGGGATAAGGAAGAGGAAGAGGGTTATCCAAGATGGGTGGTGGAAGTGGAGGTGGGGGGCAGGGAAGAGAGATGAAGGACAGTGGAGGTGGATGAGGGGGGGATCAATGAGGGGAAGGAGGGGGGAGGGGAGGGTTAGCGAGTGGAGGAGGAGGAGGAATAGGAGGGACGGGAGGTTGGAGGAGGAGAAGGGGGAAGGAGGGGATTTCGAGGGGGAAGAGAAGTGGGAGGTGGGTATGGGGAGATGGGGAGGGTGTGGGGTAAGATGAAGGGATGGAGGAGGGGAACTAATGGAGTGAATAAAGAGGGATTAGGTGGAGGAGGTGAGGGAGAGGGAGAGGTAATGGGAGGGAGAAGGGTAGTGGGGGGATAAGAAGAAGGAGGAGAGAGAGGGGGAGGGTGAGGGGGGTAGGAATAGGAGGAGGAGGATGAGATGGACGGGGAGGATGGGAGGAGGGGGATTTGGAGGAGGGGAGGGAGGTGCTGGAACCTATGAGGGAGTAGGAAGAAGAGGCAAGGGAGTGGGAATGGGAGTGGGAGCAGGTGGGGTAGGATGGGTGGAGGAGGAGGTCAAGTTGATGGGGTGGGATAGGAGAAGGAGGAGGAGGAGGAGGGGCGGGGGAGAGGGGGAGGGGGAATGGGAGGAAGGGGAAAGGAGGAGTAGTAGGTTGGGAAGAGGGGGAGTGGTAGGGAAGAAGAAGGAGGGAGAGGAGGAGGAGGAGGAAAGCAAATGGAAGGATGAGGAGTTGGTGTAGGAGGGGGAGAGGAGGAGTTGAAGGAGGGGTGGGAAGAGAAGGAGATGAAGGGGGTAGTAGGAGGAAGGGGGGGTATTTGGGGAGGGAGTGTTGGAGGGGGAGAAAAGGGGGAGGAGGAGGGGGAGGGAGAGATGGATAAGAAGGAGGTGGAAGGTAGGAAGAGGGGGAGGTCAAAGGGGAGGAGGATAAGTAGGAGAATGGTAGGGAAAGGGTGTGTGTACAGGGCACTATTGGAGTATGGGGGTGCAATGTTTGAGGTGGGGTATATGGGGGTGAAGAGGGGGAGGAGGACAAGGGGATGGATGGGAAGAGAGAAGAGAGGAGGGAGGGTAAGGGGTAGAAGGGAAATGAAGAGCAGGATGGGGGGAGGGGGGGAGGAGTAGGAGGAGGAGTAGAGGGTTTGGGAAAGGGAGAAGAGGGAGGAGGGGTAGGAGAAGGAGGCTGAGGAGGTGGAGGGGGAGGTGGAGAAGGGTGGGATGTGTATAGGGAGGTGGGAGAGTATGGGAGGAGGGGGAGTGGGATTGGGGAAGAGGAAGGACGATGACGAGGAGGAGGAGAAGGGGATATATGTGGAAGAGAATGGGGTTGTTTAGGAGGGGAGAGGGGGAGGAGGGTAGGTAGAGGAAATGTGAGGGGGAGTAGTGGGGAGGAGGAAGATGAGGAGGAGGGGAGGAGGGAGAGGAGCAAGAGGGTTAAGGTGAGTTGGAGGTGGAGAAGGTGGTGGGTATAAGTAATGGGTGGGGGAGATGAAGGAGTAGGGGAAGGTGGGGGAGAAGAGTGGGAGGGGGAAGAGGATATGGATGAGTGTGGGGTGGAGGAGGAGCGAGGTAGGGAGGTGGAGGTGGATGGGGGATAGAGGAAAAGGAGAGGGGCACAAGAGGGGAGGGGGTGAAGAGGGGGGAAGAGGATGATGTAAGAGAGCAAGAGTGGGAGGAGGATGACTGGAAGGAGGGGGGAGAGGGCACAGGGTAGTGGGAGGATAAAGAGGGGGGGGTAGAGGTGAGGGGAAGGACGAGGATGAGGAGGGGATAGAGGAAGGAGGAGTAAGAGGGTTATGTGGATGAGGGAGAAAGGGGGATGTCGAGGATGCGATGGAGGGGGAAGGGACTAAGATGGAGTAGGAAGAGATAGAGACGGGGAAGGGTATGCGGAGTGGGTTGGGTAGAATTGGTTGTGGAGGAGGAAGAGGGGGCAGGGTGAGAGGGAGTAGGAGAGGGGTAGTAGCGGGAGGAGGAGGACGAGAGGGAAGGGGATGGATTGGGAGGAGGAGGAGGAGGTGGGGGTGAGAAGGATTGGGGATGGATTAGAGAGGGGGTAAGGGAGAGATGGAAGGGGGACAGGGAGGGGAAAGAGGCGAAGGCGGTGGAAGCCAAGTAGGGGGGCTCAAGTAGGAAAAATATGTTGAGGAGGAGGGATGGTCTTAAACCTATGGTCTTGTACCATTGTATTCTAATCCTTGTTAGTGGATTAGGGTTGAATGATGTTATGGAATACATAAATATTATATTGTGAATTTGTTTCTTAATAAAATTAGAAAGAAGTGTAGTTATGAGTTTGTTGGATTTCTTAGTTAGGGTAATTTGTTATGTAATGTGTAAGTGATATTGTTATTTACATTTTTCTTAAGAATATTTTAGCATTGCTTCTCTTGCATAGGTTTATCAATTAATGTTTATTTTACAATCATTTGTATTATTTTCCCACCTATTTCCACTCTAAGTTTAGTATATTAGTATTATGATTTAATGTCTCTTCCCCCATGAGTTTCCATTTATGATCCATTCGATGGAATCCCTATGTCTCATACCCTCTATGTGCTCGTTGTTTCCCTTTCTCAAATTGATATACCCCTATCAATCATAACCCAGTTGCTCAAAGGGTTTGCTTTAGACGTTTAGTGCCTTGGATACATTTTTCATCATTGGTAATATAACTTGTATGCAATCATGGATTCCCATCATTGGTTACTAACTAAATGGAATATTATACCATGATCGAACAAAATGTATTATCAAATAATGGATCTTCAGAGATGGTATTGTTAGTGTTCTATATCTAGTAGAATACCATCGACATGTCTTGATCCTATCCACGATTAAACAAATACTACATATTCAGTTTATTTCTAGTGATCCTTATACATGCCTTTATCTTCCCAGAACTATGTACCTCATTCATTATTTTTTTGTGTCATCACTTGGGAGACATTATTCCATCATATGTTTAATAAGAAGAAACATTTATTTTTTAGATGTATCATGACTTGTATTCATATGTACCATCTTACAAAAGCATGGTCCCATGATGTACTTAACTTGATTATTACATGAGCATGGGTATCCCTACCTCAGTTAAGGGATTGCATATACCATCACCCTTGATATGTGTTGAAGGTGGCCTCATTTCACTCTCCCGTAGTGTTTCTCATAATTTTCGCTCTCTCTCAAATATTTATATAGAAACACATGATGTGTTTATACTATACAATTCTCTCCTAATATCACATATCATTGCCCATACATTATCCTGCCACTTTCTTCCACTTGTGACTTCTAAGTGGATTTCACCAAATACATCACAAGTTCATTTCAAATACAATGTATAAGATAAAAAACATCGAGGAAGGACAATTATACATGAAAATTATAATTTGAAGGGATAAACCATGGGTTGTAGACCATCCATAAAAAAATAGCATGGGATTTTCCCAAAATCACACGCGGTAGCCACTTAAGGGCTAAATCGAGCCCTTGGTAGCGTAGGGACCTACTTTCCTAAATCTACTTGGACCAATAAAAAATAGATAAGTTTACGACATGCCTGGAACTCATGGCTCGTCTAATGGATGCTCGTATCTCCAAGAATGACCATAAATGTGCTCTAGCTTAGAGAATACTACAAATTATTTTGAAATGTGGGCCCCACTCCCTATTTGTACTCATTTGGCATGAATTTCAAACTAACCCTACACACAAATTGTAGCTCCATTTTACAAATTGTTTGCACCACCATGATCATCACATCGATATATTTGACATGGAACTGACCAACCCTTATTTTGAATAGTATTTATGGGGCCCCCTTTTTTAGGCACCCCTCATGTACAACTTGTTTTGGTTTTATTATCTCTACATTATCAATACCTTGGTCATGTTCTTTTACATATAGGTATTTGCACTATATGTGCAGGGTCACAGTGAAGACACACAAGAGACCATTGTTTTCCATTATAAGAACAAGACTCCATGCTATAACAATGACATTAGGCTCTTACCACCAGTATCATTTCGAAATTGGCATATAGGAAATGCTTTCCCTCTATTTACAATGCATTTACCAGTATTCCCACTTATAACCATGGGCTCTTATTCCCAATCTTGATGTGCCATCAACGTCATCACTGCGAATAGCATATTCCCCATGGTTGTGCACACCATTACCAACCCACTCATCAATTCAAACCCATGATGTCAACCCCATAAAATTTCGAGGAATTTGATACAGGTTGAAAGGATCACCTCTAGCTCATCATTTCATAGTTGGGCATTTACTCCCCCGACTCTCGTAGTAGAAATCATCTGATTACTCGATACATGTTACACTCAAGACTCACTAGGACCACTTGTACCTCCATGGGAACTTTACCTTCTATAATATACCTCATATCAGTACCCTCACGAAGACATCTATGGATCCCCCCCACCCTTAGAAGTAACCAGTTCTATTCAATTATTCCCATAGGAATAACGTGCATGGAATTGATTCATGGGAACTCATTTTCGCATATACAAACAATCCATTACCTCATATTGTAAAGTGTCCCCCAACCCACTCAAAACCGTGGGGACTCTGCCCATCATCAAATGGGTCCCTAGACACACCAAAAATTGTGGGAACCACACCATTATGTACAAATCGTTCCCCCATCACATCACATTATGGGAACACCCTATTATCTTTTGCAGCAACCCATGATATCCTTTGATTGATGTATTTTAGTCTCACCTATCCTCAGGAATATATGTTTTTTCGGTCACCATTACTCTTTGTATTGTTTCCCTACCAGATCCCTTTCATTTTTAGTTTGTCTCCCTCCATTGAAACCTATACTGTTCCAAAAGGAAGGTTGTTGTCCACACTCCCCATGTTTACATTGATCAAAGGAAGTTATGATTCCCACGCTTAGCCACTAGCCTTGTGCCAGGTCTATCCGTCCAACAGTTGGTTACAACATCATCTTGGTTCTCAGGGTAAGACCCTCATCTTATCATGTACTTCATCTCTCGTCGATGTCAAAATATTATATTCTAAGGGTTACAGTAATTACAGTTGTACCTTGGGATACCTTTCAATAACTATAAGGGATCACCTTGAACTTAGTAGGGAGAGTCATTACACTAGGACAAAATGAGAGATAAGTGACTAGGTGACTAAAAAGGTTAGTCACTACAAAATTTTCAAGGGATAAATGACCAAAATTGAGAAATTTTAAGTGAGCGAACTAAAAATGATTAAGATAAATGACTAATTTAGTCACATGATAAAATATACGGCTAGGTAACAAGTGACTAAAATAAAAATGACTAATGTAAATGACTAATTTAGACAGGAGAATACACATATGACTAGTTAACAATGACTAAGAATATGAATTAGTCGTTTATGGTAGTCATTTTTAGTTGTGTCACCTTGGCAATGAAAAATTATAATTTTGAAAATGAATTTGTGCAATTTATTAAATTTTAACACCACAGATGGATTCAGAGACCCCTTTATTTAATATTGCAGATGAATTCATAAACCCCCTTCTATTTACTAAATTTTAACATTGTAGATGGATTCAAAGACCCCCTCGGGTCTCTGAATCCATCCACAATGTTAAATTTTAGTAAATTTTAACACTATATATAGATGAATTCATCAAAGATCCCCTATGTCACTTGATAACACATTTTCTTCTTTCAAGACATCTAGTGAGGTCCCTATATCTCTAGATGTAGCTTGTTGTGTACTCTCGCCTCAAGCCTCTTCTGTAAGTGCAATATTGTTTACATCATGTGCAATAAAAATTATAGACTCAGTTCACTACATGAACTCAATCCTAAACATGGTATGTCGACCAATATCCCCATAGCCATTTTTTTCTATCATTAAAATATGTATTAAAACTTACAATATATACAAATTTGCAGTATATGGAAGATGAATCCATGTAAGCCTTTGAGCTCAAAGAAACCCCTTTCTTTATGACAAGACCACTGAGAAACACTATCTCTGAGAAACCCTCACAAGAGTATTGATCACCTCTTCCATTCCCCAATACTAGGTTGCAACACCTAGATCACGTCACGTGTGTTTGATATCATAAGTTATCACAATATTATTCACTACTCTTGTTTCTTTGATAATCACCCACCATGGATATAATTATATTTTTTTTCAATATGGTTCATGGCTCTAGAGATCGCTACATCCACGAAGCCAAGCCAAGGGGGCCCACCCAAAGAGACCTCATCCGTATCAGCATTACTTCGATTCGAAGGACCCAGAGAATTAAACCCTCGACTTGGACCTTGTGTTGTATTCATCCTGGAAAATCCAAAAAACTAATAGTTATAATTATATAAAATACTAATACAAATAATATATATATATATATATATATATATATATTAATTACTACATAAATAAAATAAATTAGAAAAACATAATAAAAATAATTCATTTGAGGAGTTTCAATTTTAATGCCCAAATTAGTTGTGGAGAAGAAAAATTCTCCAAGCAGTGGGAACTTCAAACAAGGTCTATGCAAAAGAGGAATCACGTGTTTGATGAAATTTCTTTGTGAGATATTGTCAATAATTTGTTCTTAGTCCAGACGAGGGAGTATTCCATCACATTATCAAATCTCAAGGTTTATTTCTCATATTCAAGAAGACATCTAACAAAAAGCAGATTATCATGTACTGAGTTTCTTCCTGTGTTCATTTTGTTGCTCATTACATTAGCCTTAATCTTATTGTGAAACAAGTTAACCATCCATGAATAAGTTTTCTTTACATACAACAATGATATTGTTGCAAGTTGGTATTTTGAGATTATATCCATATAAGACTATATTATCAATCATTATAAGGTTTGTGGAATTATTATTTTTTAATATGAATGTAAATATATCAATCATTATAAGTTTTTTGGATTTTTTTTTTAATATAAATATTTATTCTTGTTTGGAATTTTCAGATTACATCAATATAAAACTATATTAATCATTATAGGTTTTGTAGAATTATTTTTTTGAAATATTAATATATATATATTTTTCATGTATAATTGTGTTAATTAGTAACAACTTTTATGTGATTTTGATAACATAAAACATCTTTATAGCAAAACAACTTGATAACATGAAACATATTTAAGCAAAACAACTTGTTTTTAGTATGCATTGTAATCTCCATTGTAATGTTTTCTCAGATGCACATTTATCGACTTTCATTGACCAAGCATGCCTTGGGAAACTGTAGAGAGACAAATAAGCAATTAGAGCCGAAGCCATGGGGAGATGTGAGATGAGCAGGTGAGATTCAATCTTGGGTGGTTCCTCTAGAGGAATATGAGGGTTGAATATGAGCTTGGAATCCCAAACTTTCATTTACAAAACCTAGAGCTCCTCCATTTCCAAAATTACAAGCTCTTGACGCCAATCCTAAGACTCAAGACACAGGTTCCTACCAATATGGGGGTCCTGGGCCTGAGTCGGCTCAAAGCCCTGGGCAGAGTAGTTCTTAGTTTGGAGGATTAAAAGGGATTTTTGAGGATAAGAAGGAAGAGTCACATCATAGAGGTCGTGGTGGTAAGGATGAGGTTTTGGAGAGATTTGATCATCCTAGCACTCTGGTGCCCACTTTTGAGTTCAAGTGATTTGGGGCACTTTGGTCTTTGTCAGCTTCAACTACTAGGTATGGGCCTGAAATTGATCACTTTTAAAATTTTTCATATGGGATTCTTGCCGACCATTTTCATATATCTTACTATAGCTTCTGATTTCATGCAGTTTCCTTCCCTACTATACATGCTTATCAAAGAATTGTAAGTAATCAAATATGGTTTTCACCCGTTTTATTTCATGCTATTTAACATATCAAGAGCTTGATGAATGGAGCCATGCCTTCCATAGATACCAATCATGGTATTGTAAATCACCAAGTCTGGGGAAAAACCCTGCCTTTTCAACTCTAGAAAGGAATCCTCTATCTCCTTTAAGAAATTGCACTTGCTATATACAAGCACCAGTGTTTTCAGAAGTACCCAACTGGGATAAATGACTCCTGACTATATATCTTATGCAAGGGATTTTAACTGCACTATATGTTTACCATTGACATAAGCATACAACAAGGAAGCATACGCATTTTCATTCGATTTATAACCCCTGTCCTTCATATATGCAAGAACAACTTTTGCTTCCTTCCACTTCCCTTTCCTAGCTAATGCATTAAGAAGAGCATTGTAAGTAGAAAGATTGGGACAAAATCCTACTTTTATCATTTGGTTATATGTTTCTAGAGCTAGATCAACTAATCCACGCTTACCATAATCCCCAATCATAGTATTATAAGTTAACCGAATTGGCATTAATCCAACTTTCTTCATTTTCTTGAAAACTCTAGCAACATGTATATGCTTACCATTTTTCCCGCACATAGCCACCAGAGTATTCCATGTGACTCTATCAGGGATATAGCCACTAGACCTCATTTCATCTAACGTTGACATCATCTGTTCGAATTTGCATTTTTCCCATACATAGCAATGATAGCATTGAAAGTGCAGAGATTAGGATGACAACCCTCCTTCTTCATCTGTGTGAATAAATTCAAGGCTCTCTCCTCTTTTCATGCCTTTCCAAATGAAGATATCAGGAATGTGTACGTAAAAACATCGGGCTCAACTCCTTTACTTACCATTGTATCCATCAAAGAAGCAGCTTCATCACAAAGTCCAGCAGTACAGTAAGCTGGAATCAATTCATTGTAGGTGACAATATTGGGTTGGCACTGTTTGCTTCTATCCATTTCTATCAAAATATTGAGAGCTTCTCCATGCAACCCTGCTTTCCCATAGACATTAAGAAGTGCTTTGTATGTGATTCTACTAGGGGAACATCCTGTTTCCTTCATCTCTTTGAAAATATTTGATGCTTATTCACACAACTCTCCTCTTCCACATGCAGCCATGATGGTATTGTAGGTGTATTCATTAGGCCTAAGTCCCCGATTTATGGGCCTTTCCTATATTGTTACAATTTTGGTTAAAACATTTTCTTAAACTTTTTTTAGTCATTATCCTCACTATTCGAAAATTTGCATGCATGAAGTGATATTTCATTATTTATAAATGGGATATGTCAAGGTGTGGATTTCAAGGATATAAATGTTGATAGATATCACCCTGTAGCTTATATTTACACCTTTCCAAATCAACCTAACTGTACAGTATAGTTCAATTTTGGACCTAAATTCGATTGCCTTTCTGAGGAATTTGGAAATTGGCCCCTGCCTAAGGCCATGAGTAAGGTTCCTTATGGAATTGATGGACAAGCACTACACCATGAAGAACCTCTAGTTGAAAATGGTCATTATTCAAAAAAGAAAGCCTAATATTTTGGTATATTTTTTCACTGTAGAACTTAGATAGTATACATTTGTTGCTAGTAGCAGTTACCTTTGCATAAAAAACCTTAACCCTTGGAGTATGTTAGAGGAAATACCTTTTCTATGTTTGCCACATAATATTTATCCATAATGATTATGACTGTGTGTCCTTTCGTACATTCCATAATTTGTAAATACTTAGCTAATAGTCTTGGGCCTCCTTAACCTAGTGACCTATTGGATTCCTATTGGGGTGTAATTGCAGTGTTAACTTTTTTAGCTTGAATTTTACTATATATATAACGTGTGTAATTAGAGGTAATGGGAAAATAATAGGAATAACATGAAAATTTTGTAACAAAGTGAGTGTGAAGTAAGGGATAACTGTGCTCATTCCATATTAAGTAATGAATTTAATCTCAATCGTTTTTATTTAAATTAAAACTTTGTACCCATATTGAAGTCATCCCTTATCAATGCCTCCTTGAAAGTGATAGGTGCATAGAACATGGATCTACTAAAATATGAACTACCAAAAATTACTCAAGAATTTGTCTACCACTATAAAATAATACTTTAGACACATTTGAGTGACCAATGAACACAAAATTTTATCTTTTGGCCAATGACAAAAGACATGTAAACCCACTCCCACTCCCAAGATGATAAAGCAAAGATACAAAACAAAAACACATGTATAAGGGTATCCTTTCTAGACAGAAGGCACATTTAGGTTGTAAAATTACTAGGTTTTTCCATCTATGGTGTAGAGGAACGCCTTCCATTATAAGGGACCAAACAAATATTGCCTTATTCAAAACAACCAAGTCTTGTGTTTAGAGTCTTAAACTAGAGGTGTCATATCTTATGAAGTATATTATGAAGGCTTATCTTCGGATATAGAAAATGATATCCATTGATACTTTTATATTTTTTAAAGGATTTGGAACAGTACCAATGGCCCAATAACTCCATCAAGTCAAAGGGTATCAAGTCCAATCTTAATGAAAGGGTGTTTGGAGAAAGTATTTTGATCCTTTCCAAAAGCAATTTGTCAGGAGTAGCAAGTCAAAATTCCACTTTCGAAATTGATTAACTTTTCTAGTCTTTATTTTGATAGTGAAATATATCAGTAATCATTTTCAAGCCTCTTCTAAGTTTTAAGCAAGCACATGGTTGAGGACCAAGTAATCTCCACTAAATGCTTGTTATAGAAAAGCATGACAAGAGACCACCATAAAATATGATCCTTGAACGAAAGAATGGATCAACGGGAATTTACTTTCCATTGGAGCCAAGATTAATTGATGGCTTACCATGCTCTCTAGGTGCTCTTAGCTAGAGAGTGGTTCCTGCAATTTCTTCATGTGGAGTGACATGATTTGGCATCATGTGACAGTGAGGTGCTTAAGGTTGCAGACTGGTAGCATGATCACCACTTTGGAGATTAAAGGAAAATTGCTTCTATTAAAGGATTTGGAAAGCTAAGAAAAGTAGTAATATCCAGCTAGTAATTGCATGAATTGGAGCACTAAAAATAACCGTATTATCCAGCTAGTAATTGCATGAAAACGAGTGATTCCATCACTCCAATGAGCCTCAAATTCAACATTTTCTATCCATGAGGGGTTTTGGTTTTCTCTGAGATAGCATGCAAGGTAGATTCAACATTGTAGTTGCACATGACACATATGTTTGGGCCCTGAAATCCCTGCTTAATGAGGTTGTCATTCGCCAACATCCAATTGAAGCATATAATTTTGAGCAGGCAGTTCCAACTCCAAATTCTCAGAAACCATGGGCGTGGACCATATGTGCTAGAAGAGTCGGCAATAAAATCGTAGGACTATTTTACTGTGACATCCCCTTGGCATCAATTGCAGGTCCACATGAACCTACCATCATCTTCAGAAAGGAGAATGCTTTAGTGTCTTAGAGCAGCCATGAAGCAGGATAAAAGTCGCACTTGGAGTTACTTTCAATGCATGAATAATACCTAGTAAATAAATAAAATCCCACTCCCATACCAAAGTTGAGCTTAGAGTTAACTTCAATGAATGAATAATACCTAATGAAAAAAATATATTACCCATCTTATAATTTCCACTCCCATACTCAATGGATGAATAGTACCTAATAAACAAAATACATAACCCATCTTATAATATTCCCATCAATTTTAGAAATGAGGGTTAAGTAATCTTACCAATAAAGGCTTATTTTTTCTTTTAGAAAGTGGACTAACCTAAAATTAATTGGCTATAACCCCTTTTCTCCTATTATGTAATTAGCTATGACCCCTTTTCTTCTATTATGGATAATCCCTTCTCTGTAAAGCTATGCCCAATTTATCCACATGATATGCTTTCCTATTGATTCGCCTTTTTACTTGGCTTTGATTTTCCTATGTACTCATAAATTTACCTCCTTAATATAGGACTTTTAAAATTATAATTATAT
Organism: Larix kaempferi; assembly: GCA_027924585.1. Taxonomy (NCBI): domain Eukaryota; kingdom Viridiplantae; phylum Streptophyta; class Pinopsida; order Pinales; family Pinaceae; genus Larix; species Larix kaempferi. The sequence goes on along the minus strand of BSBM01000156.1, from coordinate 1,383,021 downwards.
AACCATAAAGCAAATTATAATGCAACATGTAATATTGGAATTTATGAACATAACTCTCGAACCTAAATCGTCGACCCACCTCTGCTCGACTGCATTCATAGCCAATTATCCTGAACTCATGGACATTTCATCCTCTAATTATGCAGATAACGAGTCAAGCATCCTGTTGGAGCCAACTAACTCGTCCAAGCAAGCCGTTGGCCCCAAATATTTGTCATTAGCGGGAAGCGAGGAGGGTTTGGTGGGTTCTAAGAAGCAAGTAGTAGGGTTTGGTCTGGGACTGACCTTATCTTAGATCTGTTTTTTCCTCTTAACTTTTTAAGGTTGACTTTGGAAGTTTATGTTGAGGCTTAATCCACCCACCTGCTGTAGATTACCTCATCTCATATCTGATCTATTTTATTACCTTGAGGGCTGGTTTTATCTCTGATTAGGGCTGATCTATTCCCTATGTCCTACTATTGAAGGTAGAATTGTTATATGTTGTTCTTTTGAGTTAGATCTACTTAGTTTATCTTGTAAAAAACTGTGATCTACATTGTTGAAGGCATCCTTCCAAATGTATGATGTTGTTGAAGTCTTGATGATTGGTTAAGGGATTCCTCAGTGTACTTATCTCTAATAGGATTTATTGAGATTACTGGTTTGTTTCAGAATCTCTCCCTCTCTCATGAGTATGTTTGGTGCCCTAAGGTAAGGGCTAGACTAGTTCCGTTGAGAGATCTACCTCATAGAGGCTAGATCTTATCTAGAAGCAAAATTTCCAAGTACAAGTAGGTTCACCAAGTCAATAATCAGTTAGATCTATTTTTTGTCTTGATACTTAGTTTATTTATTCTACTGTACTATTGTTTTTGTTTTACTATACTTGTTGTACCTTAGCACAATGACCTTTCTTTCGGTAGTGCTAAAATTGTTGTACCTTGGCAAAATGAACTTATGGTAGTGCCAAAAGTTGCAAGAGATGAAAATTATGTTTAAATTACAAATATGAATGCATTTTGTTACTACAATGCCTTTACTGTTTTTTATACTAGTTTATATTTCTACATAAAACTACTAGTTTTTTAATTTCTGCTCAAAACCCTAAACCTAGCATAAATTTAACATCAACGAGTGATCCAAGCAATGCAAAGGCGTACAATTATTCTCCCACATGTTGAGAAGAATACCTTGTATCTTGTTTAACAAGTTCGTTGTTGATGTCCCATTCGCAAGACATTCTTTCTCAAAAATAATTGTCTTCCCGGAATCAACTATGGAGTCCCACCCATCATAAACATCTCCCAAGATGACTTGGTTTGTTTCTAGAACCCCAACAAAGAAATGATAGGGTTTATGCTTTTAATAGTAAGATTCAATCTCTACCACTTACCTCTTAAACCCTCACTTCTTGAGATAAAGTCCTAAAGCTCAAGTGAGACCTTGGAGGAACTAAAGAGGAGTTGCCAATGTGACCTTAGAAGCCCTCTTCATACTTTTGTACAACTTCTCTTTACTTTAAGGGGAATTTCCCTATATTAGGATACTAGAGATTATGCATGAAAAGATGGATCTGGTAAAATTAGTTGATAAAATTTAGGATATTTAGGGTCTGTTTCCCTCTTTGAGTCTTTTAATATCGTAAAACATTGGTGTGTTGATCTATGATTTCTTTGTGTGAGTGGTTGCTTAAGGTGATTAACTTGTGTGGCATTACCTTGTTTTAGTCAAACAATAAAGCTTAAGAACTGAGATGAATGAGTGGACTAAATATTAGTGTTTTACAATTGGGAAAATGGTGTAAAATCAAGACTTAATGGGAGGCTATCCTAATGAGGGAAAATGGCTATTAGGGCTGAAAGTACAAGCTACAACAGTTCATTTCCTTGCTGTCCCAAAATGCAGAAATATAACTAAGGAGATTACTATTGCATATAAATTGCATTACTTATGAATATTATGGTTATTAGGAATAAAATGTATGTGTACACATCCAAGAGTAGAGAAACATGCAATTCTAAATAGTATTCCATTGATAACATAAAAGAAAAAAGTAGGGTGTTTCCCAATTGATTGCAATCGAAGCATATCTCAAGATAATTTTAGCAAGAAGGATATTATTAAGGATTAGAAGATTTTTTCATCCATAAAGCACTATAATTAAATCGCCACAAATCTCCAATTGTTACTCTACTAATCTCCAAGGGGATCTAGCACCAAATTCAGCCATCAAAAAATGGAATGATAACCCATTTATATAGAGAGAGTTAAATCTCTCTTACAATGAAATACATTATTAACCTAACTAACTCCATGACAAGTCAATGAGATAATATAACAATGGAGTAGTTAGGCCTTATCCCTTCAAAGTTTGACAAGTCAAATGGTCTCCATTCTCTCTAAGAGAGTTCATTCCACTAGAAAATTTGATACAATAAGCAAGAGAAACTTCCAAGAGTGAGGGTGCATCACTAAGAATAGGCTTGTTGAGAAGTAAACATGGTATAATGTCCACAACTAATGCACCCACCAAGATGCTTGCATGCAAAATATGGTAAAATACTCTGAAATAGGATAGTGTGCTTAATGTCCACATGAAGAAGTCACAAAGTGCACCTTCGAAGATGCATGAGATAAGATAACAATAGAATACTCCTAGAAGAACACTCTCAACCGACTCTTCAAAATACTAATGTGGTCCCCAAGGTGCATGAACAAGTATGCAAACTATCCACATGTGTGAATCACAAGGCAGGGTAATACAAATAATTCCATAAATAAGTGTGCAAGAGGGCCAAATAGGTGGATCGCTCCACATGTAAGGCTTGGACGACAAATTCCAAAAATAGAAGATTCTCCATGGTGCTTTCTCCAGTTTGTAACCTCAATCATTAATAAATGATCCAAAAACGAGATGAATTAGGGTTTTGACCATGTCAAAATCCCATAAAATAATAAAATAATGGGCTCCAAGTGACACGTACTCAATAAATGTGCAACCAATTCCTTAAAAGTGTGACCATGCCTAGGTAACCTTTACCATGTGAACTTGCTAAGGGTTTTGACCAATTGTCAAAGATAGAAACTAGGGCAAGGGCACCCTCCCACTGAATCCTAGCAAATGTTTCAATGCATAACCAACCTTAGTAAAGTGTCGACATTAATATTCAATGCTCAATTAATATTCAACTCTTTTACTGATCCAATTGTTATACTTTAGGGATAATTTACTTTTCCTTTTGGGAGGAATACAGAAGTGGTTGTTTTAGGGGGTTGTCTTAGGGCTTCATTATGATGAGCATTACCCTCTTGGTGTGGTTTCCATCCTGAATATGCCAGCAAAGTACAGCCTCTGGACCAAGATGTTGCAATAATGGAAAGGGTAAGTTGATGAGGGAGACTTCAACACCTTAGCTTATAGGGCGTTCAATAAGCACCTTGCAATGATACATTTAATGTTGCTTCTATGAGGATATAAGCCATTCGATCTGATCCAATCATTATGTGATAGGTTGCAATGAAGAGCTTATTTAGTAGGGGTTCCCTCTCTAAAGAAATAGAAAAGAACCTAACAAACATATCAGAACCTTCTAGGTGCATATAAGAGGACAATTGTTCCCATAATAAGAAAAAAACCCCATTGGAGCCTTTGATTACATGACAAAGATCTGGTCTATGTTTTGAAATCTGAGAATACCTTGTGAAGTAGGGTAGTGGTTTTTCTTTGGTTTCACGAGTTTCTACGAGAGTGATGATGTTGGTTCCATGAAACCTGTCACTGGATGAACTTAGGGAGATAAAAAGCAAGCTTCTACAATTCTAGACTGCTATAGCATCAAGAAATGGATGGAATGGACCAAGGCTTAGAACAACATGGAAGATGTCAGTCTGTAATCAATGCCATTCCAAATCACAACCTATTTTCCATGTTACCTTGCCTTGGTCTTGGCTCTATTTTCTTTTAGTTCTTCCTATTGAAGTCTAGCTAGATCCTTGTCCAAGTAGATTTTGTCCAGCAAGTAGAAAAATTTCTTTGATCGTAGAGCCTTTAGACTCTTCTGTATTGATTGAAAAAGGTGATGCATGTTGGAAAAGTATTCTAGATACATCCATGCATGGCTTAAGGGGAAAATTCTCCACTGAAGGAAATGATAAAAATTACTTTAGGTTAAATCTAAGTATGATACCATACCCAGTAAATGCCTCACATTTCTGTATAACTTTAATATACTTTTAAATTCAAGAACAATTTTTTTGGCCAGTTTATCAAACTCAATTTTTAGTGGTATATAAACTTATAAAGATATATAAACCAAGTAAATAATAAACCATAGATTGACATTGAAATGCAACCACAAATTATGCGAAGAGCAATACAATTAAAATCAACTTCAAGTGCACTAATACAGGTTAAAAATAAGTCACAAACAATGATCAAGCACTTTTATATAGAGACAATATGTTTAGAAAGAAAGTCAAAAACTCTATGCCGATACAAACCTTAGCCACTGCTTTAGGTGGATAGTCTCCTTTCAACCAGCTTGGGTCCACACATTGCTTCACTTTGTCCACACTAAGTCTTGTTGTTTCATGTGCAATGTATAGCATATTGTTAAGAACATGTATATTGCATGTTTGGTAAACATAAGTCTTACATAGTCACAACTCTACTATCAAGGAACACATCCCTTGCATCCCCTGTGTACCAGGGATAAGGGGATGAGGTTAGGACATCCCCCAACATCCTTGTTTGGAGGGAATGGTTTGGATATGTCCCTTGAAAACATGGATGCTTGGGCATCCCCATTCTTTAAAGAGAATGGCAGGCCATCCTTTACAGGCTTCCACTCTCTAGATTAAAATAGAGAAAAAAAACAACCAAATTTGTTACTTCCCCAACTAACCTACTGCAATTTTTACTCTCTATGTCTAAGTGAGAACTGGACCTGGTTGTGCTCCTTTAACACCTTTCTTACATGTATTAAACCAAAGGGAACAACACATGAAATTTGAAACCATAAAAATCTTGTTCATCATAAACCTCATAAGAAAACACTGATAATTATTTATAATTCCATAATATGAACTTCCACTCTTGATCTTTGTAAGGAACTCAGAAAAAATCATAGTGAACAAAAGTGAGAGGAACATATGAAACTCTAGGTGTGATCTCAAAACATATTAATCATAATCAATAAAATCTAATGCCATGCCCTATGTATGTTTCCATATGTATCGTTTTCAATATAGAATTTATGCATTCATTGTGCCATCTCAAAGTAAACAAGCTTTCACCTAGGTAATCAGAGAGGGTCCTATACCTGTCAACAAAAGTTGAGTGTCAAAATAGTAAAGAACAAGAAACTTCAGGAACTAGAGAATGGAGCCAACAAAAACTCACAAATGATAGGAACAGACCAGAGGTAGGGCTTAAAAGTCAATGGGAGAGGGGATAAACAAAGACAAGGAAGGACTATAAACAATGTGAGCCCCAAATTTATTGAATATTGAACAAAACACAGTAACAGTATCATATAACAACTCAAGAAAGAGGTTTTATGGAGATAATAAGATGGAGTAAAGGTGAGAGAGCACTGGTGGTCACAAATTACAATATAATATGGGAGGGGCAAGAATTCAAACTTCGGAAGTTAATAAGATGGGGAAGACAGCTCTATTAGTCACAATAAAATTGGAGAAAGAAACTAAATTTTAAGGGATGGGATTTGTCGCAAGAGTAAAGATATTCTTACATAACATCCTTAACAACAAGCCAAAAGACTAAGGGTAGAACTGTCCAGAAAAGAGCAGATCACAAGGACTCCAGACGCTTAGTGAAGCCATTCGAAATAGAGGCCATGATGTCTTTGGATCTATGTTAAATATGTAATGGCCATTTTTCTGTATTTAGTGGTGCAAGAACACAACCTAGACTCGTCACAAAATATTATTGATCCCAAATGGTGTAATCCATTTCACAAACAAATAGGGTTACTTATATAAGTAATTAGTAGGTAAGACAAGAATGTGGCTACATGAATAATAATGCATAAATTAGTGTGTAAAGATTATTACATTCTCTCAATGCACAAGCACGAGTATGTTTAATAGCACCTTTTAGTTAATACTAATTGGAAATATTATGCTAGTTGTTTAGGAGTTACCATGCAACTCATTAGTGTTGTATTTTGGAGCCTCAATTATTCATATTAATTTCACATTTTATTTGGTGTGTATTGCATATTGTTTGTTAATTTGTATTTAATCAATTAAAGGGAGCAAGAATGCTCCATTGAGGGTGGTCTATACATGCATTTGCATAATCTCCTAAGAGCCATTATCAACTCACCATGCTTGTGTGTTCTATCTCTTCTTTTTTCTAGCTACCATGTCTTAGGACCCTTGGCATTAGGATCCATGAAGCCACTCCCTACACCCCTCTAGACACATTAGACCTACTTGATTCCTCAATTACATCCTTGTAGGGTGTTAAATTTTGAGCATTAATTCACAATACTCTAGGATCCTTGCTGAGAGAATAACATATATAGTATATCAATGCATGACAATCACAATATGACAAGTATCACAAGAATCAAAAGCATAAGAGACAAGAGACATAGAGTTTCCGTGGGGAAAACCCTAAGGTGAAAAACCCCACAAATTCCTTAGAGATAGAGAGAGCAATGGCTCAACCAAAGTACAACCAAATAACACTGAGATAGTCTCCTAATAGCAGATGATCCTCCTCCTCACTAGTGCGCCACTTTCTGAGTGAGAGTGAGATACTTTTCCGAGTGTATAAAATAGAGATCTCCGATCTCTATTTATACTAACCTTTTTGCCCAGTGACCTTATGTGGCTGACTTGTCTAGCTAGGTACATCCACATTATATTATATATAATTCAGGGCCGACCTCACATGGTGGTCTAATAACCCATCGGCAAGTACACACACTTGCGACACTTGTCAATCCACATGACGACACTTCCTTATAGAGGAATAACACATCTCTTATAAGGGTACAATAAATATATATAAAATACACAGATGAAATACAATCCGAAGTTACATATACATCAACACTCCCTCTTAACTAGGAAGGTATTTCTCGACACAGATCTGCTAGACAAGTCTTCTTCTCAGGATCATCGTCATCATCATCGTCACTGCTGCTGCTATCTCAACCAATCTTTGAATCTACTCGTCATAGGAAGTTCTACAGAGCCAATCCTTTTTCATACTGGATGTAGGCCCACCACCTGCAGGTCTTCATCATCACTGGCCATACTGTGGAATCTTCAGGACTTATTATGTGCATCACAAAACCTTAAAAGAGTGTCTTGAATAGCAAGAACTCTAAAGAGCATCTGAGGCCTTTTTCATCCTGTCCAGATCTCCAGGACTTATTACATGTGACCCCACCACAAAACCTCGCAAGAGCATCCCAGGCTGTTACGAGCACGCAACTCTACCTATAGGATCTCCCAGGGCACGAATTACATGTGGTCATGGCAAAACCTCGCAAGAGCATCCCAGGACTGATTACGGGCACACAACCCAACCTATCGGATCTCCCAGGGAACCGAATTATATGCCATAGGACAAAACCTCGAAAGAGCATCTGCCAGATATCCCAGGGCACCGAATTACATGCCATAGGCAAAACCTCGAAAGACTATCTACAGATCTCCCAGGGCACCGAATTATATGTCCTCCCAGATAAAAACCTCGAAAGAGCATTTTCCAGATATCCCAAGGCACCGAATTACATGCCATAGGCAAAACCTCGAAAGACTATCTGCAAATCTCCCAGGGAACCGAATTACATGCTCATCTGCACAACCTGATCCACGGCCATAGAGTATCAACCTGATACTCACCATACATCATCTTGATGTACACATGATCATCCTGATTATCATCACTGCAACATCCTGAAGTTCGTCATCCATGGTCATCCTGATCATACAATGCATCTACCTGATGCATACGAAGTATCTACCTGATACATATCATCATACATGATCCACCTAATCATACAATGTATTCACCTGATACAAATACAAATACATGATACATATCACTATACATGATCCACCTAATCATACAATGTATCCACTTGATACATATACAGATACATGGTCCAAGCATCCAACATGATGCGTACATACATATAAATGATCCAACTGATCATATCGAGCATCCAACATGATGCGTACATACATATAAATGATCCAACTGATCATATCCAGCATCCAACATGATGCATACATACATACATAAAAATGATCCAACTGATCATATCCAGCAGAAACCAGAACATCATCCTGATGCTCATCATCCAGCGCTTACATCCACAACCATGTGAAGGATCCTCCTTCCAACATGCTTGGAATGGCTTCAACAAATGTGTCCATCAGTTCTTCCTCGAAGTGTCCTCAATCTAAAGAACGCCAAGCCTCTCTCTGAAGTACTCGAACTTCACTCTGGCTAGTGGCTTCGTCAGCACATCTGCAATCTGCTCGTCCATCGCAACATACAGGAGCTTCACAGCTCCTCTCTGCACCATATCCCTGATATAGTGATATTTGATCTCTATGTGTTTCGACCTGTCATGAAACACTGGGTTCTCAGACAGCTTCACACAACTCTGGTTATCACAGAAGATACCAGTAGCATCCAACTGGAGATCAAATAACTCAGACAGTAGCTTCTGTAGCTATACTACCTCTCAACTAGCTGAACAGGCTGCAACATACTCTGCCTCAGCTATACTCAGTGCCACGCAAGACTGCTTCCTGCTAAACCATGAGATCACACCTGATCCCATTCTGAAGCAACACCCATATGTGCTCTTCCTATCTGTAGCACTACCAGGCCAATCTGAATCAACATAACCCTGCAGGTTAAACTTTTGATTCGCTTCATACTTGAGCCCAAAATCCACTGTACCCTTCAGGTACCTCAGAACATGCTTTACAGCAACTAGGTGAACACTCCTCAGATCCATCAGGAACTGGCTCAATGTGTTCATAGCAAAGCAAATATATGGTCTCATGTTTGTCAGGTACATCAAGGACCCAATCATATGACGATACATAGAGACATCAACTAGCTCAGATGAAGCATCACATAGAAGCTTCAGATTCGATGCCATAGGTGTGGCCATGGCCTTGCAATCCATCATCCTGAATCTCTTCAGGATATCTACTGTGTACTTCCCTTGACCAAGGAAGATCCCACCTGCATTCTGCCACACCTCCATACCTAGGAAATAGTGCATCATTCCCAAATCTTTCATATCGAATTCAACAACAAGCTTCCTCTTAGTATCTGCAATCAGTCTGTCATCTCTTGTTACAAATAAGTCATCCACATACAGGAGTAGAATCACAGGATTCCCTTCCTCAACCTTGTAGTAAAGGTTGGAATCCGCTTTACTCTTGGTAAAGCCCAAACTAGATAGGAAACTGTCCATCCTACCATACCAGGTTCTGGGAGCTTGCTTCAAGCCATACAAGGCTTTCTTCAATATGCACACATATGACTCCTTGTCATGTATTTCAAAACCAAGTGGTTGTTCCACATATACTTCCTCTTCAACTACACCATTCAAGAAAGCAGTCTTGACATCCATTTGGTGTATTTTCCATTTCATTGTTGCAGCCAGGGCAAGTACTGTTCTGATGGAAGTATACCTGGCTATAGGTGCAAAAGTTTCTTCATAATCTATTCCCTCTTACTGAGAGAAGCCACGAGCTACGAATTTTGCCTTGTATTTCTCTACACTGCCATCTGCACCATGCTTGATTTTGTAGATACATTTGGAAGTCACAACAGACTTCACTTTAGGTCTTGGGACAACATCCCAAAAATCATTCTTCATTATTGATTGGTATTCCTCAACCATGGCATCGTTCCATTCTTTCTTTTCCACTGCTTCTTCATAACTGGAAGGCTCTTTGTTCATAATGTCACAGAGTAAAGCAACATAACTGGTATGTGATCTCGTTCTCTTACTTGCTCTGTGTTCTTCTTCTGGAATGCCAAATCTTTCTGCATCTTGAATGATCTCTCTAGACCATGCAGGTTTCCTCTTGTAAGAGTTATCCTCACGGGGTGGATCTACAGGTTCTTGTGGATCTTCAAACTCACGAACAATTTCTGGAACTGCTTCAGTCATGGTAGTGTCTTCAAATCTGGTTTCCTTAGGTTCTTCATAAACTTCGATAGGTGCCTTCCTTGATTTGATGAATGCTGAGTTTTCATCAAATGTTACATCCCTGCTGACATCAATCTTCTTGAACCCTAGAAAGTATATTCTGTAAGTTTTCGAGCTTTCACTGTAACCCACAAAGATACCCTTCTTTCCTGAAGGATCTAGTTTAGTCCTCTTTTCCTTTGGGACATGAGTGTATACTGGACAACCAAATATTCTGAGATGACTGACTTCAGGTTTCTTACCAGAAAGACCTCTTTTGGTGTCTTGTTGTCCAATATCTTGTGGGGTGTTCTGTTCTGCACATATACAGCTGTTCTAGCTGCTTCTGCCCACAGATGCATAGGTAGATCCTGGTCATGCAGCATTGCCCTTGCTGCTTCCATGATAGTTCTGTTCTTCCTTTCTGCAACTCCATTCTGTTGAGGATTATATGGAGCAGTCAACTCCCTCTTAATCCCTGAATCACTACAAAGCTTCTTGAAGTTACTTGAGGTGAATTCTCCACCATTGTCGGATTTGAATGTTTTGATCTTCTTGTCAGTTTGATTCTCCATCATGGTTTTGAATTCCTTGAATTTATCAAACACCTCATCTTTGCTCTTCAAGAAGTATACCCAAGTCTTCCTGGAGAAGTCATCAATAAATGAGACATAGTAAACATACCCACTCAGGGAACTGGATGACATAAGACCACATACATCTGAGTGGATGATTTCTAGGATGTCTTTTGCCTTGATTTCACTGCTTGGGAAATCCTTTTTAATATTCTTACCTTTTGCACATCCTTTGCAAACACCTTCATGTTTGGTCTTGATTTCAGGAAGACCCTCTACTGCCTTGCTTGCAATTGGAAGTGCTCTATAGTGCATATGAGCAAGTCTTCTATGCCAAAGTTCACTTGGCTCCATGGATTCATGCACCATGGCATGTTCAGGTTGTCCCTTCAATTTATACAAACCTCCCTCTTGCTCTCCAATCACTACTGCATCATCTATGTTCTTTCCCTTTGGCCACATTAGGACTTGTCCATCCACAAATGCAACCCTCATACCTTTTGCATCCAATGCAGAGATGGAGAGTAAGTTCTTCTTGAGCCCAGGTACATAAAGGACTTCTTTCATCTTCAAGGATTTTCCAGAATCTAGGTTGTAGGAGGCTTCACCACTTCCTTTGATTGGGTATTGATAATCATCCCCAAGTTTCACCTTATGGGGTGATTCATGTTCAGATAGGTTCACAAAATATTCCTTAAACCTAGTCATGTGTTTGGAAGCCCCACTTTCAATTAACCAATCATTACAACCATGAGAGATAGTACCTGTAAGAGCAGAGATCAGAACATACTCTTCTTCACTTGATGAGTCATTATCACTATCTCTTTCTGCCCTAACCTTCTTCTTTGGGGGTTCATCATCTTCGGTAGCATGAGCATGAAACCTTCTTTTACTGCCCTTCCTCTTCTTATTGTTGTTATTATCCCTTTTGTTCTTGGGACAATCTGAGGCAAAGTGACCCTTCTCATTGCATGTGAAGCATCTTAGGTCCTTCTTACTCTTTTGATAGGATCTATTGTGGCGAGGGTGCTCCTTGTTGGTTTTACTTCTTTTGGTGTGAGCTGCAGGAGCTTGATCTTCACCTCCCATCTTTTCCTCTCGATCTATAAGACTAGCTTCTTCTTGAGAGCATTCTTCCCGCAATCTGTTGAAGGAGATCAACTTCTTCCTTGCACAAATTTCTTGAATGAAGGAATCCCCTGACCTGGGTAGGCCATTTAGAGTGGTCATCACCACTTCACCATTCTCCACCATTTCATCCACTGCTTCTAGTTGTTCCTTGATCTGGGAGACCCTTGAAAAATAAGATTGAATGGTTTCTCCATTCTGAAACTTTACTCCTTTCAATTGGTTCTGCAGGGTCATCTTCCGATTTATGTTCGTTCCTTCAAATAGCTTGGTCAAAGATTCAAACATCTCCTTGGGTGTCTTAAGAGAACACACATGGGGTATGAGATGGTCTTTGATGGAATCAACAATGATTCTCTTTGCCTTGACCAAGTTCTTCTTATGCAATACCTTGGCCTCTTCATCCTCTGGGATAGGGATGTCTTCTTTCACATATGAGTCCAACTCATTCTCTTTCAAGATTAACCCAATCCTATACTTCCAGGCTCAGAAGTTATCAACCCCTTCAAGCTTATCCTCAAGCTTGGTGTGGAGAGACATCTTAAAGAGTACTTCAAATGGAAATAGAAAAGATTTAGATCTTACCACTTGAGATGTTGAAAACTGGATCTGGTCCCGGATTAGGGTTTGTCGAAAAAACCCTAAAAATTCAAAATGTGAATTTCAAATTTCTGAAAGGATAGAAAGATGTGCCTTGATGAGATGATCAGCTTGGTGTATTCATAATTTGAGATCAACAAATTTTTGCCCTTCAGAATTGCCTTTTTGTCCTCCCGGGTTCATTTGGGAGAGCCCTGAATTAGGGTTTGAGTTTCCCGGAGATCTACCCAGCCAAAAATCTCGATCCAAAGCTCTAAACTTCAATTTTTGCAAGGAGCTTCCAGCTGTGCCTTCAGATTCTAGAAATTCCTATTTTTGGGGAAACCCTAAATTTTAGGGCCAAATCTGAAAATGCTCGGAATTGAATTTTGATTGGACAGATAGATGCGCCTTGATGAGTAGAGTCAATATACTATATTGATTTTCAAAAATATGTAGAGAGAAACCCAATAAACAAGGAACTCAAGCTTCCGTCACTGCAAAATGTCTTCTTCTAAGGTTAGCTTTGATACCATGTTAAATTTTGAGCATTAATTCACAATACTCTAGGATCTTTGTTGAGAGAATAGCATATACAGTATATCAATGCATGACAATCACAATATGAAAAGCATCACAATAATCAAAAGCATAAGAGACAAGAGACATAGAGTTTCCGTGGGGAAAACCCTAAGGTGAAAAACCCCACAACTTCCTCAGAGATAGAGAGAGCAATGGCTCAACCAAAGTACAACCAAAAAACACTGAGATAGTCTCCTAGTAGCAGATGATCCTCCTCCTCACTAGTGCGCCACTTTTTGAGTGAGAGTGAGATACGTTTCCAAGTGTATAAAATAGAGATCTTCGATCTCTATGTATACTAACCTTTTTTCCCAGTGACCTTATGGAGCCGACTTGTCTAGCTAGGTACATCCACATTATATTATATATAATTCAGGGCCGACCCCACATGGTGGTCTAATAACCCATCGGCAAGTACACACACTTGCGACACTTGTCAATCCACATGACGACACTTCCTTATAGAGGAATAACACATCTCTTATAAGGGTACAATAAATATATAAAATACACAGATGAAATACATTCCAAAGTTACATATACATCAACATAGGATTCACCTTACCTCCTCTGGCCTTGTCCCAACTATCCTACCATTGTTTGTCACCTATAACTACAAAGTTCAATCCTTATGCAAGAGCATGCAACTCAATCCATGTTTTGGTTTACAGAACGTAGTTGCAAGCAAGACTATGTGATGACTCACTCCTAATCCTCTACTATAAAAATAAATTCCCTCTTTATTTTCCAGAGAACATCATCAAAAGAATTCTATGAGACATATAGTTCCACAATTCCATGTCTATTAGGGTATAACATTTATTTTGGGGTTGTCTCATGAATCTCTTTCCTTGACCCTATTCTTCTTCACTCCATGAAGACATGGAGGTTCTAACCCTAAGTTGATGGTTGAATTTGTTAGCATGCCCCTAGCTCCACATCACATGGGGTTGTATTCAATGTTCCATCTGTCACATTGGCTCCATGTTGCAACGCCACCAAATATATCAACATTTGTTCTTGTCCTCACCCCATATCCTAGTGATTGACTGTTTGCATAGTCAAAGTGATAATTTTCCACATAGTTGCCACATAATTACCAAGGAGTCAAGAACACAACACTACAAGTGTTGATGCTCCTTACTTTGTGATCTTGCTTACCAGGTCATAGAATTGAAAGAGTATTGAGATGTTTCATGATGAAAAATTGATTGTTGTTATGAAAACGCTCGTGTAGTGTATAAATTTTGTTTTCAACATTTATTGATTGCATTAACTTGGTTAAGTGCACACAGCAGTTCCATTACTCATTTTATATAGTACCAAATTGGGGCACACTAAGGATTGCTTGCTCTGATTGATTTTTGAGTTTCTTGATATCATATACTTTGTCTGTATGAATGATATTGGGATTATAGTTACATATCCCATGCGGATTTACACCACTATTTGTGGTAGGGATGAGCACCTACAACTAGTTGAAGCAGGTTGAGATCCAACTCACTCCAGACTGAAGAATCCCATGCCAAAAATGAAAATGGAATGAATCTAGGAAATTAGTTACTGATGTCTTTCTCATCAAAATAGGCACAATAATGACCAATGTGAATAAAAAAGAAACACATGGAAATTGGACTATAATCATGCAGAGGAAGACACAACAATAGGAAGAAGGTTTGGATCATCTATTTGCCAAATGTAATTCATGAGATCTCTGTATCTGCAGTGCATTCCATCTTCACACATCATTGAATTTTTTTTGTTACTATCTCACGTAAAGAAACTTCCTTTGTTCTCCCTTGAGGTGGATTAAAGATGTTCTATATTTGTAATGGCATCCCCTTTTTCCCTGACCACCACTCCTTAGTTATTTAACTTATATTATCACATTTATTGCAAGTTATTTAACTTATATTATCACATTCATTGCAACCATGCTGTATGGAGGCATGGTACCAAATGTACATGGTGCATTGCCCCTATATCCCATCAGAGCACTTGACATGGTACACTTCTCTGCTTACTAACCATAGCTCTATACTTTGAAGCATTCTTGATCCAAACTCACTTGTCATGATTTTGAATCTCCACATAACATTGGAAATTATGTTGTAGCACTCAGTAAATAAATTTCCATCTGTAATTTGTGCTTGTTGTGAATGTATTATGTCTTTCTTTTGAATATGAGACAAAATGTCTATTATATGAATTGAAATTTAGCATCATGTTTCATATGTTGCAGACCATGGTTTGAGATCCTGTAAAATGGATGAGCTTTATATAATCAATATCAGTGGTAGTTTCATTTTTGGAAATTTCAGCCACATATTTCCCTACATAATTGACCTTTGGACATATCCAAAAGTGTGCATAATGCTATCCTCTTTTCCACTGGTAGGGAATTTTGTAGGTTCAATCCTAATTTTGGAGATTCCATGCTCAGGAGCAAGGCCTGGTGAATCAGACACCATGCAAAATGTGTTATACTAGGCACAATAGGGGCTTACTGCTTTCCAAATTTTGTGAGATTTTTTATTCTATGCAGAAGATGCACATTTTCCTTGCCAAAGCTTTCTTACTCTTTCCTTTATTCTTTCTTCTTTTTGAAATCAACTCAAGTTTCATCATGTTTTCATTCCATTTGGATATTGGCAGATTTTTTCTCCATGCTGTATCTTCATTACCCCAACCTAAGAATATTACGATAAACTTAGTGTATGTGCAAGATAAGAACAACTCCTACGAACTAGTAATAAAGCCCCATTTAATATTAGGACTTATCTTTGGGAAATATTTAAGCGCTACATCTAGCATAAGGAGGAAAAGGATAATCCTAAGAAGTTACACTGGGTGCAATTACCTGACCTAGCATAGTCTCTCTTGCAGGAAAGTCCCTTATTTAGGGGCCAATTCATTTGTTTATTCTAGCTTGTTATAGAGGCATAAACATCAAACTAGCAACTTATTTTGCATGGTTGGAGGCCAAGGTTGAGTGGGCTTTGCTAGATTGCAAAATTTACAATTTGGATAGTAGGTAGGGAGAAGATTGAACTTTATAGATACTAAACAACAACTGATAATATTTTTTTGATAACATATCCTCTTCTTAAGAGAAACTAAAATAGCTATAAAGTCTGAATAAGAGTTTGGATCTCACAATTTGACATCTTTAATAAACATAACCCCTTTGGGTAGGAGTTGCGTACATACCTCATCATGTCATAATTGAAAAAAAAATGTATCCATAAAAACTAACCTCGTTATTGAAAATATATTTTCACTGTAGCTTCCAAATAGTATATAAAGAAGAAAATCTCAAACAGTTCCAAAAACTATACAAGGAATCCCAAATCATCGATCTATAATTGCCCAACAAAAGTGTTTGCCCATGTAAATGTCCCTGTAGAATGTCTACTAACTGAGATTGAACTCGAGCTCAGCAAGATTGTGCAAAGGAACATTCCCATAAAATATGCTTCATTGACTCTGACCTTGAGCAAAAAAGGGAAAAGGCCATCAGAAATATTGATGCTTTGGAGGGAAGAACTTAGTAAGTCAACAACCAAGGAAATACTCAGATCTTATAGGAAACTCTAATCTGTAAGCTCAAGAATTCTCCTTTACCTCTAAGAATTATTCATTGATGTATTCATTTGGTCCACATGTGGATATAAATAATATTTAGTTATCTATTGAATATGGTGTATATGGCATATGAAATGCCATTGGGGAAGGAATTAGGATATTTGACATACATTAAGGTGTGTTTTAGTAAATATAACATATTAGTGAGTATGATGGTGAAATAGTTATCTAATTTTGAATTAATTCGTACCAAACTTTGGGAAGGGGGTTGAGGGTGTGAATTAATTCTTATTCTATTATGTCATCTTCTCTACTACATGTATATCTGGCTTTTTTACATACTTGGGGTTTACCTTAATAGGGGAATCCAAAATCTATATCAGTAACTCAACAATATTCATGAAAGTCATAGAATTTCACTGATAAAGTAATGTTAGAAAAGAAAGTGGGTGACTTCATCTTTTAAACATGGCCTTGTACTATCTTGTCCAATCACTGGAGGCGGTGGTAGACCCTTTCAGAGGGAGTGATAGATACTTTTAGGTATTTTGTTGAACATATGAAGAAACCTTTCTCTACTATTCTTGTTATATAAATGTGAATTTTCAGAAGCCTTCCTTTGTATTTAGTTTTATTCCTCCCCTAACTTAGTTTGCAAACTATTTCTTACATTTGAAGAAGAGCTCACTGTGAGATGTCAATATGATTGCACAGAGTAAAATAGGAGAAAAATGATGATTATAATTTTTCCCAAAAAAGAAGAAAAAATTGCAGCACATGTAGCCCAAAGAACACAAAATATTGCAAACTATTTCTTACATTTGAAGAAGAGCTCACTGTGAGATGTCAATCTAATTGCACAGAGTAAACTAGGAGAACAATGATGATTATATTTTTTCCCAAAAAAGACAAAAGAATTGCTGCACATGTAGCCCAAAGAACACAAAAGATAATCTGGAAGCTGATTCCTTGCATTGGAAGAGATGATATAAATTGTCCCAAAGGATCCCTCTAATATAACAGAAGCATGGAATTTTTTAAGCAGAACCTAAATGTTGCTTAAAATTATTTTTGTTGGGATCATTTAAGTGCCATTGAATATGAACTTCTGTGAATGTAAGCTATAAGGAGTTGATAAATCTAATTAGAGTGTAGGGTTAGCATCTTTTGTCTAAAGATCACTGTGAAGTTGTGTTTAGCAAGTCTTTTTAGTAAATATGTATGGACGAAAGAGGAATCCATCTGGTTGATGTGCTTTGTACTTGGGAGTGACCTTAGAGTTCCAAAGGTTTAAAATTGGAGGAGAAAACCACACTAGGTGGATTCTCATGAGAAAGTTGTACTTTGATAGTTTGTTTTGATTTGTACTTTGAAAGTTCAGGGTGGCTTTATTTCCATGTGCCATCAGGTTCACATGGGAGTGTGCCATTTGTGGAATTTGTTCACATCTTCAAAGTTCCTTACAGAATGCCTTGATTTCTTCCGATTACAATTGTGATTTTCATCACAATATTTGTGATTTTTACCACATGACAGGGGTTTGCAGGATGACAGCTATGGAGCATTACTCCATTGGATGGACTAGGGGTACACACTTTCATTGATATTGTTTCCATTATGAAAGTTATGCTTGCACCCATGTGCTTAGCTTGGAGATGGTACTATCACTTGATTGATTTGGTGCTTTGGGTAGGAGGAGACTCACTTCCCCATTTTTAAATTGTATATAACCTCCCACATTTTGCTTCTCCATTTGTAAATACTAAATATAGATCTATAAATATATGATGTGTTTTTCAAAACAAAATAAATGGTGCATGGTAGTTACTAGTATCGATCTAAAGTAAAATTGATATTTTCAGGCTTATTTTGTCTAAACGATTTGTTCTTCCTTGCAAGTGGTAAAAATATAGGTATGACATATAGTTCAGTTCAAATTAATATATTTGTGAAAATTTATCTTATGCTTTATTTAGTCAGTTCATCTATATATTCCCTATCAGGACTGTATACAACAACCATGAATACTGCTAGAGCAAGATGATGATTTTTCCAGATTCTAGATCGTACTTCAACCATGCCAAAATCAGGAGATGAACATCCTTTACAGTAAGAGTAAAAAATAGAGATATTTTTGCACTCTGATGTTCTTCATGCACTGGGAGCCATATTATTGTTTAAAGTTTTTGTTGACAATAAGAGTAGATACAAATTCAGAGTAACTAATCACACCTGCTATATGTTAGAAAATATGGATGGAGTAGAAAAATACACATAACTAGGCTGATCTGCTAGGTTCTTAAGTAATTATAACAAGATAATATGGATACTGGCTATTACAGACCAAGATGATGGAGAGGTTGAATTGGATGATGTGTGGCTTGCTTATCCTTCATGGACCAATAATATGGTTCAGCAAGTACTAAAAAGATTCGTTATGTATGGATCTGTATTATTTGCTTGCATTGACATTTCATATTTCCAATTTAATAAAATTGATTACGAAAGATCAATTATGAAACACAATTGCTATTGGTTTTCCATATTCATTTTTGTACGAAATTAAATGTCACATAGTGAGAAATATAGTTAACTACATGATAAGTATCTAGCCTAGTTGATGTAATTTATGCCAAGCCACCAATTGTCCATTCATTGACTCATTAGTTGGATTAGAGTCAATGTTGGCTGATATTTTTTAGTTAAAATACCATAGAGTTAGATGTTGATTTGTACTCCAACATGTGAATCTAATCAACATCTAGATTAAAATGAATGTCAATTATCATATTCCAAGCCTTTGGGGCTTGCCTTAACTCATAAAGAGTCATATAAGCAAGATGTTTTTCACCTGCTTCCTAGAAACCTTGTGGTTGATGCACACAAATGACACTCTTTATGTACATCTTGCAAATCCTACAGAGATCATATTCCCTTGGATGGAACCAACTTGAATGTCTTTTACTTTGTTGTAGGAACGAACTTTTTGTTGATGTATATGTAGCTTCGGAATGTATTTCACATATATATATATTGTATTCCTATAGAGATGTTATTATTCCTCTATATGGAAGTGTTGTCGTTTATATTGTAAGTGTCGTAACTTATACTTAATGGGTTATTAGACCACTTTGTTAGGGTCGGCCCTGTATAAGTCATGTGGGTCGAAGGGTTATTAGACCACCCTATTGGGGGTTGGCCATGTGGGTCAAAGGGTTATTAGACCACCCAATTGGGTGTCGGCCCAGTCAGCATTATGTTAAGTGGTTAAGTTGAGGCCGACCTAGTTGAGTAAAGGTCAAGACAAGTTAGTGTATAAATAGAGAGTGTGTCTCTCTCATTTTACATACACTTCTCTCATTCAGAAAGTGGCACACTTATGAGGAGGAGGCTCTACTGCTAGGAGAAGACTATCTCTTGTATTCTTGTTGTATCATTGCTATATCTATCTCTGAGGAGGTTATTGGGGTTTTTCACCTTTATGGTTTTCCCCAAGTAAACTCTGTGTCTCTTGCGTGCTTGCATTATTGTGTCCATGATTGATATGTTGTAGATTTGCTATACATGTTGTTCTCTCAGTTAATATCCTAGATCAGATTGAAGTGAATTTTGAAAATTTAACATGATATTAGAGCTAGCCTAAAAGAAGGCATGATATGGCATGTATGACACTTGTTGTACTTATGATGCTAGGGCTTGATATAGCAAAAACCAGTCATCGTAGCACTTTCTCTATTAATCCATTTTGGCAAACTTTTCGGATCTGAAACTTTTACAGGTTGAATATCAGATCCCCATGTACCTTGTGTCCAAAGGACAACCTCTAATTCATTTTACTTTGTGATTTATGATCTGTACAATATAGGGTATCTACCTCTTCTAGATCTGAGTCAAAATCAGGTGACCTTGGGAGAAAGGTCATAACTTGGGCTAGGAAGCTCCAAATGAAATTTCATAAAAAGTGATAGGTAGTACACAGACTGTACTATCGCAATAAAATGGTTCAAAGGCCGAAGTTAAACCAGTGACACCTGGCACGCTGTACAAATTCACTCTACGGTATTATCCCATAAACAGGTCACGTTGCGACACTTGGAATAACTCTCTCTCAGAGAATCCAATTGAGGTCAGACCTATTGGGATGGAAATATAATAGGTTGGGATATCTCAGGAAAATTTTGCAGAGGCCGATATTGAACCAGTGACACATGGCATGCCGTACAAGTTCGCTCTCTTGTATTATCCCATAACCCGGTCACGTTGCAACACTTGACATAACTCTCTCTCAGAGAATCCAATTGAGGTCAGATATGTCGACATGGAAAGATAACAGGTCGGGCTATCTCAAGAAAAAATTTTAGACCCTGTGGATCGAAAAGTTTGGATTTACACCAAAAATAATTAGGTACATATTTCTGTCAAAACATAATTATTTTTGAGCACCTTCATTCATGGCTTCCAGAATTTAGGGTTTCAGAGAAAATTGGAATTTTTTATAATCGGAGACCATGGCTGGATGCTACTCATCAAAATAGAAATTTAGAGACCAAGATCAGAATTTTTGGTTGGGCAGAAGACCGGGCTTGATCAGACCCTAGTTCTGGACTTTGATTGGAAAAGTGGAAAATTAGGGCTTCTGCAAAAATGAGAATTTTTTAAATCTGTGACCACAGCTGGAAGCTCCTTAGAAAAATAAAATATTTGAGCTTTGGATCAAACCTTTTGACTGGGAAGAAGAGTGGGATTCATCAAACCCCAGTTCGGGCTCATGTCTAGTGAATCCAAAAGTTTCAAAGGCAAAATATAGGAATGAAACTTTGCAGTTCTCAAATTCTAAATATACCAGCTTGATCAGCTCATCAAGTCGCATGTTTCTATCCTTTCGAAAGTTTGAAATTAAAAGTTTGAATTTTTGGTCCAGCTCCAGGTCCAGTTCTTGCAAATCAAGTGGATTGGGTTAATCCTAGAAGAAGATGGAATGTTCACCTGCATAAGTGAAGAAGTTCCTGTCTCAGAGGGAGATGAGGCTAAGGCCTTCCATAAGAAGATTACACGCAATCTTGATAGGTATGGCTTACAGGTATGTTTCATGGGTAAGTTTATCATATGTTTGTCTTCATATCATTATAGTACAATCTTGATTAATTACTAGACTTGTCGTATCACCTTAATAGAAGATATTCATTGATTAAGGTTTTGACACTTATGAATGTACTAATGCATTGCGATCTTGAATGAAGTTTATGTTGTTCACCAAGAAAGACAAATCATGTTCTACTTCAAGAACATATGATCATGGTGACATGAAGACAAAGATTCATCCATTGTCATGGATCACATAGAAGATCTACTTTCGAGGTATGTATAACTTGGTCCTACAATGGTTAACCTATGAGACATGCAGGTTACTAGCACAAGTCACTGAAGAGAACCAGAAGGCATTATGCGGGTATGTTAGACATAACTAGCTAGCATGCTAATCCAGGTATGTTTTTCCTATATCAAGATAGAATCCTACCTTGTGTTAGGATCTTATGCTGTTGTGTTGTTGATAATGATTAGTCATGAAGTCATAGGTTTGAATAGTCATGGCTGTATGCATATTATGTTGCTTACCATAATTGATGATATGACTAACCAAAAGAATCATGAAGGTATAGGTTTGAGTAATCACGGGTTTATGCATTGATGATTTAACTAATCATAAGAGTCCTATGATCAAATAATAATATGCATGAGTAAAAGAAGACTTCCCTGAAACCTTGAATACTAATGTTTATTATCTGTGAATGATCATGACTATACATGTTTAAGATTATTGTGTTTTGATAGTATTAAAATTATACTAATAAATGTGTGATTATGTATGAGACCTCAAAGATAACACAATGATGATACTAATAAGCATGCATAGTGATTAAGGATGGATGTAAATTCGAGGACAGGTAATCCAGGAAGCAAAGATCAAGAGGGAGCACACTCCAGTTGTTCCTACAAGAAAGCAAAGGAGCACACTTTAGTAGTTTCTGCATGGATGCAGATATTTAGAGGGAGTTGACCACTTCTCACAATCCACATTAGAATGGAGTTACAAAGATTCAGAGGGAGTCCACCTAGAAACCAAACAAAGATAAGTATTTGAATTGTCATTTTTTACATAATGTTGTTCAATGACGTATATGCTTATGCTCCTAGAATTAGGTTGTGTATTATGCATATTAGAATAGTTGCATTGATGAATAGTATACTACTAATATACATGGGTAAGTGGCCTATGGCACTATACAACATTCCATTGCTACTTATCTAGAATGAAACCTCTTTGCTGACATGTTAGGAGTTGTGCACACTCTTAACAATGTTCTGGTAGAGATTGGAAGGCATCTAGAAAGTTACATAATATGTATAAATGTTGTATTGAAGCATTGGATAAGATAATTGCATGAGTGTATGACATATTTCTTTATGTGTAAGAATGTGTTCTGAAAACTATGAGATGTTTTCTAATCATGCAATTGAATTTGTTGTGTAGGAAAGATCGTATACCATCACCTACAAAAGAAGGAATACAACATTTGTTCAACAACAAAGTTATCTATTGAAAATATTGAATTTCCCAGGATCTGGGAAGAATGCCATGATCGAGGAGTACTAGTCAATCACGAATATTTTTGGTATGCAGTCCCAAGACCTGAAGGGGAGTCTGTAGTGACTTCCAAGAGAAGCTACAATATCAAGCATGCTGCAGTGATGATAGGGAAGACACACCATATGGATTTCAAGATAGCTTTCTTGAATGGTGTAGTTGAAGAAGAAGTGTATGTGGAGTAGCCACTTGGTTCTGAGACACATGACAGGGAGTCATATATGTGCAGAACTTGGTATGGTAGGATAGACATCTTTCTATCTAGTTTGGTCTTTACCAAGAGTAAAGCAGATTCCAACCTTCACTTCAAGGTTGAGGAAGCCAATCCAGGGATACTACTATGTGGATGACCTGTTTGTAATAGGTGATGATAGATTGATTGC
This sequence comes from Larix kaempferi, assembly GCA_027924585.1. NCBI lineage: Eukaryota > Viridiplantae > Streptophyta > Pinopsida > Pinales > Pinaceae > Larix > Larix kaempferi. The sequence goes on along the minus strand of BSBM01000156.1, from coordinate 1,359,356 downwards.
CGACACGCAGCGAAAGTTTGCTGCCAAGTTCGAGATGAAGAACTTGGGGATGATGCACTATTTGTTTTTGGCATGGAGGTGTGGCAGAGTGCAGATGGAATCTTCCTTGGACAAGGGAAGTATGCAGTAGAGATCCTGAAGAGGTTCGGGATGATGGACTATAAGGCTATGGCAACACCTATGGCATCGAACCTGAAGCTTATGTGTGGTGCTTCATCTGAGCCGGTTGATATCACTATGTATCATTAGATGATAGGGTCCTTGATGTACCTAACGTACACGAGACCAAATATTTTCTTTGTGGTGAACACATTGAGCCAGTTCCTAGCGGATCTGAGGAGTGTTCACCTGGTTGTTGTAAAGCATATTCTGAGGTACCTAAATGGTACAATTGATTATGGGCTCAAGTATGATGTGAATCAAAACTTTAACTTGAAGGGTTATGTTGATTCAGATTGGGCAGGTAGTGCTGCAAATAGGGATCAGGTGTGATCTCTTGGTTTAGCAGGAAGCAGTCTTGCGTAGCACTGAGTACAGCCGAAGTAGAGTATGTTGTGATGGATGAGCAGGTTGCAGATGTATTGACCAAGCCATTAGCCAGAGTGTAGTTTGAGTACTTCAGAGAGAGGCTTGGTGCACTTCAGATCAAGGTTCCTTCCAAAGGGAAGTGATTAGTCCGGAAGATGCAGATGCACATGATATTTTCTGACATGGTTGATGAGTTCTCCCTTGGTCATGATGTAATTGCTGAGCCATTTTTCACATGATGGTAGATGTGTTCTCCCATGGTGAAAAACTAAGGGCTGGAGCCTTCCCTGAATGGTGGTAGATGTGTTCTCCCATGTCAGTGGTGTAAGTATTGGATGATGTGCATCTAGGATGTGCTTCATGGACGATGACATGATCTGAAGAGGATGATTCTATGATGATCAGGAGGATCATGGATGATGAGCATCAGGACGATGCTCCAGTTACTACTCTGTATATGTATATGCATCATGTTCGATGCTGGATATGATCGGTTGAATCATTTATGTATGTATGCATCATGTTGGATGCTGGATATGATCAGTTGGATCATTTGTATGTATTTTGTATATGGATCATGTTGGATGCTTGGACCATGTATCTGTATATGTATAAGGTGGATACATTGTATGATCAGGTAGATCATGTATGATGATATGTATCTGGTAGATACTTGGTATGCATCAGGTGGATGCATTGTATGATCAGGATGATCGTGGATGACGAGCTTCTCCAGATGACATGCATCAGGATGATGCAGTGATGATGATCGGGATGATCATGTGTACATCAGGATGATGTATGGTGAGTATCAGGATGATACTTTGTGGTCGTGGATCAGGTTGTGCAGATGAGCATGTCTGGGAGATCCAATAGGTCAGAGTTGTGTACCCGTAACAACTTGGGATGCTCTTTCGAGACATTGCTCTGGGAGGACATGTAATTTGTGCCCTGGGAGATATTCAAGTTGGAGATGTGTACCCGTAACATCCTGAGATGCTCTTGCGAGGTTTTGTCCTATGGCATGTAATTTGCTCCTGGGAGATCTGGACAGGATGAAAAAGGCCTCAGATGCTTCAGCCAGGTTTTTTGGTGGACCACATGTAATGTGCTCCTCGGAGATCCGACAGGTAGAGCTGTGTGCTCGTAACAGCCTGGGATGCTTCAGCTAGGTTTTGTGGTGAGATCACAGGTAATGTTCTCCTGGGAGATCCGACAGGTAGAGTTGTGTGCTCGTAATATCCTGGGATGCTTAAGCCAGGTTTTTGTGATGGGTCACATTTAATGTGATCCTGGGAGATCCGACAGGTAGAGCTGTGTGCTCATAATAGCCTAGGATGCTGCAGCCAGGTTTTGTGACACACGTAATAAGTCCTGAGGATTCCACAGTATGGCCAGTGATGACGAAGACCTGTAGGTGGTGGGCCTACATCCAGTATGAAAAAGGACTGGCTTTGTAGAACTTCCTATGACGAGTAGATTCAAATATTGATTGAGATAGTAGCAATAGTGACGATGATGATGAATCGATGACGATTATCCAATGACGATGATCTAGAGAAGAAGACTTGTGCTAGAAGACTTGTGTCGAGAAATACCTTCCTGGTTAAGAGGGAGTGTTGATGTATATGTAACTTCGGAATGTATTTCACATATATATATATTGTATTCCCATAGAGATGTTATTATTCCTCTATACGGAAGTGTTTGTATTCATATAGAGATGTTATTATTCCTCTATATGGAAGTGTCGTCATTTATATTGTAAGTGTCGTAACTTATACTTGATGGGTTATTAGACCACCTTGTTGGGGTCGGCCCTGTATAAGTCATGTGGGTCGAAGGGTTATTATACCACCCTATTGGGGGTCATCCATGTGGGTCAAAGGGTCATTAGACCACCCTATTGGGTGTCGGCCCAATCATCATTATGTTAAGTGGTTAATTTGAGGCCAACCTATTTGAGTAAAGGTCAAGACAAGTTAGTGTATAAATAGAGAGTGTCTCTCTCTCATTTTACATACACTTCTCTCATTCAAAAAGTGGCGCACTTATGAGGACGAGGCTCTGCTGCTAGGAGAAGACTATCTCTTGTATTCTGGTTGTATCATTGCTCTATCTATCTCTGAGGAAGTTATTGGGGTTTTTCACCTTTATGGTTTTCCCCAAGTAAACTCTGTGTCTCTTGTGTGCTTGCATTATTGTGTCCATGATTGATATGCTGTAGATTTACTGTACATGTTGTTCTCTCAGTTAAGATCCTACATCAGACTGAAGTAAATTCTAAAAATTTAACACTTTTTTCATTCTTCATGAATGCATTCTTCCTTTTTTTTCCTTCTTGCCGAACCGCAATTCAAAAGAACTTTCAAAAACATACAACACAACATAATAAACCTATTGTACACACTACTTACTTATCTTTTTTGGCCTTCCACTTGGTCCTTCATCCTAGGGCTATGGAAGCTAATTCATGTCCTCATCATAACTGGAATGATACAATTTAGGTGTTCTTTTTGATGTTCTATACTTTGAACCCTAGATAGATTCACCCCACCTTGTGCTCCCACTCCCGAAGCTCACTTCCAAGGAGTGCATAATCCCCAATCTATTGCCCACTCTCCTAAAACTATTCCCTACATTCCCAGAATGATTCCTGTAGCTACTACATGACGAGAGAATAAATTACAAATTGCTCATGGAAAGAGCCTTAAGAAAGCTTAGTAGATAGTATAATTATTTGCTTTTTCGGTTTAGAATCTAGCTTCCAGAACTTAGAATTATTTGTCTTTTGTAAAGATTACATGATGATTGAATTTTGAACTATTAATTGCTTATTACAACCCTTTGATCATGATGCCCTATTTCATTTCATAGTTGATGTTATCTCTTACAGTTTTATGATGACAAATGTTATCTGTTGAAACTTGAAACATGGAGGTTGATGTTATGGTTTATCATTTGATGACAATATTATAAGTTATAACTACTAGCTCTTTGATGGTATTTGTGTACTAAATGGTTGATGAGACTTTAATGATTATCATTAATCTGCTACAGATGTCCACGTTTTAATATTTTCTGCAACTAATTCACTATTTTGCATGCTTTTTTTAATATATATGGGTCAAATATATAGAAATATATATTATATAAAAAATGCTCCTAGAATTTTTAGGAAATTAACACTTCCTGTTTTGTTTTTGGAAATGATGGAAGGATCCCATATTCAATTTTGATGAAATTGTGTAGCATTCAGATTGAAAGACAGTCAGAACTTGACTCAAAGCAGATAAAATGTCGGTTTCAGATTACAAGCATAAAAAATGCAACAAACAGAGCATGTCTCAGGCCTTCAAAAAATTGCTCTCGAAGGCTCCACGTTGAGTATAAATTTAGTTTTGACATTCATGTACTGGATTCAAAATCAAATGTGGAAGGATTTCCCCATCTTACCTGCCTAAATTGTTGAATACAAATGTAAGTAGAAATTCTTTTTTCTATTTAATTAGATTTCTGGGTGGTTGTCTCTAAATCTGTAGGAAGATGTAGAGGTCAGCAAAGTCAAATATCCCAGGAATCCATGAATGTAGAACTTCTGAGATTGGTAATGTTATTTATTTAATGTGTCCATACAATTTTATTTGGGATTTTTCCAATAATATAGTTATATTTTTGTGGACAAAGAGAGGATATCCAAGATGGAAGTTAAATGTAAGTGTTTTACCTAGCTGTGTATTATCAACAAGGCTCTATAACTAGTTAAATTTAGCCTAGCCAATTCGACTGAATACGAATTCATCATGAGCCAAGTTGTAATGGAATCATAATATGGATGATTGTTTCAGACATAATTTTTTTTTGTTATTTTTATTTTCAATGTCATGATCAGCGTTCTTGATTTGCTTGACTTTCCCTTTGCAACACATTTGTTCACTGGGCTTGTTTGTAGAAGAATATAGTAAGATGCTAAATTTTAAAGAAGCATGCCATGTTGTCTTGTTAACTTTGACAAATTTCCAACCATGACTGGATCTTGCAGATACAAGCAATAGTTTGATATCATGGACCTATTTGTTATTAGATTTCATTGTGATCAAGATCTCATTTCTGTAGCGATGGAGGTGACTTGGCCCACATTAGAGGAAGATGAGTTTGGGACACCATTTGGTCATGCTTTGCTTCTATATAAACTGAAATTCTCCTTTCCATGGCATCATCCACCATTATCTTCAAGTTACTTATGAATTTTCAGTCAAATTCAGATATCTTGGCATGACTCTAGATGACTCGGTAGATAGTTTAACAATGGATGCATGCTTGTCATTCCAATAAATTTATGGAATTTTTTCATTTTGCATCATTCAAGCATACACAATAATGATTACCAAGTTACTATAGATCCATAATGGATTACCTTGTACTAGTCCTTCAAGTTCTTTAACTGCTTTTATTAAGTGCAAAAATATATTTGCACTTAATAAATGCAGTTGAAAGACTTAAAGGGCTAGTACAAGGTAAGTCATTATGGATCTATAGTACCTTGGTAATCATTATTTTGTATGCTTGAATGATGCAAAATTTGTTTTAATATCATCATTGTCAAGCAATAAGAACTTCTGAAAGGGTGTTAGCTCAATGGTAGAACACCTGCCTAATTATAGGCAGGAGATTGGTGGTTCGATTCCTCCGTACCCTATCATAAATTAGTGACTAAGAAAATGACTAAATTCACATATATACGACTATTAGTAGCTAATTTCCAGTATCTTATAGCGCGACTAATGTTTAGTCATATTTAGCTTATTCATTAATATGTTATCATCTAGTAGTTTATTTAGTCGTATATTTGGTCATTAATCGTGACAATCAATGACAAAATCAATGACTAAATCAGTGACTAAATCAGTGAGTATCATTGACTAAATCACTGACCGAATCAGTGAGTATCAATGACTAAATCAATGACTTAATCAGTGACTATCAATGACTAAATCAATGATTAATAATTCAACCAATTAATGACTAGTGAAATACAACTAGAGATAAGATAGTGGAAATCAGATACTATTGGTCACCGACTCCAAAATAGTCATTTATAGTTGAGTTTTAGTCATTTTTTAGTCATTAATTTCTCATTTTGTACTAGTTTTAGTGCTCCCTAACTAAGTGGTTTCCCCTATGCTTGACGTAAACTCATTTATCACATTAGGGGGGAACATACTTCCGAAGGTAGCAGTGTTAACATTTGAAAACCATGGTAATAGTCTATCTAGAACAATGACGTTCTATCTCAGGAAAATTCACCACCATATTTTTCCCCCACCCTCATAAGATTATCATGATTTTCATCTGTATCGCTTCTTTAGAATTCTGCAGCAATTCCTGGTTCATTTACTCTCACACGGATCAAATCCTCTTTCATCCATGACCCAACAATATAGTTGAGTTGAACCCTTGGTCTTGTGTCATTGCAATCAAGTTGACAACATTTCACAAGCATGGGTATGCCTGACTCATTTGTATAAAATATTATTCTTTACAACAGCTCCAACGGTCGTCCCCAACAATATTCCCTCGTGGGAATACCCTGTTGTACAATTTTTTTTTTTCATGTAGAATAGGAGAGAAACATAAGAAACAGTGATGCATTATCAACTCTACAGTACCTTTCGAACCTCATATATTAGGGGGCATCTGTTAACACCTAAATCTTGCACACATGCGACATATCTCTGATTCTTGCTGTAAGGCATCATCAACATAAAGAATGCACTTCACCAAAGAAATACTAAAAAAATACAAAATATAGCATGAGTCCAAAGTTCCCAAATACCATTTAAAAGAAGAGGTCACACATCTAAACCATTGTTAACCCACGCTACAACGCATGTTATTAGTTTAGTTCCCATGCGATACTCGTGCGGCTATTCCTCCGATAGTCACGCTAGTGTCAAAATGTTTGGATCGTCTACTTATCGTGGCGCATGAAGGCTCTATCACCTCCAAGGATTCAAATTCATATCCTCACACACTTGGTGGAATTAAATAGCCCCCTTGTTGTACCTTGGAACTTGTTCATGGAGTGTATGAGTTCACATTTGGATCTAGTTGTTTCTTGGCCACCTCTTGGCCTATAAAAGGAAGACATTGAGATGTATTTTATAGAGATAAAAGAGTAGCAAGGTTACGCTACTAGATTTGTGTTGGAGCTTCCTCATAAACCACCTCTTCCTACATTTGTAAGCATTCCCAATATTCCTTGCCACCTTCCTCCAAGGGACAAGAGTTTCTCTCCATTGTTCTATCACTTACTTAGCATATAGTTTAGACAAGAAGGATCTCCTTAAGGGATATTATTGGATTCTCTTAAATCCAACACCTCCTATGTTTTGTACAACTTTACCATTGGGAAATACAAAGTGGTTTGGCATACCTTTGATTGTTGTTGGAGTTTGTATTCTCCCCCCATTTCCTTTTTATTTACATTTTGTTCAATTTTCTTTATTTATGTGAATTCCACTAACAATCTCTTGCACAATCACTTGGAGGACAACCACACACACCCATAGGGTATCCGAGGATTGAGACCTTGATTTAGCCTACAAGGCCTATCCCCTTATCAAGTGGAGAAGTGCACACTTGTGCAATTCTTTCCACAACACTTTTCCTGATTAGCTTGGGTGTTCTTGTTAGCACCTATGAACTTTTCAAAGTGCTATCATTCACGACCATTAATAATTTATAAGATCAATGATGTTCCATCGCATCCCATTAGTGCTTAGGTTCCATCTTACATTCCTATTCCGCGCCAAGGGGTTATCCTAATTTATCCCATTCTTATGGATTGAGCCCCTAATTTAATCCATTTTTATCTCATTGATCTCTTAAAATACTTTGTACTAACAATTCCCAAAACCACCCAGGATGTATGGATGGTTTTGATTGATAATGGCTCGTTAGGGCCTTCTCCAAAACCACCATGCTATGAAGATGTTATTTCCTTTTCAAACTAGGGTGTTTTTTGATCGAGGATCTAACATAACAAGTAATGCCTCCACGCAAGAAAATAAATACAACCTAGAATCCACGTGAACCAACAAGGACTTGACACATGTCGATGTATATGTAACTTCAGAATGTAGTTCATATATATATTTATTGTACTCCTATAAAGATGTATTATTCCTCTATACGGAAGTGTCATCATTTGTATTGACAAGTGTCGCAAGTGTGTTAACTTGTTGATAGGTTATTAGACCAACTTGTAAGGGGTTGGCCTGGATTAATGTAACATGAGGTTAATGTGCTAAGCTAGACAAGTCGGCCCCATAAGTTTATTGGGTAGTCAAAACAAGTATAAATAGAGATCTCCCGATCTCTATTTTGATCATCTCATTATCTCACTCTACATCACTCGGAAAGTGGCACACATGTGAGGACGAGGATTATCTTCTAGGAGAAGTCTATCTCTTGTACTTGGGTTGTACTTTGGTTGTACTATTGCTCTATCTATCTTTGAGGAAGTTGTGGGTTTTTTCACCTTAGGGTTTTCCCCACGGAAACTCTGTGTGTCTATTGTCTTTGATGTTTTGCTTCTTGTGATGATTGACATGCTTGCTATGATTGATATGCATTTATATACTGTACATGTTATTCTCTTAATAAAGATCCTAGAGTATATTGAATTAATGCTCAAAAATTAACATGGTATTAGAGCTAAATTGAGAATAAGACATTGTGCAGTGATGAAAACCAGGGTTTCTCTCCATAGATTTTGGAAAAGTAATATGATAGATTGACTCTCCTCAGCAAGGTGAATCTATCTGTCCAACTAGAATTCAATTATGAGCACTTTTAGTTTTAGCCCTAAAAATTAGGGTTTCCTAAAAAATAAGAATTTTTCAAATCTGAAGACACAGCTGGAAGCTCCTTGAAAACATCAAAGTTTAGAGATTTGGATTGAGATTTTTGGCTATGTAAAACTCCGGGAAATGCAAACCCTAATTCAGGGTCCTCCTAAGTGAATTTAGAAAGACTAAAAGGAATTTATGAAGGGTGAAACTTTGCAGAACTCAAATTCTGAGTATACCAGGCTGATCAACTCATCAAGGCGCATCTTTCTATCCTTTCAGAAAGTTGAAATTCACATTTTGAATTTTTAGGGTTTCTCTGACAAACCCTAATCCGAGACGAGATCCAGTTTTCAACAAATCAAGTGGTAAGACCTAAATCTTTTCTATTTCCATTTGAAGTACTCTTTAAAGATGTCTCACCACACCAAGCTTGAGGATAAGCTTGAAGGGGCTAATAACTTGTGAGTCTGGAAGTATAGGATTGGGTTAATCGTGGAAGAAAATGAATTGGATACAAATATTAGTTCTGAAGTCCCCGTCCCGAAGGATGAAGAAGATAAAGCATTACATAAGAATAACTTGGTCAAGGAAAAGAGAATCATTGTTGATTCTATCAAAGACCATCTCATACCACATGTGTCATCTCTGAAGACACCCAAGGAGATGTTTGACTCTTTGAACAAGCTATTTGAAGGGAAGAACATAAATAAGAAGATGACTTTGTGGAATCAATTGAAAGGGGTCAAGCTGTTGAATGGAGAGACCATTCAATCTTATTTATCCAAAGTCTCTAAGATCAAGGAACAACTTCAAGCTGTGGATGAAGTAGTGGACAATGGTGAATTTGTTATGACCACTCTGAATGACCTACCTAGGTCATGGGTGGGATTCCTTTATTCAAGGAATATGTGTAAGAAAGAAATTGATCTCTTTCAGTAGGCTATGGGAGGAATGCTCTCAAGAAGAAGCTAGGATTGTGGCCCAAGAAGAAAAGATGGGAAATGAAGATCAAGCTCTCACAGCTCACACCAAAAGAAGCAAACCTAAGAAGGAGCACTCTCATTACAAGAAATCCTCTCACACCCATCTAAAGAATAGGAAAGATATGAGATGCTTCACATGTAATGAGAAAGGACACTTTGCTGTAGATTGTCCCAAGAACAAAAAGGACAACAAATTCAACAACAAGAAGAAAGGAAACAAGAAGAGATATCATGCTCATGCTGTTGAGTCCTCCCAAGAAGAAGGCTAGAACCGAGAGTGATGATGATGACTCATCAAGCAAAGAAGAATATGTTCTAATCTCTTCTCTCATAGGTACTATCTCTCATGGTTGTAATGATTGGCTTATTGATAATGGGGCTTCCAAACATATGACTGGGTTTAAAGAATCTTTTGTAAATCTATCTGAACATGAGTCACCCCATAAGGTGAAACTTGGGGATGACTATCAATACCCTATCAAGGGAAGTGGTGAAGCGTCCTACAACCTAGACTCTGGGAAGTCTTTGAAGATGAAAGATGTTATATATGTACCTGGGCTCAAGAAGAATCTACTCTCCATATCTGCATTGGATGCCAAAGGCATGAGGGTTGCATTTGTAGATGGCCAAGTCCTAATGTGGCCAAAAGGTAAAACTATTGATGATGCAGTAGTGATTGGAGAGCAAGAGGGAGGATTGTACAAACAACCTGAACATGCTATGCTGACATGAAGAAAAAGATTCATCCATAGTTATGGATCACATAGAGGTATGTATAATTTTGTTTTGCAAAGATTAACTTATGAGTTATGTAGGTCATTGAAGAGAACAAGAAAACATTGCTAGACACAACTAGGAAATATGATGACCAAGTATGTTTTTCTTATACTTTTGTATGATTGATAATAATCACTCATGAAGTTACAAGTTTGAGTAATCTAGGGTTTATGAATATTATGTCCCTTACCTTGGTTGATGATATGACTAACCAAAAGAGTTCTATGGTCAAATATGAATATGCATGAGTAAGAGAAGTATTCCTTGAAACCTTGAATACTAATGTTTATTATTTGTGTTTGAAATGATCATGACTATACATGTTTAAGATTATTGTGTTTTGATAGTATTAAGATTATACTAATATATGTATGATTATGTATGAGATCTCGAGGATGACACAATGATGATACTAGTAAGCATGCATAGTGAATGAGGATGGATATAAGTTCAAGGATAGGTAATCCAAGAAGCAAAGATCAAGAGGGAGCACACTCCAGTAGTTCCTGCAAGGAAGCAAATATTGAGAGGGAGTCTACGCTACAACCAAACAAACATAAGTATTTGAATTGTCATTTCTTGCATACTTGTTTGTTTAAAATAATATTCAATGATGTATATGCTTATGTTCCTAGACTTAGGGTGTGAATTATGCATATTAGAATAATTGCATTAATGAATAGTATACTACTAATATACATGTGATGGGTAAGTGGCCTATGGCACTGTACAACATTCCATTGCTACTTATCTAGAATGAAACCTCTTTGCTGACACGTTGGGAGTAGTGAAAACTCTTAACAATGTTCTGGTAGAGATTGGAAGGCATGTAGAAAGTTAAAGGATATGGATGAATGTTGTATTAAATCATTGGCTAAAATAATTGCATGACTATATGACATATTTCTCTATGTGTAAAAATTTCTTCTGAAAACTATGAGATGTTTCTAATCATGCAATTTAACTTGTTTTGTAGGAAAGATCATATACCTTCACCTACAAAAGAAGGACTACAACATTTGTTCCAACAACAAAGACATCTATTGAAGATATTGAAGATGTTGAAGTTCCCAGGATCTAGGATGAAGTAATGGAAGAATTCCATGATCAATCGATCATGAAGAATGATGTTTGGGATGTAGTCCCAAGACCTGAAGGGAAGTCTGCTGTGACTTCCAAAATGGATCTATAAGATCAAGCATACTGCAGATGGTAGCATGGAGAAATACAAAATGAGGTTTGTAGCTCGTGGCTTCTCCCAGAAAAAAGGGATTAAGTATGAAGAGACTTCTACACCTATAGCTAGGCACACTTCCATCATATCAGTACTTGCTCTAGCTGCAGTGATGAAATGGAAGATACAATAGATGGATGTCAAGACAGCTTTCTTGAATGGTGTAGTCGAAGAGGAAGTGTATGTGGAGCAGCCACTTGGTTTTGAGACACATGACGGGATGTCATATATGTGCAGAACTTGGTATGGTAGCATAGACAGCTTTCTATCTAGTTTGGGCTTTACCAAGAGTAAAGCAGATTCCAACCTTTACTACAAGGTTGAGGAAGGAAATCCAGTGATACTATTTTTGTTAGCAGATAACCTGTTTGTTACAGGTGAGGATAGATTGATTGCCGACACGCAATGGAAGCTTGCTGCCGAGTTCGAGATGAAGAACTTGTGGATGATGCACTACTTTCTAGGCATGGAGGTGTGGCAAAGTGCAAATGGAATCTTCATTGGACAAGGGAAGTTTGTAGTTGAGAACCTAAAGAGGTTCAGGATGACGAACTGCACGGACATGGCCACACCTATGGCATCGAACCTGAAGCTTTTGTGTGATGCTTCATCTAATCCGGTTGATGTCACGATGTATCGTTAGATGATTGGGTCCTTGATGTACCTAACAAACACGAGACCAGATATTTGCTTTGTAGTGAACACATTGAGCTAGTTCCTGATGGATCCGAAGAGTGTTCACTTAGTTTTTGTAAAGCATATTCTGAGGTACCTGAAGGGTACGATTGACTATGGGCTCAAGTATGATGTGAATCAAAAGTTTAACCTGTAGGGTTATGTTGATTCAGATTGGGCAGGAAGTGATGCTGATAGAAAGAGCACATATGGGTGCTGCTTCAGTATGAGATCAGGTGTGATCTCTTGGTTTAGCAGGAAGCAGTCCTGTGTAGCACTGAGTAAAGCCGAGGCAGAGTATGTTGCAGCTTGTTCGGCTAGTTGCGAGGCAGTATGGCTCCAGAAGCTACTGTCTGAGTTATTTGATCTCCCGCTGGAGGCTACTGGTATCTTCTGTGATAACCAGAGTTGTGTGAAGCTGTGTGAGAACCCAGTGTTCCACGATAGGTCGAAGCACATTGAGATCAAATATCACTATATCAGGGATATGGTGCAGAGAGGAGAAGTGAAGCTCCTGTATGTTGTGATGGATGAGCAGATTGCAGATGTGCTGACAAGGCCACTAGCCAGAGTGAAGTTCGAGTACTTCAGAGAGAGGCTTGGTGTCCTTCATATCAATGACACTTCGAGGAAGAAGTGATGGAGACATTTGCTAAAGCCATTCTAAGCATGGTGAGAGGAGGATCCTTCCATGGCTGTGGATATAAGTGTTGGATGATGAGCATCAGGATGATGCTCTAGTTATTGCTCTATATATGTATGTACGCATCATGTTGGATGCTGGATATGATTAGTTGGATCATTTATATGTATATGTATAAACGCATCATGTTGGATGCTGGATATGATTAGTTGGATCATTTATATGTATATGTATGTATGCATCATGTTGGATGCTGGATATGATCAGTTGGATCATTTATATTTATATGTATGTACACATCATGTTGGATGTTGGATATGATTAGTTGGATCATGTGTGTATCTGTAGATGTATCAGGTGGATACATTTTATGATCACGTAGATCATGTATGTTGATATGTATCATGTATGATCAGGTGGATCATGTATTTGTATATGTATCGGGTGGATACATTGTATGATTAGGTAGATCATGTATGATGATATGTATCAGGAAGATATTGTGTATGCATCAGGTGGTTGCATTGTATGATCAGGATGATCATGGATGACGAGCTTCAGGATGTTGCTCTAGATGACATGCATCAGGATGATCATTTGTACATCAGGATGATGTATGGTGAGTATTAGGTTGATACTTTGTGGCCGTGGAATAGGTTGTGCAGATAAGCATATAATTTGTGCCATGGGAATTTTGCAGATAATATTTCGAGGTTTTTCCTATGGCATGTAATCTGGCCCTGGGATATCTGGCAAATGTTCTTTCAAGGTTTTTCTTTGGGAGGACATATAATTTGGCCCTATGAGATCTATAGATAGTCTTTCGAGGTTTTTCCTATGGCATATAATTTGGCCCTGGGATATCTGGCAAATGCTCTTTCGAGGTTTTTTCCTATGGCATATAAGTCGGCCTTGGGAGATCCAATAGGTTGAGCTGTGTGCTCGTAATCAGTCCTGGGATGTTCTTTCGAGGTTTTTCCATGACCACATGTAATAAGTCCTGGAGAACTGGACAGGATGAAATAGGCCTCAGATGCTCTTTAGGATTCTTGCTTGGCAAGATACTCTTTTAAGGTTTTGTGGTGGAGGTCACATGTAATAAGTCTTGGAGATTGGGACAAGATGAAAAAGGCCTCAGATGCTCTTTAGGGTTCTTGCTAGTCAAGAGACTCTTTTAAGGTTTTGTGACAGTCACATATAATATGTCCCTGGGAGATCTGACAGGTAAAGCTGTGTGCTTGTAACAGCCTGGATGCTCTTGCGAGGTTTTGTGATGCACGTAATAAGTCCTGAGATTTCCATAGTATGGCCAGTGATGATGAAGACCTACAGGTGGTGGGCCTGCAGCCAGTATGAAAAAGGACTGGCTCTGTAGAACTTCCTATGATGAGTAGATTCATATATTGATTGAGATAGCAGCAGCAGTGATGATGACGATGATTCGAGGACGATGCATCGATGACGATGATCCAGAGAAGAAGACTTGTCCTAGATGATCTGTGTCGAGAAATAACTTCCTAGTTAAGAGGGAGTGTTGATGTATATGTAACTTCAGAATGTATTTCATATATATATTTATTGTACTCCTATAGAGATGTATTATTCCTATATACGAAAGTTTCGTCATTTGTATTGACAAGTGTCGCAAGTGTGTTAACTTGCCGATGGGTTATTAGACCACCTTGTAAGGGGTCAGCCCAGATTAATGTAACATGAGGTTATTGTGCTAAGCTAGACAAGTCAGCCCCATAAGTTTATTGGGTAGTCAGGACAAGTATAAATAGAGATCTCCCAATCTCTATTTTGATCATCTCATTATATCACTCTACATCACTCGAAAAGTGGCTCACATGTGAGGAGGAGGATCAACTGCTAGGAGAAGTCTGTCTCTTGTACTTGGGTTATACTTTGGTTGTACTATTGCTCTATCTATCTCTGAGGAAGTTGTGGGGTTTTTCACCTTAAGGTTTTCCCCATGGAAACTCTGTGTGTCTATTGTCTCTTATGTTTTTCTTCTTCTGATGACTGACATGCTTGCTATGATTGATATGCATTGATATACTATACATGTTATTCTCTCAGTAAAGATCCTAGAGTATATTGAATTAATGCTAAAAAATTAACAGTCACGAGGGATCAACTGACATCGTACGATATCATCTAGACAGGTGGAATGAGTTTTTTCCATATTTCCAAATTTAAATTTGGTTTGGTCGATAAAAGGACACAAATTTGATATTTTATGTCATTTTAATCTGTAGCCTAAAAAAGTGAAAACAACCTAAAACCCATGGAACAATCTAGTGAGCACTTGCACATAGAAGCATTAACACAATGACTAGATTTTAACCCTTGAGCAATTCTTATACCAAACCTTTTGTTTTCTTTTAGCTGGATAAATTTGTAAAAGTGTTTTTACCCCCCCCACCCCAACCCATAAAACCCTGCCATTCTTTTTATTACCTTCCAATCCCCACCAATTCACCTACAGTGGCTTCCTCATCCAAATTCAAGATTCTAAAACCTAGATTTTCAAAAAATTAACATACCTATAACCATGACATTGATATATTTGATATTATTCTCACTACTTATGACCTAAATAACACTATTCATGAAGCCAAATTCCAATTTGTTACTAGCCTACACCCCTTCCACCTTTGGGAGACCAATTTTTCCTAAGCCATGTCTCCCAACACTATCTATTTCCTATAATTTATAACATGGTGCTCATTTATCTATTCACTGAGTAGAAGAATCATCCTCTCTACATATTATTGCAAAGAAATGTGTATAATAACTGAGGACGCCATTGCAAACTTGTTATGTTTTTGTAACACCCCCAATTTTTAAATTTGTAAATGATGTAATAATAAAGGGGAATGGCTAGAAGGGTCGAGAAATATGTATATGTACATGAAAATATATAAATAGTATAAACATACAGCTAGCTTCATTTGAGGAAAAAAAACACTAAAAGAGTATGGGGGACTTGGAAATTCACTAGTAAAAGAGAGAGGGGGTTGTAAGACGTCCTAAGGGATCAATGACATGACCATAGGAATCATCTAAGCCTAAAATTCATCGTCGTGAAAATTAAAATATTAAACCCCTTATTTACCTTAAAACTTAATTAAATTTTAAGTGGGAATTAAATGGTCTTTTAAGAAAAAGAGGGGAAACATGGGTCTCATGGAGAACCCATGTGGCTTCTTGGGGCCATGCAACAAATCTTGGCATGCAAATGGGGGTTTCGTTTCAGGGAAGGTAATTTTTTAGGCTTCGTTACTCGGAAGGGGGCATGATCTACCTTACTGAGGAATTAAGAGATACCTAGTGGAATATCGAAGACGTGTACCCTGTAAACTCTGCCATTACTGGTCATTGCCTGATATGGATGGTTATATTACCTGTTAACCAATGACCAATGAGATGATGAATTATGCATAGTTTTTCCTCAATCAAATTATGGGCATCGATATCATGGTGCCTAAGGTACTGTTATTGGAATTGGTATTCAAGCTTGATCTATGGCCATTCCAGAGGAATTATAACTGAGGAATCCACACTACATTTTGTTACTGGAACTGGTTGCAGCCAATTTCTATAAAAACTAGGCATTGAAACATATTGTTGGTGTGGTTTGGGTGAGTTCCCTATTTAGAATTTATCGTTGAAATCCTTCAAGGGAAAATTTTTCTAGTGAATTTATAATCTCAGCTCGGGGGTGGCACCTTGTTGAAATACTAATTAGTAACGTTGCATAAGGCAAGGAGGAGTGAGTCTCACATGCAACCAGTTTCCCACTTCAAGTGATTTTCAAATAAGTACTCTAATGGAAATTCAGGTGTTATTTAAAATTCAGTTGTTTCCTTACTAAAAAATGTGATGGCATTTTTATTTGAATATGCTTACCAAGTATTTGCTTAAAATTATAATGTTATTGGTGAAAATTATGAGCCTAGAAATGTATTTCTAAAAATTAAATTCTGCACTTTTGAAATTGAAGTCCCCGTGGTCAATTATAAATTCATGGGAAGGGAATTTTTGGATTTAACTGTGGTTTTCCATAGAACATATTTATTTGAATTTGAGTGTTTGAAATTACTGAAGATGGATTAAAAATGAAATTTATGTGTAGCTTAATTAAATTTCCTGTCCATGGAAATGGTGTGAATTTTAATTCCACCCTATGCTTGTAAATAATCCCTAGTTTGCACAGTTGAAACCAAATTTATGAATACAAATTCTTTAGTGAAAGTAAGACTGGGAAATTTATTCTCGGCCAGGAACAGTTTATTTAATTTGGGAAATTTATTCTCGACCAGGAACAGTTTATTTAATTTGAAAAAAATGGCTGTAAATTTATAAATGTTTGGTTCATAAATGAGATATATGAAATGGTTATCCATAGAAGTTTACATCTTTACTATGTAGTGCTCAAACTATTATAATCTAATAATTAAATTGAAATATTCATAAAGTTTAACTATAATTAGACCCTTCTTGCTTACTAAGTAATTGACTTAGCCAAGTAATGGTTTATTGTGCATAGCTCAATTCATTAAGAAAAATGAAACGGTTATAATGTAATGGTTTATTGTGCAATGTTTGAACCATGTTTGAACTATTGTTTTTTAATAGATACATAAGGAAATAATTATCAATGGTTAAGGGTTGTTATTTAAACTTAGCTTTGAATGATATTATTGTTTTGTAAACCACGAGATGGAAATCATAAACCACATGAAGGTAATATGTGGTAATTGCATTGATATGCACATAATTAACCCTTTTACTTAATTGGTAAATTGAAAATAAATACCATGTGTTAAGGCTTAATTAATATTCCTTGTGATGAATGGTATTTAAAAACCACAGGATGATTTGTTTGTTAAGACAAAGTTAAATGTTATGCTAAAGTTAATTTAGCCTTGTTTACTTATTCCAAAAACTTGGTGCCAATAATGATTGATATTTAATTTGTAAAATTTACATGAATTGGAATTGTACAAGTTGGATTAATAAAGAGTTTATCATAATAATTCATGTATTGGAAATGTTTGTAATTGTATCCTTATTAATGTATAAGAACGATATTTCCTATGTAACAACTTACTACCTAGAATTAATGTGAAATTATTATAGTGTTTTACTGCTTCTTACTGCACAATTCTTATAGTGTTTTACTGCATATGTTCAATTCTTATAGTGTTTTATTGTATCTTACTGTAAGATTAAATGGATATTGGTCATAATGATATGGAAATAAAGTTATAATTTCCTTGTTCCATTTATGTGTGCAATTCTTAAGACATACATGCTAGTTCTTATGATATGTTATTAAATCCATAGTTCTTATTGTGTAGTTATTTTAATAAGGAAAATTAATAACATGAAGATGGGTCCATTATAAGTTATTTTTATTGGTAATATTTATTTTCTGAAATAATGAAGAAGTAAAAATAGAATTGATAAATGCCTGACATATAATTAAATTAAGCTTCCACTAACATATTTATTTAATATTTTTTTTGTGGCTATCCATTGTTGTGCATTAGCTTAAATAATGCATATGAACATTATGCATCTAATACTTGGAAAAAGAATTATGTGTGCTAAGTTAATGTGACACTGGGTGTGTTACAAATTGGTATCATTTTTATGTGTGTTAAGTTAATGTGAAATTGGGTGTGTTGTAGTTATTGTGATTTCCTAGATCTACAACCTCTCCATGAAGAAATTCTTGTGACATTTTATTAGGCCCTAAAATAAATTGAAAGAATCCACATTCTATCCAATCACGTGAAGGAGAGTTTTCCAATACCTTCCACCAATTCTCCTTATGAAACAATGAACTTCTCTAAGAATTCAAAGAAATCCATAGCCATTATATGCACTATACTCGGGTATGACAGTGATAGAGCATAAATGACACTATTTTAGGTTTCTTAAGTTTCCTAACCCCTGCTACTGGCCCGTTATGCCTCCAAAATTTGAGCTATGCAACTATTTATCCCAAGAAATCCACACACAATTGGAGGAGCTCCCCACTGTGGAACAATTCATATATATACCCTACCTCTTTTACATGTTCTTCTACCAAGACTATGAACATTATAAACACTTACACTTGATATTTAGAGTTGATGCTAGAAATCAGTTTCCTTTTATGCATAGAGTGATCAAGTTCTCAGAAAACATGGCAATCCCAATTAAGAAGAGTTTGTAAACAAAGTTATTTCCATTACACATACATTAATGTATGATGCCTCCCCACCAAGTATGTTTCCAATGAATAAGAATCTCCTATAGTTATGTCTAAATACCAGGGTAGGATATTGGTTCCTATATGAAGATATATTGTACTAAGGGTATATGGTTTTGAGGAAGAGCCATACAAACTACCAACTTTCCTTACACCTATGGTATTTTTAATGGAGACACTAGGAAGATATTTATTTCATATCATATGCATTTTGTACATTTCAAACATCAAAGAACCTTTTTTCTTCCAAAATACCTAAGGCCTTTTCTTGTAAAAGTGAAGGATTCCTTGCAATATATGGATGAGTTCTTGAAACAAGTCAATCTATAGAATGCATAGACATGAACACATGATCCTCATCATACTATCTCCAATATTAGGATTTCAAATAAAAATTATGGATATGATTATATCCCCAAGACTGAGTAGGAGAAAATTGAAAATTTGGAGACTTGGGAACAAGTCCTAGCAATTCAAAAGAGTGAAAAGGAGAAAAATACCATAGATCCACAATCAAAGAAAAAGAGAGGATCCGAAGAGATCCAAATAGATATGGATATTGATGGGGCTATGCAGGGACCCCAAAGTAAAAATTCCATATCACAAGAAGGAGAAGGGGAAAAACAATACTTGGTAGAAAAGGAAGGGAGTGGTGAAATCCCAAGGGAATTGGATGAGTTGTTGGAACCACCACCAATTGGAAGTGAAGGTCCACCAATCCCTTTCACTCACTATCATTCCATAGAATTCACAATTCCTCAATTGAAGTAGGCCTCATACCACTGAAAACAAATCTTCACCCTTGATATATAAATATAACAGGAAGAAGTTTGAATTTAGTAAAAACTATTAGAGGAGAAGTGGGAGCATTAGAGAAAATAATGATGATTGTTGCACATCACAAGGATGTCACTTTCAGAATGGCAGTCTTAGAACCCAAAGTCACTATGACTTCTAATTTTAGTGATTGGAGAGCAAGTGGATACATAGTGGACTTTGAAAAGTCTGTCAAGCTAAATAATGTTGATTTTTACAGGCAAGCTAGTGACATGATATGCAAATATGTATTCCAATGCATTTCTATTTAAAGGAAGTCGAGGATGAAAATGCAGAAATTTGAACATCTCTGGAAAGTACAAAATGTATTGGTTAAAGCAAAGCAAGTGTCCATTAAAGAGTTGGAAAACAAAATAGTATCTCTAGTAGTTGATCAGAGCAGAAGTTTCTCATTCTCAATCTCTATTGCACCAAAAATTTGATGGGATTGTACATCTAAGAAATAAATTGAAAATTCATGGGGCACAACTAGTCTAGACCCATGAATTACTAAAGATGCAAGAATAAAATGTGCAAATCTATGAGAGAATCAATAAATACAAAGAAAAAAAGAAGAACATGAGAGGAAAATAAATGAATTAGAGGTGCAAATGTTTTCCTAAAATATGTAGAAGGAATCATTTTCTGTTGAACCTATCCCTCAATCATCATGGCCCTACATGTGGGATATTACTCATCCTACAGGGGATGCAGAGGAGGAAAAGAATATTCCAAAGGAGTTTGAAATGCAAGCTTCAGTTGATCTAGTAATAAATGAAATGGAAGAGTATACCCCAACTCAACAAACATATGCCATTGACACCAAAATTACATAGATGGAAGCTAAACTAAGTTAGAGAGAAAACATGATTATAGAGCCAAAAAATGAAACAAATAAAAAATATCACTTGATTGATGACTTGGAAAATAAGAGGTATGATTTGAAAAGACTTGTCACCAAGTTACAACTAGATGTAGCAGGAGAGGAACTACTCAGAAGAACCAACAAAGTTCTATGGGACAAAATAGCACAAGAGATTCTAAATAAATGGGACCACTGTGAGGTGATCCAATATGAGTTTGGAATGGCCAAAATGGCCCAGGAAGAAGTATAGAGAATAGGGAAGTAGCTTGGTAATATGCCAGATAAAGAAACACAAATAGTTGACTACTTAAATAGTAGGACAAAATGACAGATGGAAGAGATGAAAATTGAAAACAAAAATCATTTTATCAAGTTTTCCAATAAAATGATCATGGAGCAAACATTTATGAAAAGAAATTAGGGCCGAACAAAGGCCCTCGCTAAAGGAATAACTTCCTTTAAATTTATATTCAATGATATAACCAGATTAAGCCTTCCACATCCATTGCATGATAGTAGGGAAATGTAGAAGAAAGAATATAATGTAAGGAAAAATAATTCAAAAGAGGAATGAGGTAGTACATGTTGATGTTATAGAAGGAGAAATAAGTGGAGACGAAGTGATTGATAGGATTAAAGTTGGATTTGAGATTTGGGTCATTATTAAGAACACGGTAAGAAATTTAAAGCCTATATTATATGAGAAGACTACTAAAGATGAGATAACATTGGAGGCCTTGAAAGAACACCACTATCCTATAGGTAAATAATGAAAGTTGATGTCTAAATATCATAAGATTATCTTTCCACCCCAGGGGAAAACTTCATGAAAAATGCCAGG
This sequence comes from Larix kaempferi, assembly GCA_027924585.1. Taxonomy (NCBI): domain Eukaryota; kingdom Viridiplantae; phylum Streptophyta; class Pinopsida; order Pinales; family Pinaceae; genus Larix; species Larix kaempferi. Next base: position 1,337,870 of record BSBM01000156.1, on the reverse strand, counting down.
ATAAGCACATGGACATTTAGTAGGGAAGACATGTCCTAAAGCATCTATGCCATCAGGAGGAATAGCAAATATTTAGATGATGCATCAATTCCTAGGGTATATAGATATCAGACCAATTGGCCATCCAAGTGGGCAGTCAAGTGTAGCACCAAGTGTAACAACAAGTGGACAAATGAGAGGAAAAACACCTTATCTTAAAGGGACTAAAAAATGGTTGAGTCAGAAGGAGTAAAAGAAACAGAAAATTTTTTGACAGCTTATGGAAACAAAGTAAAAATGACAGATTTTAAAATTTGTTAGAAATTAGTTGGAATAAATAGAAAATGGTTGCAACTTTTGAGGCTACAAAATACCATTTGAGCTTAGTAATATAGGAGGGAATTTCTTAGAGGGTCACTAGAATTGTTGAGTCGGTTGAATTTTTTTGTATGTAAGAACTATTTCTAAGATAAAGTTTTTGGAGTGTAGAAAAGATGTCTTCCTCTACAATTGTGTCTTCCTCCTGATGTTTCTAGATTTGAATAATTTTCTATGTAAATATTTCCTAAGAGATCACTAAAGCTTGAGCAGCATGTTCAACTATGTTTGTATCAGTAATGTAAAAGTATGGTTGAATGTTAAAATTGAGACAAGAGATTTCATTGTTTTGGGCTCTTTTTTCAGTTTTATGATGTTTATATGATTCAACCATAGTTGATCCTTTCTTTTGTTGTTCATATGTGTACTTCTTATCTCCATTTGATTCATAAAAACTCATGAGGTGTTTACAATGTGTATTAAACTATTGAATTCTTTTCCATAAATTTACACTAGGACATCTCAAGGGACAATACCTTTCAGAATCATGATTTACCCCACCACCAAATCTTCAATGCATTATTTCCCTATCCGGTCAATGCAATACGAAAATCCACCTTGCAATCATTCCACATCTATATATAGACACACAACCTTTAGAAGCTAACCCATCACTTTCTATAATCTTCTCATGTATCATCTTTTTGTAGCCATGCAGATATTCCCACTACTTTGTGTGCTTGTCCCCTTGCTTCTACATGAAATTATCTCCCTCATTAGACCTTTCCTAGTTGTCTCCATGAAGAGAAACCCATTGATTTCCCCGAGTTTGATTTCACATTAGATGAATATTTCGATAAATAATGCATGGTAATAAATTCAGGAGTCATTTTAGATGAACATTTGAGGATATTGATGTTTTATTAACAACATTCATCCATGAAGTTTCTTCCACATATCACTCTCTTAGGGCCCCTTCTACTATTGAAAAATTTGATGGGATTTTGAAAGAGTGTTTCTTTCCAATCTAGCATGAACACGCAAAACTTTTTGGTGTCAGTTCCCCTACTTCATCCTCATTTCTTAGTCTCCTTGATTCTTGGAAGATTGTCTCAAGAAATTTGGTCTTTTGTTGAAAAGGAAACCAATGGTTTTCCACCCTCAAGGAAGTCACTAGTGATGGATATTTTGAAGATGAACGTTCAATTATCGAGTTTGTTTATTCTAACACCACAACCAGGTGAGATGTAGTCTTTCTTGTAGGAATTATTCCTCAATGCAACATGTGGTAATTTTATTCGGTTCCCTAGAAATAGAGACAAAACACAGATGATGTTCAGTACTAGAAGCAATACATTGATGATGTTATGTACCATTGTCAACCCTTGTTGTTGGGGTATGTTGTCTCCTTCCTTTTTGGAGAAATCCACAAAAGGAGGAATAGGGAAGGACCATAAAAGAAAGCATAAGTGAGAGTCGCAGAACGATGCTAATGGACACAAATATTTTGGACCCACCCAACAAGTATAAAAGGAATCATAATATAATTAGAATAAGAGAGCTATCATACCAAGATGTGAAGAGATCAAAAGCAGAGTAACCAAAGGTAGAGATGGTCATATATACAACATAAGTTTATGTATATAGATTTTTTGTAGCTAGGTTTTTCTTCTATCTTCTTCTCATTCCGTGATGGGTAATACTGTAGTGATTGTAAGGCCATAGATACATTCTATAATTAAGTTTACCTACTGTAGTTAAAAAGGATTTTTGGGCCCCTAAATTTTTTGTGCTGTGCTTCTCTGTTCAATTTCAATCTATTATGTTCCTTATCTATTTACTATGAGTAAGTTTAATGTTGCAATATTCTATAAAGAGCAATGTTTGAGTTTATTAAGATGAAATCTATTGCGATATGAATTTTAATAAACTTTCAAAGTTGTATCCTTACATTTAACCCCTCCCTATCACACATAGGTCTAGGGTTTTGTCTGGTTGTGACCTTCCCCTTCCCGGATTGAAAATTCCAACACACTAGACTATAGTACTACCTTTGTTGGCCCATTCATCGGAATGCAATCTCAATTTTGTGCTGAGATATAACTTCATTTTTTTTGTAAGTATTCAAGATGGAAAAAATGGTGAATACAATGTTGACAAGGAAGTATACAAAAAGAATATCCAATATAGAGAAACATGGAAAACAAGGAGAAGATAAATGAAAATACTTAAAAAAAATAGAAATGATAGTATCACCAAACCGTGAGGTCTACAAAGTTTTCTTTATGCAACAAAATTATTATGTTATAGTGAAGGAAACTCTAACTTTATTACAAGCAGTCTTAATGGTGGCCATTGTGAAAACAAAGTTGAAGACGATTTTTGTGTTGGTGTTTGATCACCAACATGTGCTAAAAAAAATTGCACAAGTGTTGTGTTGCTTAAGCACTAGATAGATGGATGTGGACAAAAGGATTCATGAAAATAAAATTGATTATACTTACATATCATGGAAGGAAATAAATTTAAACTAAATCCTACAATAACAATATTTAACAAATAATTAATGAATTTATATAAATAAATAGATAGAAATGTCCATTACAACACTTTGTGGACTCCACATCTAACCCCGAGAAAGAGTATTTAATTTTCACTAGTGCTCCATTCCAAGTTGTATATGGTGCAATATGTACTCTTATTGTAGAAAGAAGAGGACAAATATGGAATCTCTCTCTCTCTCTCTCTCTCTCTCTCTCTCTCTCTTTGTGTGTGTGTGTGTGTGTGTGCGTCTATGTGCAGAAGAAATATGACATCATAATCTTACTTTTGTTGAGTCATATGATGACTGACTGCGAGGGATTTATTTATAGGAAATTTTGTGTACATCTCTTAGAATAAGTGTCAATGTGAGTAATCCCCTTCAATTGGTGAAGTAGTTGGATAGTGATAGATATTGGAGACGAAATCCAATTCTATTTTAAATAATAACAAATTTATAAAATTCATTTTCAACCACTACAATTTTTTGGAAAGAAAACAACACTAATCAGAAATCAAATTTTCATTTTTAGGTCACAACATCATCTTCAAAGTATTTAGTTTGATGTCCATGTGCAAATTATTAAGGAATTTTTGCGTGATTACTTTTTATGGTCATACATATATTTTGATTAGATTTAGGTTATAATGCTAATGTCATATGGTGATGGAAATGAGGCTAAGGTTCTTGAAAGGGATGTGTAAATGTGATGGTGATCATGAAAAAGTGAACAAATAAAATGAGGGTACTATCAATTTCCTCATCATGATCTGTGAGGTTAGGAACACATTGTATAGAAAAAACACATCGCATTATTAGGTCTCTTTAATATATAAGGAAAACATACTACTTAAGTGAGGAGTAGGAGACATTGAATATAGAGAATCACCCTGCAATAGTGATCCGGATTTTATGAGCAGAACGAAATGAATACAGATTATTATCAGATGCTTAACAAAAAATAACAGAGATACAGTAAAACTGGTTTTCTATTCAATAAGAAAATAAGCTAGAACTGTAAAATGCAGCGGAAAACAAGCTTGCTGGAATGGTGGCGGCTTATCTTTGAGAAGAGATGTGACGGCTGTGCTCATTTCGCAAGAAGATGGTTCCAATATCCACTTGGATCAATCCTCCCTCCTTAGGAAGCAATGGTCTCCATTGCGTTGAGTTCCCCCATCAGATGAGGAAATTTCTACTGAATTTGGCCTCGGGTGAGCCACTTGCCTTGGTGCAGGAGCTCCCCTGCTTTGACAACTCGATAAAGCTGGATCCTTTGATGCCGAGTGCCCTTGATCTGTGTGTCTACAATATGATCACTGGATGCTTGTTGTAGGCAGTCAGGGTTGAGCTCTGTTAGTGTCAACTTCTCTGCTATCTCTGAGGTGTCTAATAGTGGTGGGAAATATGGCCGAAGGAGAGCCACGTTGAAGACTGGATGTAGACCAAGGAAGGGGGGAATGTTGAGCTCAAAAGCATTATCACCCACCGCCTTAGTGATGGTGTACGACCCATAATGGAGTGGGAGAAGCTTTCGATGGGGCCCTGTAAGGCATTCTTTCTGCAAATGCAACCAAACTTTGTTGCCCACCTGAAACTTATGTGGCACCCGATGTTGATCATGGTGCTGCTTGTACTTGGCATTAGACTTCTGTAGAATATCCTGAACCTGTTGGTGGATATGCTGGATCCGTTAAATGAACCGGGTGGATTTGTCAGCTTCTAGGGACGAGTCGGTCGAGGTGGTCGCAAGGGGAAGTGCAACATCCATGGGGCCCAATGGTTGGAATCCCAACCCCACCTGAAAGGGGTATGTGGCCAGTTGAGCTATGCAGGGCTTGGTTGCAGCTGTGTTGGACAAAGGGGAGACTCTCATCCCATGTGCGGGGGTGTGTTGAATTGTACATGCGCAGGATATGTACGACCATCCGGTTGATGACCTCCGTTTGTCCATCGATCTAGGGGTGGAAGGCAGTGGATTTGGTGAGCTTGGTATCCAGTAGTGACCAGAGGCTTGACCAAAATGAGCTGAGGAACTGACTGTCACGGTCTGAGATAATGGTCTGTGGGATCCCAAAATGTACCCATACTCGTTGAAAGAAGAGCTTGGCAGTGGCTTCTGCTATGATGTTCTTCTTGCAAGCAGCTAGAATCACCATCTTGGAAAAGCGATCAACAACCACGAAAACATAGTCGTTTCCCCTCTTGGTGGACGGAAGGCCCGACATGTAGTCCATTGAGATGGATTCCCACGGCCTGTCAGGAGTAGGCAGAGGGGTGTATAGGCCCTATTTCTTAGTGGTCGGTTTGGCAATAGCACAAGTAGTGCAGGACCTGATATACTTGCTGACGTCCTGTCGAAGTTTTGGCCAGTAGAAATGTTTCTGCAACACTGCCACTGTCTTTTCGACGCCAAAGTGTCCTGCCACCCGACTGTAGTGAGCTTCCCAAATCAGCTTCGCGCACTTGCTTGATGGAACGCATAGATGGCCCAGACGACACAACAACCCGTTTTGAAGATGGAAATTACCAACCATTGAGTTGGTGCCCAACATTTGATAGGTGGTGGAGAAGTCAGGGCCTGTCTCGTAGAGGTGGGGCCATCCGGAGATCTCGTGGCCACAAGAGTCTAGCACCGTCGTAAGTGCCGCGACTGGAGGTCGACTAAGGTAGTCAACAACTCGGTTGGTACTCCCTGTTTTATATTTGATGTTGAGGTGGAACTGCTGTAAATATGTTGACCACTTCTGATGGCGGTCATTCTGTAACTTTCCTTGGGTCTGCATGAACCGTAGTGGCTTGTGATCAGTGTGGATGACTGTCTCCTTCCCAAGAATGTAATGTCTCCACTGGTGGAAGGCTTGTACAATGGAGTACATTTCTTTGTCGTAGGTAGGGTACTTGCGGATAGCATCTGATAGTGTCTCACTATGATATGCCACGGGGTGGCTGTGTTGAGTGAGAGCGGTGCCCACATCATAATCTGAAGCATCTGTCTCGATCTCAAGTCATCGAAGGCTTGTTGTTGGGATAGGCCCCACACAAATTTTGCCTTACCACCACCCCTGGTCACTTGGCTGAGGGCCCATGCGATATGAGAGAATCCCGGCATGAACTGGTGATAGAAATTGGCGAGGCCCAAGAAGCTTCGAAGTTCAGTGAGTGTTGTTGGGGCTGGCCAGTCACGGATGACCTGGATCTTGGTTGGATCCACATGCACACCATGTCGATCAACGATGTAGCCTAAGTAATGGACCCTGTCCATGCCGAAGGAGCATTTTTCCAAGTTTGCATATAGTTTGTGCTTCCGCAGGGTGTGTAGAACCTGCTGAATATGCTGCAAGTGTTCCTCCCAAGTCTTGCTGTAGATGAGGATGTCATCCAGATACACCACTACAAAATTATTGGTGAAAGGTCGTAGGATATCGTCCATCATCCTCATAAAAGTTGTTGGAGCATTTGTCAAACCAAAAGGCATAACCAGCCATTCAAAAAGACACCATGGAGACCCCCTTGAAAATAAATTGTAAAGGGGGTAAGGTATGCTCATAATATCAAATATAATTGAGGATAGGATACCCATTCTTATATATTTATGTGAACACAAAATTAGATCGTGACCTCATGGGGCCAGATCAAAAGATAACAATAAATTATATAGGATAGTACATAAGGAAATAAGACTATTTAAGTGAGGAGTAAGACCGGGTGAAGAGAGAGAGAATAACCCTACCAAATGGGCAATGGAGACCCCCTTGAAAATAACTAACAAAGGGGGTAAGGTATGTATGTGGTCTCAAATGTAAAGGGGATAAGGTATGTGATAGGATCCCAATGCTCATATATGTGTATTAATACAAAATTAGATCATGACCTCATGGAGATAAAACAAAAGACATGAATAAATACATTAGGAGGGTACATAAGAAAACATGACTACTTAAGTGAAGAGTTGGAGTGGCTGAAGAGAGAGAATCACTATACCAAAGGGGCCATAGAGACCCCCTTGAAAATAACTAGAAAAAGGGTAATTTATGCATATAATCTGAAATACCAAGGGGGTAAGGTACCATGAAGGATTCCCATGCTCATATATGTTTATTAATACAAAATCAGATCATGACCTCATGGTACCAGACCAAAAGACATGAATAGATACTATACGAGATTGAAAATTGATAATGTAGGCCAAGAGAGACCCAATCCAAATACATACACATGGTCCATATCACATATGATCTAAATATATGAGAAGGAAGAATGCCATTTTATAATATGACAAAATGGAAACAATTGAGGCCCTCTTGAATAGTTATAAAGAGGGAAAGGATATGGAAGGAACCATATCAAGTAGGAATCCTCACAACTACCTTCAAGAAGTGTAAAATAGAGATAAAAAATCGAAGGTACTTCCTTTGGAATTGGATCATTTTAAATAATGCAACCTATAAATTGAAGGAAGATGGTAACTAAATTCCTTCCAAAAAGACTTAAGAGAAGGAGGGAATCATGAAAAGGAATTTATTATTACTTGGTCCATATTTACAAAATAATTTATACCACATTATGGGGATATTAAGAGTAACACCTTCTTTATCTAATTGATAAATCTCAAGGAAAAGGGCTTAGTTATAGTGCACTTCAAGTAGTTTTAGAAGTTGAGTCTCAAAGTGAAGAACATTCAAGAGGATAGTTTGTTGTATCTCTTTATGGTTACTCTAAAGGAGAGAATTCAACATGAGGTATATCTGGATGAGACTACTCCAACAATATATTATCATGCATTCTCAAACATTATCACTCTTCAAACTCATATGATAGAAGTACATATCAGAAATAAAAAAGTAACATTGTTGATTGATTATGGTAGTACCCATAACTTCATTAATTGCAAATTCACCAAACTTCTCTTGATTTATTTGTACATCCAACACTATAATTCCAACTTATAAGATATTACCACCCCCAAAATGTATCCTAAATAAGAAATGAATTAAAAATGAATTAAAATTTAATTAAAATTATTAATCAAGTATTTAGTCAAACCCCTATTTCCCCTTGAATTGTTTTCTGGTTGCACTAGAAACAATGTTGAGTTTGGCACACGATTCAATGTGGGGTTAATTCAAAATTTTTAAAATCGGGTATCAATGGTAGTAGAGTATAATGAATTTTATTTTCATGAATATTTTTGTCTACATCCATGTATCTTGTGCTTAAGAAACACAACACTCATGCAATTTTTTCTTAGCACATATTACTAGTCAAGCACAAGCACAAATCTCCTTTTCAAAAACATTTCACAATGGCCACCATGAGGAATGCTTACAACAACATTAGAGTTTCCTTCATTGTAACATGATATTTTTGTTGCAAAAAGTGAAATTCCTAGACCTCACAGTTTAAATACATTGTCATTTAACTTCTTTTAAAACTAATGTCATTTATCTTCCCCTTTTTTTCCATGTTTCTCTACATTTGAGGTTTTTGATGTATAGCTCCTTGTAAACTTTGTCTTCACCATTTCTTCCATCTTGAATATTTACAACAAACTTTATCTTATAGTTTAATAACAAGTAAACACGCCTATGGTTGTGAAATCTATATGCAAAAAACAAGTGAACAATTCTAGATTCAACATCAAATAAGCAATACCATAGTACATATTCCTTAACAATAGCCTCTTTATACCATCAACCATAGCTCTAAAACTATAGTTGCAATTATAATTCTTAGGGCCAATTATTAGAGGATACAAAAATAATTTTCCATTCTTTGAACAATTAACAATTGAAAACACCAACCTATGATATGAATCACCACCATAATTATAACTAAAACATTGGTCTCTACTTGATCAAATAATGAGAAGCTCTTGAAAGGGTGAACACATTCCAAACATGGACACCCTCTTGATACTTTCAAAACACGTCATTGGGTCTATCTCTACTAGTTGAGAGGAGGAATTGTTATCCTTAACACTTGTGATATATTTGTCAAGTGCACCATGGAGAGTGAATTATATTTTTGAATGCAATAAAATATGCTATATAGTATAAAAAAATTTACATAAAATAATCATGTTTTTTTTATGTTGTTAAATTTGAAGAAAAAACCCTACCACTAGGTGTCCCTCCCTTGTGCGGCATTCTTCATGATGCCTACATGATTGGAGAACTAGATGTATTCCCTTCCACCTTCACAATGGCTCCCAAGTAAAAGTTATTTAAATTGAATATAGGTGAATTTAGACATTAAAACCCATCTTCTCTATATAGATAACCCATCTTCTCTATATAGATATTACGATAAAAGTTTGAAATGTATTCGACATTTAATTATTTTTGAATCGTTTATTTAAATTAAATAAATGTTTAATATAATTGATTAATTTTTTAAAATTTTAATTAAATTAGATTAATCAAATTTTTAATTTTAAAATTTTTTAAATAATCAAATTTTTTAAATAATCAAATTTTTTTAGACGCATTAATAATATCTTACCTAAAATAAATGAAAATGAAAAAATCTCAATAAAAGGTTAAAATTTTCCCAATAAATATAAATTCACTCCGTTATTTCAAGTTTCAATGCATATTAATATTTCTTCCGTGTGGTAACACGTTTTGCTTTTTTCCAATGTGTATTTCCTCCTCGTGGCAAGTTGGCAACCATCTCACATATAGTTTGTTTTTTTTCCAACTAGTAACTTGAATTTTGAATATTTATATGTACGTTGCATTTGCTTTTTTACAACGTTTAACTTGAATTTTGAATTTTGATATATACGTTGCATTTGCTTTTTTACAACGTTTAAGTTGAATTTTGAATTTTTTTTTTTATGTACGTTGCATTTGCTTTTTTACAACGTTTAACTTGAATTTTGATGTGATCTAAGTGCTCAATTTTGGTGTGATCTGAGATACCATTCCCGCGGCTCTCTCGTTGGTATGATGTGATCTGAGTGCTGAATTTTGTTTTGGTGTGTTTGTATTTGATGTTCTGACTTGTAATATATATTTGTTTGTCGTTCTTGTATTGTATTGTAAGCAGAATTACGGAATTGCAGAAGACGCACGTTATTTTGTCTGAGAATCGACCTTACATATTGGTTATGGTGAGTCTGTCACAGTTTTCTTCATTCTTTGTTTGGTTATTCACAAAATCTAGTATCTGTCTTTTTCTCTTTAGGGTTAACCAGAAAACTAAAATGGATGAAGTGTTTCACTGAATCTGAATCCTCTTCTTCATCTTCAACATTACATAATATTCGTTGCTCGTGGTTGCTTTTTCCAGTTGCGTATACATTAGTTTGAAGAACGTAAGACTCTCCAGATTTATTCCCCAGAAACTCAAAATCCAGCTCGTCGTGATTCGAGCCCTGTGATGAGAGCTGCAATATAATTCAATAACATAGCTTAGCTGTCACAATTTTGAAATAGCTACATATAAAGTTTCCATGTGCCTGTTCTGTACAGAGAAGAAATAACAGACTAAGAGGAATGGCGTTCAACGGCCTTTTACATGGTAAGGATATGCATTTCCTTTATTTCTTTGTTTACCATATATTCTTAATCTGGCTGGTTGGGTAAGCGGATGACTTCAATTAATTAAATTGTTGTTTGGATTTTAAGAGAGAAATCCATTCTATATACACATTGTGTGGCAATTAAAAAGGGAAATACAATATTGAATTAGATCTTTCCTCTCTCTATTTCTAATCAGTGAAGATCGGTCGATTGTGGAGATAGATAGAGCCGGTCTTGCTTTTCAAACATTTAGAAGTAATTTAGAAATGTTCATCGACTATACATTCAAAGTTTGTTCGTCATTCTATCTCATTTGTTTATAGATGTATTTAAAAAATCTTGATTCCCTTGATTTGTGTTATCGTTGCCCTATTCCTTTTATATGTTGCCCTGAAATTTGATTTGCAGATTTACAGAGAGGAAGGGAGGCAGAATTAGGCGCAGGGTGGGCAACATTACTTGAGCTATGGTGAGTATCTGTCAACAATTTTCTTCATTCTGTGTTTAGTTCATCACAAAATCTATAGAGCCTCTAGTATAAATAAACCCTAAACCATAGTCTAATTCATTTATAAGTATATACATCAACATTTATTGTGTAGTCTTTGTTTGTCTATGTTTTTTTCTCTTTAGGGTTAACCAGAAAATCGATGGAGTGTTTGAGTGAAATATGCATGCCTACAACCCCTAAACTGGTCAAATTTTATCGATCTGTACCATTTCATGGCTATTTACAACCCTATATTGGTCAAATTTTATTTATATGTACCATTTCATGAATATCTACAGCGTCCTTTCCATGTGCCTGTTTTGTACGGAGCACAAATAGTTGACGAATTATCTGGCACCTTTGCACCGCTATTTTATATATGTTGCCCTGGAATTTGATTTGCATAATTACAGAGAGGAAAAGAGGCAGAATTAGGAACAGGGTGGGAAACGTTGCCTTTTTGAGCTATGGTGAGTATATGTCAACAATTTTCTTCATTCTTTGTTTATTTCATCACAAAATCTATAGAGCCTCTAGTATAACTAAACTCTAAACCATAGTCTATTTCATTTATAAGTTTATACATCAACATTTATTGTGTAGTCTTTGTTTGTCTCTGCTCTTTTCTCTTTAGGGTGAACCAGAAAATCGATGGAGTGTTTGAGTGAAATATGCATGCCTACAACCCCTAAACTGGTCAAATTTTATTGATCTGTACCATTTCATGCCTATTTACACCCCTATATTAGTCAAATTTTATTTATATGTACCATTTCATGGATATTTACAGCGTCCTTTCCATGTGCCTCTTTCGTACGTAGCACAAATAGTTGACGAATTATCTGGCACCTTCGCACGGCTATTTTATTATCTGGTAACCGGATTATGAGCAAAACTTGTATATTCTCTGTCAAATATGTCTAGAGCGCTTATCGACTTCTCTGTTCTAATCTTTACATAGTTGAGCCACAATTCACTAAGTTTTGATTACTTCTAAACCTCTATTCGCATTTTTAACTACTCCAGATTCCAATTTAGGTTGTAATGCGAGGAAAGGAATTATTCGATTGGAATGTCGTTCAACTCCAAAATAGAATATACGATCAATCAGTCTCATCAAATTTCGCAAATTCCTTTCCATTCAAAAGCCCTAAGTCTAACGAATTCTAGGGAAGCGTCCTAATTATATGTAATTCTGTTTTAATTAGTCGAATACATATTTATGTGTGCAATTTAGATGATTAATTTGTGCAATTTGGATGATTATATTTTCTGAGTTACATTAAATAGTTTCTGCTTTGATTATCGTTTGACCTAGCATCACTCACTTTTAATATATCCTTTGACCAGAGAAAGCAACCAATTAGATTCATTTAGAATGACACGAGTGAATTAAAAGTACACTGTCCCTTCAATCATGCCAAATCATTTTGGTCGGCATGTTTTATAATGAATCCCTTTCGCTAATCTTGTTTTATAATGATTTTTCGAGGGTATCCTCATCTAAAATGGAATTTGGTACATTACATGACAATCGGTAATAATAACCATTAACACAGCAGTAATTATTCATTGAGTTTTGTAACAATTCAGTCTTAATGGTCGGCTTGTTTTATAATGAATCCCTTTCGGTAATCTTGTTTTATAATGATTTTTCGAGGGTATCCTCATCTAAAATGGAATTTGGTACATTACATGACAATCGGTAATAATAATCATTAACACAGCAGTAATTATTCATTGAGTTTTGTAACAATTCAGTCTTTATGCTTAAAATAACCATTCTTATTGTTTTTATGTTTGAGAAGCTCTAACAATCTTTTATGACACTGCTTTTTCATATTTGGCTATATGTGACTTGATAAATTTTTATGCATATGATGATGATATATTTGGATAATGTGACTTTATAGTGATAGATCACTATAATTGTGGTCATATATTTTTAATCCTAAAGTAATATATGAATTATCAAGTGCTCTAAGAAGTACATGATTGTTTTTATTTTTAGCAAGGTTGATTTTCTTCTTTATCACTTCCTTATAATATCTTATTTTTCTCCTATCCTCTAACTCTTTATTAAACCATATCTTTTCCTTAAATTTAGATGCAATAATACCTCTAATATCACCACTATTATGCATATTGACACCTTCCTCAACTTCTAAATGATTTAGCCAAGACTTTGCATCTTTATGCCAACTTTGCTCAAGTCTTAGGTGGTTTTAACTAGAGTATGAATCAATTTTAGGAATCCGCTTGCTTTATATCTATCTATCCATCTATCTATCTATCTATATATATGTGTGTATATGTATGTATTTATGTATGTATGTTCATTCTTGTGTGTATTTGTGAGTTTTTTATTGTTTGATTTTTTAAATTAATCTATTAATATGTATAATGTATAAGGTAATTTATTTTGTATAAGTGTATTGTATGTTTATAAATATATTGTTTTGTATTTATATGAATTTATTTTGTTTAGTGCTTGTTTTCATAATAGAAGAAGGGTGAAGAGGAAAATGAGGGGAGAGGTAGAGGGAGTGGGGGCAGAGTTTGTGGAGAGGAGGAGGGAAAGGTAGAGGTAAAGGAAAGATAAGGTCTAAATGAGGTGAAGGAGGTGACGAGGTGACGTTACATTGATTGAAGAAGCTAGAGGGGAAGTGTGGTGTGAGGATTAGGATGGGGAGGTAAAAATAAAAAGGAAAGGGGAAGGGTGGTTTTGGGTAGAGTGGGTGAGGTAGAGGCAGAATTAGTGGATTAAGAAGAGAAAAATACAAAGGAGGGGGGTTAGAGGGAGCAAGGAGAAGGAGGATGGGGGAGGGGTAGGGGGAGAGGAAGGGAGGGGTAGGGGGAGAGGAAGGGAGGGGTAAGGGGGGAAATGGAGGAGGAGGAAGAATATAGGGAGGTGGAGGTAGAGGGGGATGGGGTGGGGTAGGATGGTGGGGAAGAATAGGATGATGAGGGGAGGGAGGGGAGTAGGAGCAGGTTAATGTGGAGGGGGTGAAGAGGGTAAGAGGGACGTAGGGGAGGAGGAAGGGAAGGGGTGGTGGGAAGGGGAGGGGGTGGTGAAGGGAGAATGAGGAGGATGTGGGGAGAGGAAGGAAGAGGGTGGATGAGTGGAGGGAAGGGGATGGGGAGTTGAAGATAGAGGAGGAGGGGGAGGTAGTGGGGGGGGGAGGAGAAGGGAATGGAGGGAAGGAAGGACAAGGGGTGGAGGTGGAGGAGGGGGGGCAGGGGAGAGTTGGGGATAAATAGATGAGGGGGGAGGTGGATGGGGGTTAAGATGCAAGGGGGGAGGAGAGAGGATATGGAGGAGGGGAAGGAGGGGTAGGGGAGTGTTAGAAAAGGGGGGAGGGGGAGGAGGAGGAGGGGTAGCAGGAGTGGAGGAATGGGAAGAGGAGGAAAGGGAGGGGTAGCGGTAGAGGTAGGATGTGTGTAGGAGGAGGGGGAAAGGAGGTGGAGGTGGAGTTTGATTGAGTGGGATATGATGGTAGGGAGGAGGAGGAGGAGGGGGGGGGGGCGAGCGGGATGGAGAAGGGCAGGAAGGTGAAAGGAAGAGTGAGAGGTGGGGATGAGGAGGAGTGGTAGGGAGGAAGAAGGAGGCAGAGTAGGATACAATTTAGGAGGAGGAGGAGGATGCAAGGGAAGGGGAGGAGGAGGGGCTGGTTTAGGAGGGGGAGGAGGAGGAGTTGAAGGAGGGGTGGGAAAATAAGGGGACAAGGGGGTAGGAGGAGGAAGGGGGGGTAGTTGGGGAGGGAAGATGGGGAGGGGAGGGAGGGGGAAGGAGCATTGTAGGGGAAGAAAGGGGGGAGGAGGAGGAGGAGGGGGAGGGAGATAGGGATATGAAGGAGGTGGAGGGAAGGACAAAGGGGGAGGATAAAGGGAAGGAGGATAAGTAGGAGAAGGGTAGGGAAAGGGAGTGGGTGGGGGGCACTGTTCGAGTATGTGGGTGCATGGCTTGATGTGGGGTAGATGGGGGTTAAGAGGGGGGGGGGGAGGACAAGGGGACAGATGGGGATAAAGAAGAGGTGAGGGAGGTTGAGGAGTAGAGGGGAAAGGAAGAGGAGGATGAGGGTGAGGGGGAGTAGTAGGAGGAGTTGGAGGAGGGGAGGGGTTGGGTAAGGGGGAAGATGGAGGAGGGGGGAGGAGGAGGGGAAGAGAAGGGGGATGTGGGTTTGGGGGGATGGGGAGGGTGTGGGGTAGGATGGAGGTATAGAGGATGGGGGGCGAGGAGAAGGGATAGGTGAAGGGGGGAGGAGAAGGAGAGGGAGGTATGAGACGAGGGGAACTAGTGGAGTGAATAAAGAGGGAGTAGGAAGAGGAGGTGAGGGAGAGGGATAGGGAATGGGAGGGTAGTGCAGGGATAAGGAGAAGTAGGAGAGAGAGGGTGGGGGTGAGGAGGGTAGGAGGAGGAGGAGTTGGAGGAGTTGTAGGGGGAGGGAGAGGATTCGGGGTTTGATGAGGAGGGGGGAAAGGGGGATGTGTAGGATGGGAGATAGGCGATGGGGGCTAAGAGGGAGTAGGAAGAGGAGTCAAGGGAGGGGGACCGGTTGGGGTAGGATCGGTGGAGGAGGAGGGGGAAAAGAGGTGGAGGTGGATTTTTATGGGGTGGGATAGGATAGTAGGGAGAAGGAGGAGGGGAAGGGGGGGGAAGGGATGGAGAATGGGAGGAAGGGAAAATGAGGAGTGGGAGGTGGGGATGAGGGGCAGTGGTAGGGAGGAAGAAGGAAAGAGAGTAGGAGGCATGTGAGGAGGAGGAGGATGCAAGGGAAGGGAAGGAGGAGTGGGTGTTTTAGGAGGGCGAGGATGAGGAACTAAAGGAGGGGTGGGAAGAGAAGCAAATGAAGGGGATAGGAGGAGGAAGGAGGGGGTAGTTGGGGAGGGAAGAGGTGGAGGGGAGGGCTAGGGAAGGAGTGTTGTGGGGAGAAAAAGTGGGGAGGAGGAGGGGGAGGGAGAGAGGGATACGAAGGAGGTGGAGGGAAGGACAAAGGGGAGGAGGATAAGTAGGATAAGGGCAAGGAAAAGGAGTGGGTGGGGGGCACTGTAAGAGTATTTGGGTGCAAGGTTCAATGGGGAGTATATGGGGTTGAAGAAGGGTGAGGAGGACAAGGGGAGGGATGGGGATAGAGAATAGGGGTGCGATGGTGAGGGTTAGAGGGGAAAGGAAGAGGAGGAGGAGGGTGAGGGGGAGGAGGAGGAGGAGGAGTGGAGGGGTTGGGAAAGGGGGAAGATGGAGGAGGGGGAAGAGAAGGGGAAGGTGGGTATGGGGGGATGGGGAGGGTGTGGGGTAGGATGGAGGAATGGAGGAGGAGGGGGGGAGGAGAAGGTAGAGGTGGAGGGGGTGTGGACAGAGAAGGAGAGGGAGGTGGGGGGTGATGGGAACCAGTGGAGTGAAAAAAGAGGGAGTAGACAGAGGAGGTGAGGGAGAGGGAGAGGGAATGTGAGGGTAGTGTGGGGATAAGGAGAAGGAGGAGAGAGAGGGGGGAGGGTGAGCGGGGTAGGAGGAGGAAGAGGGGGAAGGGGGATGTGTAGGATGGGAGGGAGGCGACAGGGGATAAGAGGGAGTAGGAAGAGGAGGCAAGGGAGGGGGAATGGGAGCGGGAGCAGGTGGGGTAGTATGGGTGGAGGAGGATGGGGAAAGGAGGTGGAGGTGGAGTTTTATAGGGTGGAGGAGGATGGGGAAAGGAGGTGGAGGTGGAGTTTCACAGGGTGGGATAGGATGGTAGGGAGAAAGAGAAGGAGGAGGAGGGGAGGGGGGGGAGTGGGAGGGAGAAGGGGAAGAAGGGGAAAGGAGGAGTGGGAGGTGGGGAAGAGGGGGAGTGGTAGGGAGTTAGAAGGAGGGAGAGGAGGATGCAAGGGAGGGGGAGGAGGATGCAAGAAAAGCAGACGAGAATGGGTTGGTTTAGGAGGGGGAGGAGTAGGAGTTGAAGGAGGGGTGGGAAGAGAAGGGGATGAAGGGGGTAGGAAGAGGAAGGGGGGGCGTAGTTGGGGATGTAAGAGGGGTAGAGGTTCAAGGGGTAAGGAGTGTTGTAGGGGGAGAAAGGCGGGGGTAAGATGGTGATGGAGATAGGGATAAGAAGGAGCTAGAGGGGAGGACAGAGGGGAGGAGGATAAGTAGGATAAGGGTAGGGAAATGGAGTTGGTGGGGGGGACTGTTGGAGTATGTGGGTGCAAGGTTTGAGGGGGGGTAGATGGGGGTGAAGAGGGGGGAGGAGGAAAATGGGAGGGATAAGGATAGTGTTAGAGAAGAGGAAAGGGAGGGTGAGTGGTAGAGGGAAAAGGAAGAGGAGGATGAGGGAGAGTGTGAGGAGGATGAGGAGTTGGAGGAGGGGAGGGGTTCGGTAAGGGGGAACATGGAGGAGGGGTAGGATTAGGAGGCTAAGGAGGTTTTGGGGAGGGGGTGTTAACACCGAAATTGACCCCCAAGGCTGAAAGAGGGTAATTCTGGGGAACTACTAACCAATCTTTGGCCTGTGCTACTGACCCAACACAGACAGAGAGGGCTCTCTCTAAAATCTCATGAAAAGACTGGAATAATCAAGATTGTCAATAATGAAAAAGAAACACCAGCATTCACGGCCAAGATATTCAATTACAACAATTATACAGAAGATCAGTTTTCTGTTTGAAATAAAATGATTCAAGCACTGTTTGGTTGAAAACATATGAATTCCGTTTCGGTAATGGAGTCACATTTAACAAACTCTGAAACATCATTCACAAAGATTCTACAAACGCATTTACAAGGGAAAGGTAGCAAGCAGCTAGTATTCAAAGAGATTTTATTTGTGGAATAGAAGAGGAAAGAAATAGTCCATCAATGTAAGGCATACCAAGATGAATCCTACATCAACTTTAGTAGAATATGTTGGTGAAATACTTGGAAAAAACTAAGCGGAGCATAACTTCTATGAATTCCACTTAATCATTACCTTGATCCAAGCATGAAAGAAATAACACAGAATGGAATAACAAAGAGGGAAACACAATTTTACATGGGAAGAGAGAAAATACAGACTACCAGACCAATTACATAGGAATCCCTATCAAAACGCAGGATTCGGCTCTGCAAACTTTATTAAAACAACTCAAAAATGTCTTGCAGACTAATCCTCAAAATACCAAAAACTTTAAAATAAGATTTTCAACGCTTTTTCATTCTATTACATCGCATATATATATGCCTGGAGTCTTCTTGCTCAACTAGCCTACCACCCTAACAAAAATATCTGAAGGACACCTCATTTAATCCACAATTCAGAAATATTACGTACGTTTCATGCTCCAAATAGACTGATTAAGATAAGGAACGAAATATCATAGACAGAGGGTTCTGCTAACCTTGGGTTTGCAGATGACCTTGTGAGTCAAAGAAATCTTCCACTTTCAATGAGCTGTCAGTCTGCGATGCATCATCTAGAAGGATAGGTGTCGCTTATGTAATAGAGATTACAAAATTGTGAACAATTTCTGCATCTAGTTGGCCGCCTTGCTTGATTTCGAGGGCCTCCTTCTTCCTCCATTGTCTGGTTCCTCTACACACTCGTTGTCTATCAGGTTTCGCGTCTTCGCTGGGAGAGCTGGATTCTATGAGGTCAAATACCATAAGAGATGGAGGGATAAGCTTTTCCTCTACCTCAGCCCACGCTTGTTCTGGCATGAGCACCACAAGGGATTATCATGATTTTCAGCCGTACCACGTCTTTAGCATTCTGCAGAAGCTCCTGGTTCATTTACTCTCACATGGATAAAATCCAGTTTCATCCATGATCCAATAGTATAGTTGAGTCGATCCCTTGGTCCTATGTCATTGTAATCAACTTGACAACATTTCACAAGCATGGGTATGCCTTCCTCATTTGTATAAAATATTATTCTTTACAATAGCTCCAACGGTCACCACCAACAATATTCCCCCATGGGAAGACCCTATTGTCCACATATGCTTTGTCCTGTAGAACAGGAGAGGAACACAAGAAATAGTGATGCATTATCAAGTTTATAGTATCTTTTGAACCTCATATATCAGGGGGAATCCATTAACATCTAAATCTCACACACATGTGACATTTTGCCAATTCTTGGAGTAAAGCATCATCAACATGAAGAATGCACATCCTCAAAAAAAAAAATACAACATGAGTCCAAAGTTTCCAAATACTAGTCAAAAGAAGAGGTCACGCAGCTGAACCATTGTTAACCCATGCTACATCACATATTATTAGTTCAGTTCCCACCGGATACTCATGTGGATATTCCTTCGATAGCCACACTACTATAAAAATCGCTAGACCGTCTTCTTCTCATAGTGCATGAAGGCTCCATCACCTCCAAGGATTCAAATTCATCTCCTCACACAATTGGTAGAATTAAATATCCCCCTTGGTGTACCTTGGAACTAGTTCATGCAATGTATGAGTTCACATTTGGATCTAGTTGTTTCTTCCCCACCTCTTGGCCTATAAAAGGAATACATTGACATGCATTTTATAGTGAGAACAAAAGAGCAAGGTTATGCTACTGTATTTGTGTTGGAGCTTCCTCATATCCCACCTCTTCCTACCTTTGTAAGAATTCCCAATCTTCCTTGCCACCTTCCTCCAAGGGACAAGAGTTTATCTCCATTGTTCTACCACTTACTTAGCATATAGTTTTGAGAAGAAGGATCTCTTTAAGGGATATTTTTGGGTTCACTTAAAGAAAACACCTCCTAGGTGTTGTACAAAATTACCATTACATAGTGGTTTGGCATACATTTGATTGTTCTTGGAGTTTGCATTCTCCCCCCATTTCCTTTTTATTTATATTTTGTTGAATTTCTTTATTTATGTGAATTCCACTAACAATCTCTTGCACGATCACTTGGAGGACAACCACACACACCCATAGGGGCTCCAAGGAATGATACCTTGATCCAGCCTACAAGGACCGACCCTTTACCAAGTGGAGAAGTTCACACTTGTGCAATTTTTTCCACAACACTTTTCCTAATTAGCTTGGACATGCTTGTTAGCACCTATGAACCTTTCAAATTGTTATCATAGGACTGCAACTATGAACTTAACAAAGAGTGATGATGATAGCACTGCAACTATTTTTGGTGATGTTTATATTCATCTTTCAACAAAATTGCATCCAACAACAAAGGTTGGAGACCTACCTAGTGCTTTTTTTCATGTTTCTTTCTTGGCAACATTTTAAAATGCTTTCTAATCGTAGTTTGTTGGAGCAGATTGAGCCAAATGTGTCTATTTCAGAAAATGCTCATATTGGGGAAGGGGTTAGATTGATTGGTTGCATAATCCTTGATGATGTAGAGCTGAAGGTAAAACAACTTTTTGGATGTTTATTTCTCATCGGGGAGGTTTTATTGTTTATTTGATTTTTTTTGAACTACTCTAACCCAAGTGTGCTTAACTTTGGTGTTGTGATATTTGGTGCATAAGGTTTTCTTCTTTTAACAATTTGTCTTTGCCTTTTGTGGCAAGAGAACTCTATTGTGATGCACTCCATCATTGGGTGGAAGTCATCAATAGGAAGATGGTCGAGAGTTTAGGAAAGTATTTTATCCCAATCAAATAAATTGGTTGCAAAATATTCAAATAAGGTTTCTATATGTTATAAACTTATACGTTCTTTTCTTCCATAAACACGCTTCTGTATTACTAGGTGAGGCAAACTAGACATCAAAACTTCGAATTACAATTCTTAGTAAGTAGTAACATTCATGAAGCTAGGAGAGTTGTCATGTTTTCTTTTTCTCTGAAACGTTATATTCCCCTTCCTTTGGTTGAGCAGGTGAGGACATGACCATTGAAGATGAAGTAGTCATGGATAACTATATTGTACTTCCTCATAAGACGCTTAATATGACTGTACAAGTGGAAATAATTGTGTAACTTATACTATTTTTTTTCTTTTCTTACACATTTGATAACATCGTTAGCGGTTTTAGGTTCAATACTCTATCTACTTTAGAGCATATTCAAAAGTGTTTTATGGATTCAATTTTTCAACCCATAGCAAGATTAATTTAATTGTAAGAGAAACTACATAGTGTAATATAATATCTGATGAGATTGTGCCTAAGAATTATAATTATTAACTCTTAATTTCATAATTGATAACTTCGATTTCGTGGCTTTAAGTAATTGATAACTTCAATTTTGTGGTATTCAGTAATTTATAACTTAATTTTTGTTGTGTTCAATAGTTGATAGGTTTGATTTCATGATGTTCAATTGTAAGAATTCAAATTCTATGGGGTTCAATATCCAAGATTCCAACACCTTAAGGCATGCACTTGACAATAAAAATGTAATTTCAAGTGCATAAGAGCATAAGTGTGGTTGGAAAAGTGTTCTCTCTCCTAAACTAGCATGTATGTATGTTGTCTATACTTTGTCTTCTCATCCTCTATGTTATATGCCTTTTTCTTAATCTAAAAGATTTTTATTTTCTGCCATTTTGTTTGGTTAGTTTCTTGTCACAATGTTTAATATTTGTCGACAATATACCTAAAGTATCCCTCCCTTAGTTTCTTGTGACCTTAAGCAGCATCAAAAGATCAATTAAGAAGTTCTTTATTCCATCTGTACATTTTCAATAACTCCTGCAATTTTGTGTCGAAGCAAGAAGCATCCATGCATTCATACTTGAGTCCTCCCTGTGCATGTTCATTGAAATTACCTATTTAAGAACACTTGCAAATCCTTATTAATTGGTACATCTTAATTGATCAAGCTTGTACAACATTTAGCTCAAGTATTATGTTGAAGAATGAAGTTAGTTATATGTTTTAGTAAACATGTAACTCTGTTTTACTTGGAGAAACTTATTTATAGTACATTTTGGTATATTATGCCAAGGGTCACTTCCTCTTCCTTCATTTATCAAGATAAATCATAATTCTTTTCTAATTTATGTGTTCATTAGGATTATATATTAACAAAAATCTGTGATTTTTTCTTTGTCTCAAAGTAGTTGATGACCTAGTTTAATGTTGTCACGGGTTCTTAAGGAAATACATAATCTAGCGAAAAATGGTTAATATAATTCACTTAAAGATATAGGGTGTAGGCAAATTGATCCTGATGGTAGTTTAATTTCAATATATCAATCAGGAAAAGTGGTTCATATCCTTACAAGCAAAATGTTCTATTATATTTTATTGTACTGCAGCTATTGATTGTCGATGGTTTAAATTTTGGTATCATCATAATGTTCTCTGAACGGAACACACCACGGGAGTATATGCATATAGTGGTACATACACTTAAATTTTTCTAATTTTGCAAATATGATAATTATGAGCAGAACTGTAGTATTGGTATTTAAATTTAATACAGGCACTTGAAAAATAAAACATTCATCATGGATCAATCAACACAATAGGGCACACAAAAATTTACCCTAGGAAACCTATCAAAGGATAAAATCCCTAGTAAGAATAATCTTCCTTAAATATGAGATGACTGAGTTTTACATGAGTAGAGATAGAGTAGAATTTACATAAAAAACTAAAATTGCCTCTAGGGAACTTATACCAAGAGGTTCTAAATATAAAACTGCCAAGAAGAATGGCCTATGCCTGCTAATGCAAACCTTGCTGATGCAGATGATGTAAGCCCTAGATCTGTCCACTGCAATTCTGTAATAGCCCCTTAGGGCTTGTAGAAATCCTGTAACAACCTATAATAGGCCCTTTAACCACTTCCATCACTGATCTGAGGTACCTGTTGAACAAAAGAGAGGATTCTGAAGCTATCATTTACTATGTGATACTATTGTTGTCCAGATTGATTGGGTCGTTGACAGTTTGTTGACTTCAGGATTGTGCCATTAACTTCATGACTATGTTGAAGGCTGCCTCTTACTGATTCAGGGCTGGCGTTAACTATTGGAGGCCCTAGTAGGGCTCAATGATTGAGAAATAGACATTACAGGGTTTATGGTTGCTACAACAGTCTGATAAATTCTTAATAAGGGTTTCAGCACAAAGCACAAGATCTTGTAGGGCTTCCAGATAATGGAGCAGACCCTAAACAAGGTTCGATGACTATTGGGTAATCTTTGTTTCTTACCTAGCTATGTGACCCTTTTCCGTAATTTGGCAAGATGATGTTAACTATTGGAAATTTTATTCTCATATCAATCCATAAGGAATTCTATTTAAGGGTGCTAGCTCAATGGTAGAGCACCTTCCTTATAGGTAGGAGGTTGGTGGTTCAATTCCTCCGTGCCCTATATATATTATGAAATCACTAAAAAGAGATAAATGACTAAAAAATGACCAAAATTTGCATATAAACAACCAACAGTACAACATGAGAGATAAGCGACCAAAAAAATGACCAAAATATGCATATAAATTACTACTTTTGAGTTGACGATCGTTGGTAGCAAATTGGCGGTCATTTATCACATGACAAAAAGTGTGGTCATAAATTTGGTCATTAATTGTAACAATTATTGACCAAATATATGACCAAATTAATGGCCAAATATACAACCAAATATATGACCACAAGATAAGCTATAAATAACCAAGCTAAATATGACCACATTTTTGGTCATGTGATAAATGACCGCTAATTTGCTACTAGTGGTCACCAACTCAAAAGTGGTCATTTATATGCAGATTTTGGTTTTTTTTGGTCATTTATCTCTCATTTTGTACTAGTGTAAAATGCCCATCATTTCTCACCTATGAGGGATAAAAATTTTAGGAAACCATTATCTTGTAGGGAGGAGACTTATGAACATGACCATTGGCTTAGTTTTCAAAAAACGTTTCCAGTCAAGAAGATATTGGCCTGCCAAAACAACCACCCATCCTATTTAAAACTGGCCTAAATGGACATATCAAAATGCCCACCATTTCTCACCTTTGAGGGATAAAAATATTCTGAGAGCATAATTGTGTAGGTGGTTGATTTATTCACTGGACATTGACTCCTTTTTGTAAACAAATCTCTAGTCAAGGAGATATTTTTCTTCCAAAACAACCATTCAGTTTATTTTGCATGCTCCCATGAAAATGCTCACCATTGGAAAAATTGGTTAAGTATTGAAAAAAGGGCTTAAGTAGCCTTGGGAAAATTCCCACCATTTCTCACCTGTGAGGGATAAATTTCTTAGGAAAGCACCAACTTGCCGGTGGATGATTTATGCACTTGACCATTGGCTCAGTTTATAAAACAAGTATATGGTCAAGAAAATATTGGCCTACCAAAACAACCACTCAGCCTGTTTTGCACCTAAAACTCGCCTAAATGGCCTTGGAAAATGCTCGGCCATTTCTCATATTTGAGGGATAAAAAATTTATGAGAGCATATGTTTGTAGGTGGATGATTTATTCACTTGACCATTGACTCTTTTTTGAAAAAAAGTCTCTAGTCAAGAAAATATTTGCCTTCCAAAATATCCATTCATCCTGTTTTTCACCCTCCCAGAAAAATGCTCGCCATTGGAAAAATTGGTGAAGTATTGAAAAAAATGGCTTAAGTATCCTTGGGAAAATTCCCACCATTTCTCAACTGTGATGGATAATTTTTTTAGGAAAGCATCAACTTGCAGGTGGATGATTTATGCACTTGACCATTGACTCAGTTTTGCAAAATTTCTATGGTAAAGAAAATTTTGTCCTGCCAAAACAACCACTTAGCCTGTTTCCACCTAAAACTAGCCTAAATGAGCTAAGGTAATTGGCCTCCATTTCTCATATTTGAGGGATACAAAATTTATAAGAGCATAAGTTTGTAGGTGGATGATTTATTCACTTGACCATCGACTCATTTTTCAAAAAACATCTCTGGTCAAGGAGATATTTTGCTGCCAAAATAGCCATTTAGCTTGTTTTGTACCCTCCCAGAAAAATGCTCGCCCTTTGAAAAATTGGTTAAGTATTGAAAAATGGGCTTCAGTAGCCTTGGGATAAAAAAATGCTCACCTATGAGGGATAAAGAATTTATGAAAGCATCATCTTGTAGGTGGATGATTTATGCACTTAACCATTAGCATTGCATTTCAATAAAAAACATCATTCCCATAAATTAAAACATCATTTCCAGAAATTTAGAGACTCAACCAATCTTTTTATATAATCATTGTTAAATTCATAATTCAGATATAAAATAAATTTTCATGAAAATTATTTATCATTCCTCAAATTTTTATTGCAAGGAAATAAAAAAAATGAACATAGTTTTCAACTATAGATTCAACCAAGGAAATTAACCAGTTTAGGAGATCAAGTTTATGGTTGTACATATGCTTGTACTCACTTCTCTAAAATATTTCATCTACAGTGAAATCCAAGACTGCCAGATTAACAATTGATAGGGTTTCCCAAATTTTCATGTCCAACACAAAAATGCACACCAGGCCAATCCAAGTACACCCCGGGTATGAAATCTGGTCTAAGGCATAATTACACATATATGACCATACTTATCCATGAATCACCTCTGCCAAATTGGCTACAGACACATATCTGAGCCTACTTATTCATGATTTGGTAAGAAAGCTAATTTTTCTTGATTAGCACAAAAGTGCACACTTCCTCAACCAATCAACCAATGATTTTTCTTACTATAATCAATATCATCTCAGAATATCCTATGAATGGGATATGCATAGAAGCAACAATTTAAGAAACTCTATAAACATCAGTAAGTACATGCTCTTATTGCTCTTATTTCTTGTTTTTTATTGATCAAGAGTAGCAGGAAAGTGCATTTTTATTTCCTATTGAGATTACAATGGCTTGATAGAATGGTTTATTGCTAGCCTACACGATGTACCTTCAACACAATGAAATTATCAAAAGAAATATTTGGTTGGATGAATTTTTAAGAATTGTATTTGGTGTGAGACGTCTTGGTTGCCAAAGGTAAGGACGAATACACTGGCATGTTTTTGTTCTTTCATCACCATGCCAAATAGAACAACAACAAAAAAGGATTTTTGAAAAACATTCTCAGTTTTATTTCTTCTATGAATTTTTTTTAAGTTGCATGCCAAATCGGTGATTCAACCACTTTGATTTTCGAAAAACATTATCCGTTTAATTTCTTCCTGAAATTTGTTTACATTTCCCTCCAAATGGGTGATTAGGTTTGGATGCTCAACCAATTTCAGTTTAGGAAATGTGTCTCATTTTATTACCTATCAGATCATGATCAGGAATGGATGCTCCACCACTCCTATCACATAATTGCACCACCCTTTTCTTAAATATGTAGAAATTATAAACTAATTTACTTTCAGGTTTCACTCCTGGAATACGTTGGTTATTAAATGTGATTTACAATTTCAATACTCTTAAACCCACCTTTGTCGCTTCCTAACTCATGTTGAACCTGTCTTAACTTTTTTTTTTTCTGGAAATTGTCCTGATTTGCCGGAAAATTGTTTCCATTAAAATTTGTATGCTCACATACTTTTGCGATTAGTTGACTCACACACCATATTCACAATAAAAAATATTATTTCCTCAACCATGTGGATAATTTTAACCAATCAAAAAAAGAATCTTTTGAGAAAGAAATCATCTTAAAAGCATCTTTTGGCATTATTCCTAATGAAATAGGATACATGCTAGACTTGGATAGAATGTTCTTGATTATTGTAGATGAGTACTTTAGCAAGCCTTCTCATCACAACCTTTTTTTCTTTACTCCCTATATTTCACTTTTCAGGGGATTTAGTATTCGTTGCCATTGTAGAAAACTACATAATTATCATAGTTCAAAGCTTATATATGTTAAATCTTATCCTCCTAGTTGTAATATTTATCCAATGGATCTTCTTCCCATTATAAATAAAGACTTTTCTCTTGTATTTTTGTACATCATATCTAATAAATCTTATGTTCTCTTGTAAAAATGTTATTTCTATTATGGAAGGTTCCTACACCTATAATGTTATTTTTTAACATTTATATCAATTATATTATATTACAGATAATCTTGATCTTGGAGCCATATCACCAAAAACATAACCTCAATCTAAGCCACCTCACGAAATGAATTATCTAAACTTGCAAGCATAAAAAATTATGCATGTCAAAATATACATTTTTTTAGAAGAAAAAAGGAATAACTTGATATTTTTCTTTTGAAAATCAAAGTTACAAAAATAGTTCTCTAACATGTCATCAGATGATCCCAATGATAAAATCATTTAACTGCTATAGTCAGCAACCTTCATCATTTTACATATCTAAACAGGTCTAAGACCATAGGAACTATATAATCATCAAGCGCGAACTAAATCTATATCTGCCAACATCAAACAAGAAAGGGTATGGCAAGAATATAAAAAAAATCAAAACTTGAAAGTAGAATGACAAGAGAACCAAATTTCAAAAAACTAAATGGCAAGTAGACTGCCATTATCCACCAAGATATCACTGTAACATACCCTATTTGCTAGAAGAAATTTTGTGTTAAGAAAGATTATGATAACTTTCATTGTAAATTTTATGTTGGACAAGTGTCCAACGATGACTGTAATTTGCACAATATATTATTATTTAATAAATAAAATAGGATACAAACACCTAATAGGACTGTTGAAAGTGTGGTTACTGATCCACTAGGTGGAATGGAATCTGGGGTAGAAGGCAATGGACAAGTGGCAGCATCATGATGCAATTAACTAGATGTTGGTATGGGACAACTCCCTTGAAATGTGGTCATAGTGCCCTGAAAAATGGGACTAGAGCTTGAGGCTCATTTATTCCAAACTGACCACTAAAAGACCTAGGTAGTCTATATAATAGCCATCAAATATTGAACTGAGGTTCATCACTTTTCCTGACGAGGAAATTTACCTTGGGGTTTTGCTGTGTTTGCACCCAAGAGATTTGATGAGGGGATATGCTATGTTGTTGATCATGTTGTGAGTCTGCCAAATTCTTATTGAGTTCAGGAGGTTGATGTTGAGTGGAGAAGGCATTTTATTTCAGGAGGTTGATACCGAGTGGAGAAGGTATTTTGAGTGCCTTGCTTCTACACAGATTCCACCCACTTACTGGATCAGTAATCAGGCTCGGGGATTCATTAGAAGTCAGCAGTTGAGCTACTTCTTCTGAAGCAGGTTGGCAGGAACATGCCTCCTTGGGTGTTTGTTGGCCCTATCATCTTTTACAGGTTCTATTGTCTTATCTATTTTATTTCAAATTTCTACTATCTATTTAACTTTTATTGTTTTAAGTTTTATTTCAGTTTATCTTAATGATTCAATAATTCTACATAAATCGAAATGATTGAAGAAAATAGTCTCTGCATTTTTCCCCATGCAAATAGGAACAACATCGTACTCTAGTATAGAGACAGATTAAGATAGATGAGTATGATAGGAAAATAGCTATGAGATGGAGAAGATAAAAATGTTGAGTTATTTCCCAAGTTACTATTTACTGTTGAAAAATATCTATGTTTATATGTATCAGTATTTCTTTTCGTTATTATTTCTGCACAGTCATTTACTTCCAGAATCTACAGTAATAAATTTCTACATCTTATAACTAACAGATTGTTTAGAAGTAAATAGTTTTCATTTATGAAAATCAAATTAAGTAATTTCTATATTTTCATGGAGTATAGAGTAGATCCAAACATATGGCATATGGATAGTAAATTCTTTTAGAATGATGCAAGGAAATAAATTATTTCATGTACACACTCATACATTTGTTTTATACCATAAACTACATTGGGAATCAGAATAATTATCAATATATGCTATAACCCTAAAACAGAGTTACCAATAATCAGCCGATAGTCAACATTTCAATTTAATCAAGTTAAAATCTATTTCTTTTATCACACGATTCCAATTAAGATTTAGAATTAATACAATGTAAACAGAATCGAGCTTTGGTCTCGACCATACATGGTGGAAAAACCTAGTTAACATTATCGGTTTTCATAACAGGTGATCAATTCAAACTTATAACAAATCTTGTGTTTTTTTTATATAATCGACATAGTCAACCTATCTTAAACAGTAAGTCAAACTAGGAGCTATATTTCCATGTAAATCAAACAGTCACATAGAAAACATTCCTACAGGAAAAACAGTTTATTTTCTCGATAGCGTTTTCAGGCATTTATTTATCATGATATCTGTATGTTAGTTCTAAACAAAAATAGCAAAGCATCAGTTTAAACGCAGAGACCCTTTCGTAAGGCAACATCAATTATACATTTCAAACGCTTAACAAACCATATGACTATAGCCATAGAGATAAAAACATAGATTATCATTTTATTTAATTCCTTAACTCGACAGAGCTGAAGGCTCGACATCTTAAGGATGATCGAAATCAAGTTGTATGTTTTTCATACATTTCAAACCCTAACCCTTAAACGTATAGAACGAAAGTACCGAGAACTTCTCTCGACCGACGAACACAGCGAAACTATTCTCTAAAATAAAAAACGTATCCCATATGATTTATAGAAATCAAAGTATTACCATGACATCCAAGTCTGGGAAGACACGATACAACTATACACTTTACACAATTGTTATTTGGAGTAGGGACGTTATCAAAATCTTCTATCTCATTCCATAACATTAATTTTTATCCATCAACCATAAAACACAGAACCATTTTAAGAACGACAGATATCACTATATTGAATCTAAGAATGGGAATCTCTGTTATAAAAACCATTGTATTTACAATCAATACGGTAGTTTCCTTGTGGGTCGAACCCTAGCTCTACATTTTACAACAAAAAAAAAACTCTTTGAGTTAAAAACACAACACACAAAATATCACACAGTCGACCATCTCCTTCATCTACTCAGAGTTTTCAAAGAAACCGTCGAGGCTTATCGGTTGGTGCAGCTCATTCCAACCTTTAACACCGAGATTTGGAGGAGCCTTTGAATACCAAAACTGCAAGAACAATTTAGACGAGGTTAAAACAGTACCTTGGAAAGAATGAGTACAGTATCGAAATGTATGAACCTTACAATGAAGGAAAATTTAACACATTACCTTTTAAATGTTAACCCGTAGCAAAAACGGACACGAAAGTATTGCAACTGCAATGAAACCCTACTTCGTCAAATGCCAAAATAGCTGAAGCCAACACCAAACCACCAACTAGTTTAAAAATAGTGAAACAATGCCGAGAGAGATAGCAATCCTAACAAGACCTTGACAATTCATTTTTCAAACCCAGTATTAAAGGGAACAAACCCTCAATAAGTCAGGGTATCGAATCACCCAAGATAACTCTAAGACTGATAAACGAGACCTTAACCACTATACAAAGAAATGGGAGTTCGACTCTGTAATTTACATAGGTTTCGAAATCAAGACTCACGAGCAACAGCTCCACAGGGCCAAACAAAAAGACTACAAACCCTCAGCCTGTCGGCCGAACTCAAAGTCACGACTAACCAAATGCCAAGGGAAAAATAGTCTACATTAAACACAACGTTGCAATGGAATTTGGGTTTAACTAGATCCATTGATCACATTTCGATCAACGGTGGAGATCATCGAGTTGTTTCATGAACTCCAAGCCATCTACCATATTTAATGCATTATCATTATAATTTCCATGATGGATCCATGGTGGAGCCAGCTCATCAACAAGTGAAAACACATATCCACACTTCATCACATTAATGGCTATAACACGGTGGTAGGACATGATCGAGCACACTAAGCAATTCCACTTTGAAACTCCATTACCTCGATAGTTGTGTGCATTCAATGCCCAAGTTACGTTTACAACTGCCAACCTGTGGTGCATAATAACGTTCACATCACAACAATTATTACATTGGATTTGCATATGATATAATCATGAAATACATCTTGTCACAACATGTTTTGTACAAGGTTGGACAAAATATCTCCATAGTTCTTATAGTAACGTATGATCACATAATAGATTATGTACACAAAGTATTGATAAAGTTGGTATAGTCAGACACTTTTGCATAGCACCTTATGTTTGCATAGTTCACTAGGGTGGCGTAATATCACATGGGGCCACACTATCGCACAAAACACACTACATATAATATGTTATAAGTATAGTTTGTAATTGTTTGATAATATTCCAAACACCATTTAAATAGGTTATATAAATAATCAAAGAAGATCGTTTATACATACATGCTATCGTATAGTGAAACAAAAGGCTTGTTGATAAATCAAATTATCATAACCACGATTGAAGTATAGGACTAGGCAAGTTAGCAAACAGTTATACATAAATTTTCCACAAATTTCCATGGAGGTAGAAGGTAGACATTTACATACAGACAACATGAACGGAAACCAAAATAAATCTGTGTACAACACTGCGATACGATCATTATAGATCTTCTCTGATAAACTGTTGAATACATGTCGCAACTTTAATCTCTTATCTGTAAATCTGTCACAAATACAAAATCACATGCTTTAGCATGAATGCTAAGTAAGCCTCGGGGCGTCCGTAGGACCCCTTCATCAATCAAACAAAATTACATTAGTCAAACAGTTGTTTCAATAATCATAAACAACAACAGTAGAAATTGTAGCAGCATAACTAAATTTGTATAACATCAAGACATAAGCTGAAATCTGTTTGTCGCAAATTCTTAGTTAATAAACCAGCATGGCATTTAGTACAGCAAGATAACATTTCATCCATTCTTCTATTTCCACATTCATTAATTAAGCAATAAATTTCACGTAGAAAAATTTTAAGTGTTTGTGATTTTTCCGAGATGTTACATGTGGTATCAGAGTGCAAGTTCAAACTCGAGGCCTAAATGAGGCTCATGTGCGCAAACAGAAAAATAAATCAGAAATTTTATGTTACTAACTTTTGTAATTTTATTTTATTTTTGCACAGAACAGATTGACCTTTAATTGCAGGTATGGAAATACCATAGGAATCAGCAAAGGACAGATCTCCTCGTAATGAACATATTAATCATAATAAAACTGAAGGAATTTATGTTGATTTAAATAACCAGTCTTCTGAAATTTTATGCACTGTACAAGATTTAAAATCTGAGTTAAAAGCTGCTAAAGAAGAAAATGAACGGATCCTAAAGGTACAGGAAGAGTTACAACAGAATTTAAAAGGAAACTGTCACAGTGATGAAAGAGGCAGAAAATCAGAATTAAGGGCTGATTCTGAAATAATGTCCCACCAGCATAAGCATAAGAAAACAAGAAATGATAAAAGGAAGAGTTACTCATCCTCTAAATCTGATTCAAGTAATGAAGACATAAATTATGATAGCAGTAACAGTGAATGCTGCTCTAAACAGAGAAAACATAAGCATCATGAGCAGATTACTGGGGAATATTATGGAGTTAAATGAGTTAAAGTCTCAGCTGAAAGTAATAGCTAAAAACTACATAATGCCCAGTGTGTCCCCTTGGGGAGCACCAGTAGTATTTGTTAAAAAGAAGGACGGTACCGTGCGTTTGTGCATTGACTACCATCAGCTTAATAAAATGACAATTAAGAACCAGTATCCCTTACCCCGCATAGATGATCTATTTGATCAAGTACGTGTAGCAGAGATATTCACTAAAATTGATCTAAGCTCGGGTTATCATCAAGTTCGGATAGAAGATGAGGACATATTCAAAAATGCATTCAGAACGCGTTATGGACACTACGAGTTCGTAGTTATGCCTTTGGGGCTAACCAACGCACCGGCAGTGTTCATGTGTTTAATGAACAACGTTTTGCATAAATATTTGGATAAGTTTGTAGTGGTATTCATTAATGATATCCTGGTTTACTCAAAAACTAAAGAAGAGCTTGACAAACATTTAAAAATCATTTTACAAGTACTTAGAGATAATCAGCTTTATGCTAAGTTTAGTAAGTGTGATTTCTATAAAGATAAAATTCAGTATTTGGGTCATATAATTTCTAAAGATGGTATTTCTGATGATCCTGATAAAATTAAAGCAATTAATGAATGGCCTGTCCCAAAAGATGTAACTGATGTACGGTCATTCATGGGAATAATGGGTTTTTATAGAAAGTTTATTCAAGGGCTCTCCGGAATTGCTAACCCCATCACTTCCTTGCAGAAGAAAGGG
The DNA here is from genome assembly GCA_027924585.1 of Larix kaempferi. Lineage (NCBI taxonomy): Eukaryota > Viridiplantae > Streptophyta > Pinopsida > Pinales > Pinaceae > Larix > Larix kaempferi. The sequence continues at coordinate 1,304,912 of BSBM01000156.1, read as the reverse complement.
AAGAAATTCATATGGGATCAGATGTGTCATGACAGTTTTAATAAGCTAAAAGAATTGTTAGCCACTGCACCCATCTTAAAAATTGCAGATCCTAATAAGGATTTCGTCGTATGCACGGATGCATGCAACAAAGGACTTGGAGGGGTCTTAAGTCAAGAAGGTCATGCAATTGTTTTTGAGTCAAGGAAGTTAAAAATACATGAAAAGAATTATGCTACTTATGATCTTGAGTTGGCAGCCATGATACATGCTTTAAAAATGTGGCGCCATCACTTGATCGGAAGAAAATTCATTTTAATGACTGATAATAAGGGCTTAAAGTATCTATTGGATCAAACAAATCTTAACGCAAGGCAAACTAGCTGGTTAGCTTTCTTTAGCGAGTACAATTTTGAGATCCATCACAATAATGGAAAGGAGAATAAGGTTGCTGATGCATTGAGCATAAATGCTAGATTGAGTTTTGTGGTAGCAATCAATACATTTAAAACTAATATGAAAAATCAGATCGAAGAAGGAATTAAGCAAGACGAAAATTACCAAAAATTACATGATAAAGTGGCTGAAAATTCATCTGAAAATTTTATAACAGATTACAAAATTAATGAAAATGGCTTCTTAACTTACAAAAAGAGAAATTATGTGCCTAATTTTTTGAAGTTTAAGTTACTTATTTTAGATGAAGTTCACAAGAGTCCTTATTCAGGGCATCCTGGTTATCAGAAAATGATAACTATGTTAAGAAAGGAGTACTTTTAGCCTAACATGAAGAGTGAAGTTGCTGAGTATATAGCTAGATGCTTTGACTGTCAGACTATTAAAGCTGAGCATCAACATCCAGCTGGGCTATTGCAGCCCTTACCAATTCTAGAATGGAAATGGGAAATTATAAGCATTGACTTTATTACAGGTTTGCCTAAAAATCAGAAGCAGAATGACTCAATTATGGTTGTTGTTGATAAACTTAGTAAGGCTGCTCATTTTATTCTTGTCAAAACTACTTTCAAGGCTTCTAACATTGCAGATATTTTCATGAATCAAATTTTTACCTTGCATGGAATTCCAAAGGTAATTATTTTAGACCGAGACTCTAAGTTCACTGGTAACTTTTGGACATCATTGTTTAAATGATTAAATACTAAATTAAATTTCAACACTTCTTTCCACCCACAAATTGATGGTCAAACAGAAAGAGTAAATCATATTTTGGAAAATATGTTAAGATTGTACGTTAAAGATCAGCCATCTAAGTGGGAAGATTACTTGCACCTAGCAGAATTTGCCTACAATAATAATTATCAAGCATCTGCTAAGTTACGTCCATTTGAAATTTTGTATGGAAGAAAATGTTGTACTCTAATTTCTTGGGATAATCCTGTAGACAAATTGATGTTAGGACCAGATTTATTGAAATAAATGGAGCTAACCATGAAACAGGTTCAAGGTAACTTAAAATTTGCCCAAGATCGGCAGAAAAACTATGTTGATTTAAAACACACAGAAAGAGAATTTCAGGTAGGAGACAATGTTTTCATTAAGGTAAAGCCCAAGAAAATTTCTTTGAAGCTTGGGAGTTGTGCTAAATTAGCACCAAGGTATTGTGGACCATTCGAAATCCTATCAAGGATAGGAGTTGTTGCATATCAATTGGCATTGCCATATCATTTTAAAATCCACAATGTTTTTCACGTTTCTGTTTTAAAGAAGTATGTGCATGATGATACTCATGTACTGAATTGGAATGACATACAAGTGGAACCTGAAGGAGATTTTCAGGTGGAACCAGACTGTATTCTCGACCAGAGGGAAATTATGCTTCGAAATCGCACCATAGGGCAGGTAAAGGTGCAATGGAAGCACCTTATCCCTGATGAAGCTACTTGGGAGCTGGAAAGTAATATGCAGGCAGCATATCCACTTATGTTCCATGAGGAACTTGATGATGAATAAGCAACATCGAGGACGATGTTGAGCTTAAGAGGGGGTGTTTGTAACATACCCTATTTGCTGGAAAACATTCTGTGTTAAGAAACATTATGATAAATTTTATTGTAAAGTTTTATGTTGGACAGGTGTCCAAGGGTGACTGTAATTTGCACAATATATTATTATTTAATAAATAAAATAGGAGACAAACACCTAAGAGGACTGTTGAAAAAGTGGTTACTGATCAACTAGGTGGAATGGAATCTGGGGTAGAAGGTAATGGACAAGTGGCAGCATCATGATGCAAATAACTGGCTATTGGTATGGGACAACTCCCTTGAAATGTGGTCATAGTGCCCTGAAAAATGGGATTGGAGCTTGAGGCTCATTTATTCCAAACTGACCACCAGAAGACCTAGGCAGTCTATATAATAGCCATCAAATATTGAACTGAGGTTCATCACTTTTCCTGATGAGAAAATTCACCTTAGGGTTTTGCTGTGTTTGCACCCAAGAGATTTGATGAGCGGATATGCTATGTTGTTGATCATGTTGTGAGTCTGCCAAACTCTTATTGAGTTCAGGAGGTTGATGCTGAGTGGAGAAGACATTTTATTTCAGGAGATTGATACAGAGTGGAGAAGGTATTTTTGAGTGCCTTGCTTCTACACAGATTCCACCCACTTACTGGATCAGTAATCAGGCTCGGGGGTTCATTAGAAGTGAGCAGTTGAGCTGCTTCTTCTGATGCAGGTTGGGAGGAACAAGCCTCCCTAGGTGTTTTTCAGCCCTATCATCTTTTACAGGTTCTATTGTCTTATCTATTTTTATTTTAAAGTTATGCTATCTATTTAACTTTTACTGTTTTAAGTTTTATTTCAGTTTATCTGAATAATTCTGCATAAATCGAAATGATTGAAGAAAATAGTTTCTGCATTTTTTCCCATGCAAATAGGAACAGCATCGTACTCTAGTACAGAGATAGATTAAGATAGATGAGTATGATAGGAAAATAGCCATGAGATGGATAAGATAAATGTTCGAATATCCACATCATCATTTTCAGGACCTTGCATGCAAACTCTAGGGTTTGCATGCATTTTGCATGCATCCCAGTCACCAGGTAGATGCCTCCAGCACCTTATCCACTTCATTCTAGCACCCGGGAGCTTCTTACATCAGAGTTTCAGCCCTCCTAGTCCGGAAGGCGCCCACTTCTCACCTACTTCCAGAGAAGGGCACACTTTTTCACCTACCACCTCAGTTTACACTTAGTTAGCTCGGATTCTCCCTTATTTGAGGCTAGTTTCACTCCCGACTAACTGTTTCACTCCGTTGGACCTCCATATTGACTAGATGACTTGTTCTAACTTCATTTAAGCCTCCCATGCTCCCTCCACTGAGTCTCCTTCCCTATATTAGTGCTACACACTTCAGTTAGACTCAGATTGACACCTGGATGACTAGTTCTTGTGCATTGATGACCACCATTGATTGATGATGAGGACTCCTAGTTGGAGTCAAGCTACTCCATTAAGTGATTCGAATGGCCTACTTAATCAATTCGAATTGCTCACTCACATTGTCAGATTATTGTATTGTAATTATTCACCCTTATTGCGATATTGAGCACTATGCATGTTTTACACAGTTTTACACCATATTTTCTATGTTCATCTATTGTGATTGATTTACTTGTTCATTAGATCTGCTATGACTAATTTTACAATAAAAATGTTGAGTTATTTCCCAAGTTACTATTTACTGTTGAAAAATATCTATGTTTATATGTATCAGTGTTTCTTTTCCTTATTATTTCTGCACAGTCATTTACTTCCAAAATCTACAGTAATAAATTTCTACATCTTATAAATAACAGATTGTTTAGAAGTAAATAGTTTTCATTTCTGAAAATCAAATTAAGTAATTTCTATATTTTCATGCAGTATAAAGTAGATCCAAACATATGGCATATGGATAGTAAATTCTTTTAGAATGATGCAAGGAAATAAATTATTTCATGTACACACTCATACATTTGTTTTATACCATAAACTACATTGGGAATCAGAATAATTATCAATATTGCTATAACCCTAAAACAGAGTTACCAACAATCAACCGATAGTCAACATTTCAATTTAAACAAGTTAAAATATATTTCTTTTATCACACGATTCAAATTAAGATTTAGAATTAATACAATGTAAACAGAATCAAGCTTTGGTCTCGACCATACATGGTGGAAAAACCTAGTTAACATTATTGGTTTTCATAACAGGTGATCAATTCAAACTTATAACAAATCTTGTGCTTTTTTTTAGATAATCAACATAGTCAACCTATCTCAAATAGTAAGTCAAACTAGGAGCTATATTTCCATGTAAATCAAACAGTCACATAGGAAACGTTCCTATAGGACAAACAGTTTATTTTCTCGATAGCGTTTTTAGGAATTTATTTAACATTATATCTATATGTTATTTCTAAACAAAAATAGCAAAGCATCAGTTTAAACGCTGAGACCCTTTCGTAAGGCAACATTAGTTATACATTTCAAATGCTTAACAAACCATATGACTGTAGCCATAGAGCTAAAAACATAGATTATCATTTTATTTAATTCCTTAACTCAACAAAGCTGAAGGCTCGACATCTTAAGGATGATCGAAATCAAGTTGTATGTTTTTCATACATTTCAAACCCTAACCCTTAAACATATAGAATGACAGTACCGAGAACTTCTCTCGACCGACTAACACAGCGAAACTATTCTCTAAAATAAAAAACGTATCCCATATGATTTATAGAAATAAAAGTATTACCATGACATCCAAGTCTGGGAAGACACGATACAACTATACAGTTTTCACAGTTGTTATTTGCAGCAGGGACATTATCAAAATATTCTATCTCATTCCATAACATTAATTTTTATCCATCAACCATAAAACACAGAACCATTTTAAGAACGAGAGGTATCACTATATTGAATCTGAGAATGGGAATCACTGTTATAAAAACCATTGTATTTACAATCAATACGGCAGTTGCCTTGTGGGTCGAGGTGTTATCCTCCCCATACTTTAAAAGAAAAGGATTACAAACCCTAGCTCTACATTTTACAAAAAAAAAAAACTCTTTGAGTTAAAAACACAACACACAGAATATCACACAGTCGGCCATCTTCTTCATCTACTCAGATTTTTCAAAGCAACCGTCGAGGCTTACCGGTTGGTGCAGCTCATTCCAACCTTTAACGCCCGGATTTGGAGGAGCCTTTGAATACCAAAAGTGCAAGAACAATTTAGATGAGGTTAAAACAGTACCTCAAAAAGAATGAGTACAGTATCGAAATGTATGAACCTTACAGTGAAGGAAAATTTAACACATTACCTTTTAAATGTTAACCCGTAGCAACAACGGACGCCAAAGTATTGCAACTGCAATGAAACCCTACTTCATCAAATGCTGAAATAGTTGAAGCCAACACCAAACCACCAACTAGTTTAAAAACAGTGAAACAATGCCAAGAGAGATAACAATCCTGATGAGACCCTGACCATTCATTTTTCAAACCCAGTATTAAAGGGAACAAACCCTCAATAAGTTGGGGTATCGAATCACCCAAGACAACTCTAAGACTGATAAACGAGACCTTAAACACTATACAAAGAACTGGGAGTTTGGCTCTGTAATTTACATAGGTTTAGAGTTCAAGACTCAGGAGCAACGCCTCCACAGGCCCAAACAAAATGACTACAAACCCTCATCCTATCGGCCGAACTCAAAGTCACGACTAACCAAATGCCAAGGGAAAAACAATATACATTAAACAAAACATTGCAATGGAATTTGGGTTTAACCAGATTCATTGATCACATTTTGATCAACGGTGGATATCACCGAGCTATTTCATGAACTCCCAGCCATCTACCATATTTAATGCATTATCATTATAATTTCCACGATGGAGCCATGGTGGAACCAGCTCATGAACAAGTGAAAATGCATGTCTACACTTCATCACATTAATGGCTATAACACGGTGGTAGCACATGATCGAGCACACTAAGCAATTCCACTTCGGATCTCCATTACCTCGACAATTGTGTGCATTCAATGCCTAGGTTACGTTTACAGCTGCCAACCTGTGGTGCATATTAACGTTCACATCACAACAATTATTACATTGGATTTTCATATGATATAGTCGTGAAATACACCTTGTCACAACATGTTTTTTACAAGGTTGGATAGAATATCTCCATAGTTCTTATAGTAACGTATGATCACATAGTATATTATGTACACAAAGTATCAATAAAGTTGGTATAGTCACACATTTTTGCATAGCACCTTATGTTTGCATAGTTCACTACGGTGGCATAATATCACATGGGGCCACACTATCGCACACAACACACTACATATAATATGTTATATGTATAGTTGTAATTGTTTGATAATATTTCAAACACCATTTAAATAGGTTATATAAATAATCAAAGAATATCGTTTATACATACATGCTATTGTATAGTGAAACAGAAGGCTTGTTGATAAATCATATTATCATAACCACGATAGAAGTATGGGACCTAGGCAAGTTAGAAAACAGTTATACATAAGTTTTCCACAAATTACCACGGAAGTAGAAGGTAGACATTTACATATAGACAACATGAACGGAAACCAAAATAAATCTGGGTACAACACTGTGATACGATCATTATAGATCTTCTCTGATAAAATGTTGAATACATGTCGCAACTTTAATCTCTTACCTGTAAATCTGTCACAAATATGAAATCACATGCTTTAGCATGAATGCTAAGTAAGCCTCGAGGCATCCGTAGGACCCCTTCATCAATCAAACAAAAGTACATTAGTCAAACAGTTGTTTCAATAATCATAAACAACAACAGTAGAAATTGTAGCAGCATAACTAAATTTGTATAACATCAAGACATAAGCTGAAATATGTTTGATGCAAATTCTTACTTAATAAACCAGCATGGCATTTAGTACCACAAGATAACATTTCATACATTGTTCTATTTCTGGATTAATTAATTAAGCAATAAATGTCACGTAGAAAAATTTTAGATTTTTGTGATTTTTTTGGGATGTTACAATCACCAACCCATTCTTCAAAAGAAATGGATCCATACATTGGACCAATTACTTCTTTTGACATTCTATCTGCTTCTATGTTAGTTTCCCTGCAAATATGAAGGAAGGATATCCCCACAAATAATTTAATGAATTGAGCCATATGTTCTAGCCATGGAAGTAAATTTAGAGCATAGATTTCAAATTTTCCAGTAGTGCAATCAATTATTACTTGAAGTGAACCATAGTAATCCCCAAAGTGCTAAAAGCTCTGCTTGCATTTCCCATCCCCACCCCCATTTTTTTATGAATTTTGTGGGCTTCTTTAACCCATAAGATCATTCTAGGTCCACATATTCCCTTTCTTGGCCACTCCATCAAAATATCCCAATGATACATTATTGCTCACTTCTGGAAATATTAAGTTCCTCTTATGTGGTCATTTTTCAGTGGAAGGGTAATCATTCAAGAAAAATAATACTTTCTTGCAAATGTAGAAAATAGATGGATCAACATACTCATTTTTTTTCTTATTTCTGCATTTCCAAATGACACAAATAGAAAATATAGGCGACACTTTAAATTTCACTTTCTTCTAGAACCATCTAAGGAAACAATCATTAAATGACAGAATGAACTAGTCATTCGATATCCCCAACATACTTTGAAGTTCCAACCAAACATTTTTGAAGAAAGGACAATGTATAAATAAATGATGAATATCCTCCTCATCAATCTTACAGATAATACAAACATTTGGGCCATTAAATACCCTCTTCATCAGATTAGGCCAAGTAAGAATTTTGTTCTCAAAACATTTCCAGATGAAACATTTAATTCTCATTGGAATTTCCCATCTCCAAATATTCTTATGCCACCATTTGATATCTGGAAGTGTTTGGTTTTTTATGATTGAATCATAAACCCTTTTTATAGTAATACAACCATTAACATCCTTATAGTCCCACACAAGTTTATCTTGATAATTTGATAGATAAATACTAAAGAGTTTAAGGTTTCTGATAAACAAATCCCATTTTGCAGCATCACTATCAATGAGCCCCAAATCCTCATCTAGAATCTAATGCGGATTCCTCTCACTGCCCCTTTATGAAAAACTTGTGAAAGAACCAAAATATTTTTAGAATGGACCTGCGTCAAAACCTACTAAGAAATTTTGTAGTTATCTACCATACCCACAATGGGATCAATTCCAACATGAGCCAAACTAACCCTTCCAACCTCGCAACTCAGATAATTGTTAATAATTGGATAAGTAGTAATGATTCCTCTCCAAATAAATGAATCATTTCTATAGTGAACAATTGGTTTCCTGATCCAAAGGAGAGTAGTGAAAGTTTTCAGATATTTGTTCCTAATGATAGAACTCCATAGCCCATCATTAGTAAGTGCATGCCATAAAATTTTAGTCCTGAGAACTTGACTAAAAAATTCAAGATTCAATAAGCCCCAACCACCAAGATTTTTAGGCCAAGAAAGAGATCCCAAATTGGATAAATGAAATTTGATCTTTTGTTGATTACCTGCCCAAATGAAGTGAAAGATATTTCTGTGAATTGCATTGAGGATATTCACAGGAGCTTTCATAATTCCAATCCAATATGTCGGGATGCTCATCAGAACTGATTTAGCAAAAACAAGTCTACCCCCCAGTGAGAGCCAACGATAAACCCAATTATTAATCCTACGATCTATTTTCTGCAAAATCCAACTCTAATATTCAGATCTGTATTTATTGGGTTAAAGGTAGTACCCGATATACTTGAGACCTTGATCCATTCTTTCCATTTTATAGAGAAAAAAGGTCTCAATAAATGCTAAACAATGAAAATCCGAACAATTGTATAAGAAATTTGATTTTTGAACACTAATTGCCATCCCTGATGCTTTATAGAAAACATCAAAAAAATCTTTAAAATATTTCCACTCAGAAACAGAAGCCTCACCAAATATTAGAACATCATCGACAAAGAGTAAATGAGTTAAGGAAAAGGACTTGGAAATTTTGATTCCTTTGAATTTATTAAAATTCTTCGCTTCACAAATAAGCATGTTTAATCGTTCTATGGAAAGGACGAATAATAATGGCGACAAAGGGAAGCCTTGAAAAATCCCACATATAATGTTGAAGAAATTAGTAGGAGTTCCATAACATAAACCCAAATTCATTGTTAGTATTATGCAGAAATGGGGTGTAAATTGTTTCCTGTCGATCATCCAACAAACGAACATATTAGTTTCATAATAAAACATTTCAGTTAAAAGCATTACATGTAGACTCATTTAACTTGAGACTCATCACATAATATTTATCATGATGTAAAAAATGTGTATAATAATTCAATCATAGTAATATTACTTCTAGGCATGGGAGAAATATTTCTCGAAATCAATCCTTAAGTTATTTAGATAATCACTAAGCTTTTTATGAGTAAGACAACAATTCCTAATCCACAGAATAGTTATCATTATTGTCGAATACCAACATCAATTTCGACCAGTCATCAACAATTTCAACAACTTCGACTTCGACAAGTTCAACAAATCGAATTCGATTAATTCAACAACTTCAACAAGAACCATTGACATGCATCATCGACATTGGCGACTGACGAACTACGACAAATTGTCTCTCTGTCTACCAGTCAACCGTAACGGTTGAAATTCTGAAACCGTTCTAACTTCTCTTGTAATTGAACGTAACAGGAGGACACCCGAGTGTTCTCAACACTCTATATAAGCATGTAAAGTATTGTAATATAGGGAGGGAAAACAAGTAATAGCAAAGAATCAAGATCAGTTCGCATTCCTACATATTGTCTCTGTGTGTATGTTTATGTGTGTAGTGTATTCTTGCTTTGCATATTCTTAGGCTTCCGCCATAACAATATCAATTCATTCAGTTGAACTATTGTCCTCGTCATGCACCTGGGCGTGTACGAATCATTGGTATCAGATCTTATCTTTCTTCATGCTTAAGTTGTGCGTAAACACTTCCATCGAAGTCACCTAACTTATGCATGTTCAAACATGCCCGCAAACTCAACAATCCAAGCAGACACTACCTTCAAAGATGGAAGAAGAAACAAATAGTAGACATTCAATTGATGAGAAAGAGCAACTCATAGAGCAATCCTTGGCTCAACAACGAACTGAAATTTTCTCCCAGTTTAGTGAGATTCGCACACGATTTGCTTCAACATCAGGAAGATTTTCGACAAGATCTAACTCCAACAAGATCAGTCCATTCATGGTGCACATGAATTTGGACATACCGAATCTAGAAGGAAAGATTGACGTGGAATCTGTCGACAATTGGGTACAACAATTGGAATTCTATTACTCTCTGAATCAACTCTCAGAAACTGAAAAGATCATTATTGAATACTTAAAGATGTCAACATATGTCATTGTTGGTGGGAGAACCTATCGAAAAATATGGATAAAAGCGGAGACCGCATAGAGACATCGGATAAATTTGTTAAATACATCCGAAAGGAGTTCTACCCTCCCAAGTACAATGAACAACAGTATAAGAAGTGGAAGCAACTAAGGAAATGGAAATACCAGTCTGTACAGAGTTACACCGACGAGTTCTATCGACTAATGGCTAGACTTGGCATTCAAGAAGAAGAGAAATTGCTTGTCCTGAAGTATGTCAGTGGATTGTCCTCGTACATTTAGCAGGAGATGGAGTTTCTGATTGTCAATACGCTCGCATATGCATTCCACTATGCCAGTAATATTGAAACCAAACAAAAAACAAAAGCACGCTTCGCGACCAAACCGACAGGACAACCACTCGACAAGAAGGCACCAGCCGACTTTGAGAAGCCAATATCTTCTTAGCCAACTCCATCAAAGCAATATCATGGAAAAAATAAGTCTCAAAAAGGAAAAAGGGAATGTCAAAATCAACCTACCGGGAAATGGTGTGATTACCAGAATTCATCATGGCATGATACGTTTGAATGCACAGCTCGGAAGATATTTTTGGAAAAGTGTCAACTTCTGAATTATTTGACAAAGCTCTGGTAGAATATAACCCAGAAGCAGCGACCCTTTTGACATTGACATCGACCACTCCAGCTGCCTCGACTATCGTCGACGAGGAGGAATGTGATCACTGCCTATTCCATACACAAATATGGGTTCAAAACAATCCATTACATCTGATTTTGGATAATGGTAGGCAGAAGAACTTTGTTTCTGAAGGTCTTGTGAAGAAACTAGGTCTTGTTACCACTCCACATCCTCAGCCTTACAACATCGGTTGGATAAAGGATAGACAGGAACTAAGGATCACCTAAAAATCTAAACTCACCTACTTTATTAATCGTTTTCAAGATGAAGTACTCTGCGACGTGGCACCAATCTCCATAGCTGACACCTTGTTTGGGAAACCTTACCTATGGGATCAACATGGAATTTACCAGTGACAACCTCAGAAGGTAATTGTCATAATTTGGAACCAATGGTACAACATACCAGAGCGACAACCTACACCAAGGGTTGCAATGATATATTCTAAACAGATGAAGAAGCTCATCAATCATGCTAAGAAGTTCGCATTGATAATTATCAAGCCACAACATTCCATCAAGACTACAAAAACCAGTCGAATCATCGACCAGTGCAGCTCCCGACAAGAGCAACGAATCGGTAATATTATTGATGAGTATCAGAACCTCATCCAAGATACAGACAGATTACCTCTGCATTGCCAAGTAAAACACTCTAGTGAACTTGCTCTTGGTTCTTCATTACCTAACGCATCTATTTACAGAAGATCCATTCTTGAAAATAAATGGATTCGCAGACAAATTCAAGATTTGATCGGAAAAGGTCATATCTGACCCATCTCCTCTCCTTGTGGAAGTCCAGTCGTCCTCGTTCCAAATAAAGACGGGACTTGGCGGATGTGCATCAACTATCGGGCCCTCAAAAAAAATTCCTTAAAGAACAGATACCCTCTGTCATGGATAGACGAGCTCAACAACTGTCTAAAAGGAGATAAATTATTTACTAAGCTCGACCTCAAGTAGGGATATCATCAGATTCCAATCAATCCGTAGATGTATGGAAAACTGCTTTCAAGGCCAAGGAAGGATTATTTGAATGGTTAGTCATGCCTTTCAGCTTAACCAATGCACCTGTGACCTTCATGCAGTATATGGATAACATTCTTCTACCATTCATCACAAAATTGGTCATTGTCTATCTCAACAATATACTGATTTTTAGTCAATCATGGGAAGAACATGTCAGACAACTTCAACAAGTCCTTGAAACTCTCCAGCAACATTGACTCTACTTGAACATGGACATATGTTCCTTTGCAATGAACAAAATCAAATATTTGGGGTATGTAATTGACTCTACAGGCATTCATGTCGATCCAGAAAAAGTACAAATCCTCAAATATTGGCTCATTCCTCAAAGCATTCATGAACTAAGAATTTTTCTTTGTTTGGGGAATTTTCATTGACGATTCATATTCGGCTTCAGTCACATAGCCTGGCCTTTCAATCAGTTGACCAAGGGAAACAGGAAAATTGTCTTCAAGTGGACATCGACACAACAAGAAGCTTTCAAACAGCTCAAACACAATATTTGTACTGCACCAGTACTTGTGTTACTTGATTTGCATTATCCCTTTGAGATTGAGACATATGCATCAGACTATGCCTTTGACGTAGTGATCACTCAGTTTGGACCCCCATCCGCTTTTTATTCTGAAACTTTTAACTACACTATTAGAAGATATTTGACATAGGAGAAATAACTCTACACCATTGTGAAATCTCTTAAGAAATGGAGACATTATATCCTTTGAAAGGAGACGGTCATTCTCACTGACCACAAGCCTTTACAGTTTACCTCGTCCCATTCAAAGTTACAAACAACTCGACAACTCAAGTGTATTAATTACCTGCAACAATTTCAGTTGATAATTAAGTATCGGAAAGGTACATGCAATGCCATCGCTAATTTCCTAAGTCGAACACCCATTACTCTCCTTCCTAAAGTGATGAGTATGTAGGGTTATAACACCACCACTTGTCCTCAATTGTATCATGATGACAATGAATTTTCATTAGTCTATCGACAAGTTTAGACAGACAATTCATCAACGTCTGACTATTTCCTGAAAGACACCTTGCTATACAAGCTTGGACAACTTTGTCTACCTACAGGTGATCATCGACATTTGCTCATTTGGGACACTAACTATAGCAAGACTGTGGGACACTTTGGAATAACAAAGACTCTTTCCATTCTCCAAAAGTATTTATTTTTCCCTTCACTTAAAACTAACATCAACAAGTACATTCGATCATGCGTGGTTTGTGCCATTGCTAAACCACCTAATCGATGACAGGGTGTGATGAACCTGCAATAATTAATTAATGCAAATACACAAGATATCAGAATTAACAAAGCTCATAATCACTTTTATATTGATCGCAGGCCACTTCGAGGGGGCAACCTCCTTTGAGCAAGCTCAATACAATTAACTTCACAGTGCCTTCATAGGCCTCAACACACACTTATATACTAAGTCTAGGTGCCAATACTATGAGTCAAAACCATGGGCCAATACAAACTATGGATCAACAAAACTATGGGCGACTTACAAAGCATATGCGCCAACAACAATAACACAAACTATGGATCAACAAATACTACAGGACGACTTATAAAGAATATAAGTCCAACAACATTATACTAACAAAGTAAAGACATGGGTTGCCAACATCCCCTCTCCCTTAGAAAAATCTTTGTCCTCAAAGCTTTAGATGTGGAAATTGATGTAGAATTTGAAGGAGTGGGTTCCTTGTAGCATCCTCCGGTTGCATTCCGCCCACTGGCGCCTTTGGAGTTACAGGGAGGATTGCGTGGAAGGTTGTAGATGAAGAAGAACCATATCATTGACATGAAAAGTGCGCGCAGAATGGTGTTGATCGGCTTGTTGTTTCAGTCGAATTCTTTCCATGTGAAGATTGTCCTGCAGAATGAGAAGAAGCTGATCGCGGTTTTGAAGAATTGAGTCAATTGCCTGAACTGGGGAGCTGCTGAAGGTGTATGGAAGAAGAACTGGTGGTGCCTATCCAGAGACTGCTTCATATGGTGTCCTTTTAGATGTGGTACTATACCACTGGGGCGCTTCTAGGAAATCCATAGAAATAGTTGTCCAAATCTGTGGAGGGATGGGAAAGAGTTCGAGCAGTCCTGAAAGGAGTGTCGTTTCACCTTTGTTGACATGGAAAGTATCACAGTCAACCACCATCCGTTGAATTGTCATTTTGAGTCCCTGCCAAGAGAAGTTACATTGTTCATGGTCATACGTTTTGAGGAACCCAGAGTGCCCTACTGATGAAGAAGCGTGGAGTTCATAGAAGAGATATCCCCATTGAACAGATTGGAACCAATTTGGAACAAGCAGAGAAATAGCTGTAAGAGAAACTGGGTCATCAAATGTGCGAGGAGGAGCATCTGCTACCAGATTGTCCTTACCCTTCTAGTAAGCGGTCGCATAGTCATAACCCATGAGTTGGATAACCCATTTTAGGTGTGTTGGGGAGGAGACCTGTTGTTCCAGGAAAGTTTCCAGACTCTGGAGATCAGTCTTGATGCAGAAATAATTCCCCAATAGGGATGGCTTCCACTTCTGTATTGCATGCAAAATAGCCATCATGTCCTGCTGAGATGTAGATGCAGCTAAATGCTTACCAGAAAGGTCTCGTGAAGGCAGCAAGCCCACTGGTGCAACAAAGATAGCTGCATATCTATCCAAGGAAGTAGTGGAGACCGTTGGTGGGTGCATCTGAAGGGAATGGAGATGAGCAATGACACCATGTGAATTCTTCTTAAGTATCTTTTTCAGGCGATGTGAACTGATGATGTGGAGGTACCCTGGTTGTAAGCCCATAAATTTTTGTTGTGTCCCATTGACAGAAAACTACATCCAAATTTCAGCAAAATCCCATAAGATGGGGCCAAGTGTCCGTAACCATTGAACACCCAAAACAACATCACATCCGCCTAAGGACAAGGCAAACATGTCAAAGTGCAGGTTATATTCTTCCATAGAGATACGCACATTGTGACACTTCCCCTTGTAAGGTAAGGTGCCCCCATTGGAAACCATGACTTCAAAGTTGGAGCAAGGATGGACAAAAAAATCAGTCCTTTTGGAAATCCGAGTGTCAATGAAGTTATGAGTGCTACCAGAATCAATGAGTATGGTAAGAGGGAGATTATTGAAGTATCCCCTGACCCGCATTGTTTGTGGGGTGGTTACGTCGGTTACACTATGGAGAGAGATCTTAGGTGGGTCGTCCTGAGATGGGGTGTCAACATGCGGGTGTTGAATGTCGACCTGATCATTTATTATATCTGGAGCTTCTTCACCAAGTTCTGATCCAGGCGGAGAATCCACATCCAAGAGATAGAGCTTTTGTTGAACACATCTATGTCCCCGAGTGAATTTCTCATCACAATTATAACAAAGCCCTTTTTCTTGGCGTGCTTGCATCTTTGTTTCAGACAAATGCTTGATAGGAGTTGGTTGAGGAGTAGGCGTGATGGGAGGTTGTCGAAAAACCATATTTCTAAAGGGAAAAAAGGTGGGCTTGGAGCGTTGTTGAGCTGCAATCTTGTCCTTTACCAACTTATCCAACCTTAGGACTTCCATCATTGTGTTGGGACAGAACATTTTGACCTCTGAGCGGATTTCATCCTTGAGACCATTGATAAAACAAATCATGTAGAATTCATCAGACAATCCTTCTGTGTGATTGACCAGTTTCTCAAATTCTGTCTGATACTCTTTCATTGTGCCAATTTGGTCAAGTTTAGTGAGTGCTCCTGTGAAGTCATCAAAAGCACTAGGACCAAATCGTGGCAAAAGGAGTTGTAAAAAATCTATCTAGTTTGGCTCAGGATGAGCTTTGATGTACCAACAGTACTATTGAAGGGCTTCCTATTCCAAATGAAAGGATGGAAGTGGAACTTTCTAGACATCAAAACTATTATGCAGAATGAAATATTGTTCTGCTCGGTATATCCATCCAGTCAGATTAGTACCATTGAAGCGAGGAAAATCAAGCTTTGGCCCACAAAAATTGCTGGAAGAAGAGAACCCGGTGGCTGCAAAAGATTCTGTTGTCAGTTATTGTTATGGCTAAATGCTGAAGATGGAGGCTGAGAAATGTTTCATCCGAATCTTGGAGTTTGGTTTGGATGGCTGTAAGTGCTTCTTCCATGGTGTGTGCTCCTACAGGGGTGACAACAATAACCAAGGTTTTTTTTTTTTGGAATGGGTAGAAAAACACAAACAGAAGCTAATTTAGTCAAGGGAAATTTGGATTGGGGAAAAAACCTGATGGGTAGTTGGGGTTTGACTAGATTTTGGACATTGTCGAAAGGACATGAAAGCAGAAAAGGGGGATTTTAGAAGCGGGGTGAAAGAATGAGAAAATTTGGTAGAGATGGACAAATAAGCAAAATTAGAAAAGGAACTCTATGGTAAAATTTGAAGGCGATCGGGTGAAATCGAATAAGTTATGGAAAACCCTAAAAATAGACAAATGTGAGATTTTGGGTGTTGGGAAGTGGAATGTGGGATAGAATCCTCATGAATGAAATATGTAGAATGGGATTGCAGGGGTGTCAAAGACGTTTAATGGGAAACAAAGTTAAAACAAGGGAGATATGGTGGAAAAACAGATTTTTTTTATTTTTATTTTTATTTTTTTTATTTTTTTTCAGAAATGGATCTGCAATAGCGTGGAAGGGATCGGCAATAGATGGATCTGAAATGACACAGAATGGATCGAAAACGACTGGATCTGGAATGAATTTCAGAATAGATCTGGAACGGTTTTCAGAATGGATCTGAAACGGCTGGATATGAAACTACTCGGAATGGATCTGAAACAACATGGAAGTGATTGGCAATAGTTCAGTTGAACATAGATATGGACCCCAAGTATGTTCGACTTCCTAACAGTTCAGGTGTTTCACTCGGCCACCAATGTTGTCTAACATCTTTCGTATTGGGGAAGTACCCCTCACTCCACGGCTTAGGTAAAATTGATAACCACTTTTCCACAAATGACAGCTCTTGGTTTACCTCACGGGTGGGAACTAGTCAATTAGGTAGGGGTCATTGCCCTTTTCACTGGCAGGTCCTCTCAATGGGCCAGCTACTTTGGGGTTCCTGTGGTACTCCTCACAATGATTTTTAGGGATTATGCCCAATTACTTCCCACAGTTAAGTGGATAGGGATTATTCCCAGATCTGAGCTTGCAACAGATGCGAAAAAAAAAATTAGCAGAAATTCCACCCAACGAGCCCAAGAAAGTGCTCTGATACTAGATGTGATGAACCTGCAATAATTAATTAATGCAAATACATCATATATCATAAATAATAGAACTCAGAATCACTTTTATATTGAACGCGGGCCACTTCAAGGGGGAAACCTCCTTTGAGCAAGCTCAATACAATTAACTTCACGGTGCCTTCATAGGCCTCAACACACACTTATATACTAAGTCTAGGCGCCAATACTATGAGTCAAAACCATGGAACAATACAAACTATGGATCAACAAAACTATGGGCGACTTACAAAGCATATGCGCCAACAACAATAACACAAACTATGGATAAAAAAATACTACGGGACGACTTACAAAGCATATGCATCCAACAACAATATACTAACAAAGTAAAGACATGGGTTCCTAACACAAGGATTGTATACACCTTTTCTAGTTCCTAGTCAACCATGGGAATCTATTTCTATGGACTACTTGATGGGATATCCTACTACCAAACAACAACACGGCGCGATCTTAGTAGTAGCCGACAGATTTTCCAGGAAGGCCATTCTCATTCCATGCAAGAAGACTACGACAGCGCAGCAGACCGCTCAACTCTTCTTTGAACATGTATGGAAACATTATGGTTTACTGACAACCATTATTTCCAATAGAGATTCCATATTTGTCAGCATATTTTGGAAGACTCTCTCGAAACAGCTCAACACAATACTTTCCTTATCGACAGCTTTCCATCCTTAGACAGTCGGACAAATGAAAGTTGTGAATCACTTGGTAGTACAACTACTTTGTATGTACAACCACAACCATCGACGAACATGGGATGGTAGTCTTCCATATATACATCACAGTTACAAGAATTCTCATCAAAAATCCACAGGAAAGAGTCCATTTGATATCTTTTATGGATTTCAACCCTCAACGCCTATTGACTTGATTAGTTCCTTGACACAGTCGAACGATACTGGCTATAACCGATGAGAAGTTGAAAAAACATTGAAGTTTCGAGATCAAATCTACGACATCCATAGACAAGCATAGGAAATGTTGTAATGAGCAAATGTGAAAGCTAAGGACCGACACCATAAGCATCATATCCCTCATTCATTTCAAATTGGGGATCAGGTTTGGTTGCATCTCAAGAAGGAACACTTAACTAGTCCATATAAGAAGCTGAAGCCTTTGTGATATGGTCCATAAAGTTTTCTTGAGCAGATTGGAGAAAATGCTTTCTAGCTCGACATTCCTTCATGCCTGGTTCTGCATCCAGTATTTAATGTGGATCTACTTTGACCATACCATGCATCACTGTTGTAACATAATGACTTGTAGAAAACAAAACCCAAATACATCCATCCAGATGTACTTCAAGAGCCTCTTCCTTGTGACACCATTGTAGGACGACGAGTACGCCATACAAGGAAGAACACAATTCCCTTGTTTCAAGTGGCCAAAGATGGACATATCCCAACAAAAAGAAAATGGTAGTCTAATACTTAACTGGCCGAAAAGTTTCCTTATCAACACGGGAAAATAATGGGGACTATTGTTTGTTAAGGAAGGAGGTATGATCCACCCAACAGTTGGAATTATTGTTGGATACAAAAATCGACTTCGACCAGTCATCGACAAGTTCAGCAACTTCGACTTCAACAAGTTCAACAACTTGACTTTGACCACTTCAACAACTTTGACAACCACCATCAACATGCATCATTGACATTGGTGACTGACAAACTAAGAGAGATTGTCTCTTTGTCTACCAGTCGACCGTAATGGTTGAACTTTTGAAACCATTCTAACTTCTCTCATAACTGAACGTAATGGGCATGCACCCAAGCATTTTCAGCACTCTATATAAGCATGTAAAATATTGTAATATAGGGAGGGAAAAAAAGTAATAAAGAAGAATCAATATCAGTTCGCATTCTTGAATATTGTCTATGTGTGTACGTTTATGTGCATAGTGTGTTCCGTCTTTTCTTATTCTTATCCTTCCGCAATAACAATATCAATTCATTAAGTCAAAAAAATTTCCCTGTCGTGCACCTAGGCACGTACAGACCAATGCCAATATGCATCAATGCCTAAGATTTATAAACAAGATCTATAAGGGCTAACCTTGTTATCATAAAATTTAAACCCTTATTCAATCAATATGTAAAACCTTTCAATTGATGTTTTATCATAGGATACATTATTAATCCCTAACTACTTGGAGATCACGCCCCTGTAATACAATTATTCTAATTGTGTTTAGTCATTGTTGTCATTCACATTCATCGATTGTGGACAATAGATGAATTTGTCTATTGTTGTTTTTAATAGATGAATTCGTTGTCATTCACATTCATC
This sequence comes from Larix kaempferi, assembly GCA_027924585.1. Lineage (NCBI taxonomy): Eukaryota > Viridiplantae > Streptophyta > Pinopsida > Pinales > Pinaceae > Larix > Larix kaempferi. The sequence goes on along the minus strand of BSBM01000156.1, from coordinate 1,285,143 downwards.
TATTGTGGACAATAGATGAATTCATTGTCATTTACAGTTATTCGTCTGCTGCTGTTAATAAGGCTTCTGCTCCTGCTTATGTTCAAATATATAAATTAGGGAATATCATTTTAGTTCATCCTCAAACATCAAACATTTAAATAATAATTCTAGTGTTGCTTCAGTTCGACTACCTAAATCAAGCGGTATCGTGTCAACCTAAATCAAGCGGTATCGTGTCAATTCAGCCTCAAACATCAAACATAAAATTAACAAAGACATTAACAAAATGGAATGTAATATTTCAATGTGCGATTTATTTACTCTTGATCAATTTGTGCTACGCTGGATGGATCTTTTTCGATGGCAAATTTGACTCTGTTTATAATGCCCAATGCCAATTTGGATTCTCGGCCATGAACGCAGCAGATAATTCTGACTAACAGTATGGAACTCAAAATACTAATTTGATTGCTCATCTTAGGATCCAGAACTCACGCTTGTGTTCTCAAGTAAAAAATTGCTCTCTTCTCAAATGACAGGACTGAAGTATATTTCACAACTCACCAACATGACCAAATCCCGCTTATGTTTTCTTAAAAGAATAACACTAGTGTTGATTGCCTCGACATGCCCTTGTTGCCAATGCTGGGCCTTTCTTATAGTATTCACTTATCTACCATTATGTCACATTTCATTTGAAATGCGAATCAATGTTTGATGTTTCTTTGTTCATGTTTTCATCGTGGTAAGTGATAGACATACCCACTCTGACTGATGTAAGCGGCAATCGTCAAGCACAACAAACAGACATAATTCAAATTAAAACTTTGATGTTTAACATTAGTCGAAGCTAAAAATGGGTTATTTCAATGTTCCACCAAATTGAACTGTTGATCAATGTGAGAGAAAATTCCAAACCATTGACTTTATATTCAAATTCTTTTGAGTTATATTCTCCTCCATTATTTGACCTGAGTCTCTTTATTTTCCTTTCTAAAAGATTCTCTATCAAGGCTTTGAATTTTTTGATTTTTCTGAATACTTCATATTTTGATTTCAAAAGGTAAATCCAAGTCTTTCAAGGGTAATCATCAATGAATGTGACATAATATACATACCGACTTAAATATTTTGAAGGCATTGGACCACATACATCTAATGAGTAAGTTCCAATATCCCTTTTGTCTTGGTGTCGCTCTTCGAAAATGGATTCTTTATGTTCTTTATTTTTGTACATCCTTTACATATTCCTTCATGACCAGTCTTCATATCAGGTAACCCTGTTACTACCTTGCTCACATGTGGTAAGGATTTGTAGATTACCTTAGCAAGCATTCAATGCTATAGTTTAGATGGACTTGTAGTATCATGAATCAAAGTTGCTTATGAATATCCTTTTAGTTTATATAAGCCTCCTTCTTCTATTTCAATAACAACTTCATCTTCTATCGATTTTCCTCTAGGCCACATGAGAACTTCACCATCTATAAAGGAAACCCTAAACCCTTTATTAGCTAAAGATGAGATAGAAAGTATGTTCTTCTTTAGGCCTAGTACATATAGTACATCCTTCATCTTATAGAACATATTATTCTACTTCTTCCTTTGGTGACTTCCTTGCAGGTTCTTCTTCTTCTTCTTCTTCCGCTAAGTGACCATGATGTATTTTGTTACTCTTCTTCTTGTAGCCTTCTTTTCTCAATGGAAAATCTTTAGCAATATGTCCCATCTTATCACAATGATAACATTGATAAGAAGAGAATTATTTTTTCTTGTATTTTCCCTTCTTGTACTTCTAAAAATTCTTAGGAGGATGAAATGCCTTATGGGTTTCCTTCTTGTAATGATATTTTCCATTACATATTTTAGTATGGGTAGCTAGAGCTTGATTATCATCTATGAGTAGTGCTTCTCTATTTTCCACTCTAGCTTCCTCTTGAACACATTCTTCCCATATAACTTCAAATTGTAGACTTTTCATTCTTGCAAACATTGTCTGGATAAAAGAATCCCAAGGTATAGTAAGACCATTGAGAGCAATCATCACTAATCATTCTTCGTCAATATTGTCTCCAGTTGCTTCTAGTTGTTCTTTGAATTGAGAAAACCTTGTAAAGTATTCTTGCATAGATTCACCTTGATTCATCTTTGTACTTTTTAGTTGGGTTCTCAAATTCATCTTTTGATTAATGTTTCTTCCTTCATACATTCTCGATAGGGCATCAAACATCTTCTTTGGAGTTTTCTTGGATGACACTTGACGAATCAAGTGATCTTTGATGGAGTCTGCTATGATCCTCTTAGATCTACTCATGTCCTTCTTATGCTTTACATTTGCTTTAGCTTATTCGGGTTTTTGCACGACTTCTTTAACAAAATTTGCAAGATAATTCTCTTCTAGAATGAATCCAATCCTACCAGGCACGAAAGTTTTCTATTCCTTCCAACTTGTCATTAAGCTCAGTGCTTGGAGCCATCTTATCCCGAAGAGCAAAGAATAACAAAAATTAAAATTTCTCAAAAATGAAAACTAAACTCACTAAAATATGCACTTGACTAAGGCGAGTATGCTGGTATAGTCTTTTTCTGAAGAATCCAAAATTTCATCCCTAAAACTGGACTTGCGAAATTCTAGACTGTAGTTTCTGGTTTTCTAGTTTTTTTGGTCCAAATTCAAACTAGGGTTTGAATTTATGGAATATTTATCCACTGAAAAAATTTGATCTTGGTACCAATAGATGCACCTAGGAGGGTCACACTTCCCTATGCCACTTGCACTAAAAAAATCCAATTTAGTAAGAAACCCTAATTTTCATGCCTGGAGAGAGAGAGAGATTTACCCTAGTGAAAGTTGCTCTTTTTAGTCTAGATTTGATACCATGCTAATATTATACGGTACTAAAGACTAAATTCTAACTTCGTGAGCATTTAATACATTTTCACAATATCAGCATAAAGACGATCTCTGAAAGATACACAATCATAAGGTATGGTGGACTCCAGGAATGGATACCTAATTAGGGTAGCTAAACCAGAAGCATACTTTAATTATCGACCAGGGAGCATACAAACTTAAGAGGTGATAAGCATTGTATGTGCTCTATAGGATAGTCTTCATCATTTTGGCAAGATGGGGCGTGTCTTGAAGGTTTCTCGAAAAGGAAATGGGAATGATCTGATGTTAAACAACGAATGAAGGAATATGAAATTCTGTAAATCTGTAAACTAGAAATGCTGAAACTAATAGATTTTTATGTTAAGAATTAAATACTGAAAGGATGCAAATCTAATCTAATAAATCAAATGTTGAAAGCTTGGGAAACTTGATCTAGAAATAAAGTGCTGAAAACTAGAAGTTTAACTTGAAATTTAGTGCTGAAAATTAATCAAACTTGATCTCATTCAAATCCAATACTGAAAGCAATAACCATCTATTATATTCAAATCCAAAGAACTAAAACGATTAACTCCTATATAACTGAACTATGATAAGAGAAATATTCATGGCATCGCAGATCTAAATCATGGTCTAAAATTAATATAGCGAGATAGAAAACAGAGTTGATTACGCCTGCACATAATGCATGTATAGGACTACAGGAAGCGTATTAGAGAACTATAGAATCAATGTTGGAGAACTACAGATAAAAAGTGTTGAAATGAAAGGACCGATTAACTAAAACAAAACCACATCATTCAAACATTACCAAAGTAGTTCATATACGATAAGGATTTAAATAAATTCACAACACATATGAAAAATACCTAAAATGGAAATGAAGCTCCTGACCTACGTGTTGGAGGGGCCCTCTCCAACTCGTATTTCAGGAGTGGGAAAAGTCTTATAAATGCAAAGCTTGAAACAACATTACTTCTTCCATTAAAATCGTAATCTCATGTTCAGAAAAGTCTTAACACATAATTGTCTCGAATAACATATACTAAAATGTAAATTCTACAAAAATGCCAACAAGAACCTCTCGCTAACCAAGAGGCCCATACTTATACCTATTTTGGAATATAACCTAACTCTACGATTTAAATGTCGATTATGTTGAACATGAGTTCTCTTCTACAAATAAGGAAAAAGGCACTGAGCCACTTATGGTATTTCAGTCCTTGCGCTGGAATTGATGGTTGTCTCTTGGATTACATGTGCCTGCTCATACACACTTATTTCCATATGATTAGCTCATAGAAAATGCTTTTAAGCATAAAAGAAATAACCTCTAAACTACTCTATCAAACAATCAAAATGAATCATTAAACCCCACAAACAAAGGCATTTTCCATATCCATTATTGTGCTTGTGTGGCATCAAAAGGCTTATAAAGTACCTGATTTGGGGCTCATCATCTCCCCCATACTGAAGGATTCACCCATCCTTGGGTGACACATTTTGTTCCTGGATGGCTTCTTTGATGTCCCAAGCAACGATCCTGGGAGTCCTTGCCTGCCTATGATAACCATGGGTTCATTCATCTCTGGACCATGTTCTTTTCTCTTACTCCTCGCCAATTTGTGCTTTGATAACTAATGGAAAAAAGAATGGTGGACTGAGCTTCATCCCTATCCATCTAAGCTGGTGTTTGATCAAGGATTCCTTGTATAATTTGGCCTTAGTGAGTGCTATTTCTAACCTGAGGGGGGAGTGAGGCTCCTTATACCCATCTCCAATCCTTTCCCACCTCTCACTGATGGCCTCCTGTACCTCTTTGTATGTGCATTGAAGGGTGAGATCAAAATGCGTGACTGCCTCTTGCTGTTTTTCAAGCAATATAGGAATTAACTCTTCATCAGTGGTGATAGTTTGGTGGTCCTGAATTACCTTTTCAAGCTGAGATGCCTCGGCCCTGATCCATAATGGTTTCTGACACTTCTCTACAAGATATATATGATCATCTTGTGCCCTTTCCACCTCGTGGCTCATCCAGGAGCATAATGCTCTTAGCTGGAAGTTGCCTACATATGGATTAGTTGACCAATTACGTGTACTTGGAACCATGAATTTGTGCAAGAAAAATCACACAATTGATCCTTTTCCAACTCTGTGCAATTCAGAGAAGTATCCACAAATTCCTTTGGAGTGCTGAATTCCAAAGGCAGGCTATTAACACCAAAAAAGGGCTCATTGGCTCATTCCATTATTCACATGACCCATTTTCCCACTTTTTCCACCATTTGAGCCTCTAAAACCATCAAAAGGTCACCAAAAAGAGCATAATACATCTTTTCCCCCTCAAAATATGTATTTTTCCTCAAAAAAACCCTCAAAAAGGGTCCAAAATTCTCAAAAAATATTAAAAGGGAATAAAAATATAAATAATATTCAAAAAAGTAAAAAGAGGGAAAAAGAGACCTAAACCATGTTGGTTAATACCATTGGTTTCCTTAAAACCACAATGGTATTCCCCATCACGAAAACTACAAAAAGGTGATAGGGGCTCCTCACTTGATATCCATATTTCATCATATCCTCATGCTGCCAAAATCCATCTTGAGATTTGCCCATCTTTTGAGCTTTTCCCAACCATTGAAGCATTGGAGAAGAAGAGACCATTGGACATTGGAGCACCTCAACCTTGGAGCTGCCCAAAACTCACCATCCTCACCATTTGAGGTAATACAAAAGTTTTAATTTTTATTTACATGCTTATGAATCAATTTTGTTCATTGTTATCAATCTAGAATTCTTTATTTTACTATTTACTGCCATTAATCTATAGTTCATATTTGCTTATTTACATTGCTTTATTTGAAACTGCTGCTACTAGTTAGCAGGTGCATCTTTGCACATGCTTGGTTGAAAAACCAAGCAACAGTTTTTGGCGACTCCGTTGTTTTTTGAATTTTAAATTTTTTGCTTTAGATCTTTATTTTAGTCGTTTTTCCCATTTAAAACTGTAGATCTGCCATACTAGTCAGTTTCTTGATAGATGCCCTAGCCATTGGCCCTTTCTGCAGCCTGAAATAGCCCAAAATTTCAATTTTTAGGTTCGTTTTTCCTGGGCTGAATTCCTTCCATACATCACGACTTTCAGCACCCACAGTCGCGCGGTCCATTGCGACTGTGCGTCTTTCTTTTGTGCGATCCATTGTCACTTTTCGTCATTTTTCTGTGCGGTCCATCGCGGCTGGCAGACCTTTTCCCGCGCTGTCCATCGCAACTTTTTGGCATTTTTCCATGTGGCCCATCGTGGTTGGGTGACCTTTTCCCATGCGGTCCATCGCGACTTTTCAGCATTTTTTCACGTGGCTCATCGTGAGTTTTAGCCTGAAACCCTCGATGTAATTTTATGGCAGTGCGACTCAACTTTCAAATGGCCATATCTTCCTCTCCCGAACTCTGTTTGAGATATTTTTTTTTTGTTTTCGAACAAGGAATCCAAATATCCTATTAGATTTAAGAAATTTTTCATAGAAGTTTCTCTAATGTTTTATTTTAGTGTTATTTATCATTTTAGTTCACCCATTTCGGCCCATTTATTCCAGCCATCTTTCCTTCATTTTTTGGACAACCCACAGTTTAATTTTGTAGCATTAAAAATCCATAAATTTATATTATGTTATTTGCTTTACTAATCTTTTTGAAAAATTTCAGATAAGTGAAAGAAATATTTGTTAAGTATTTTTCAAGTTGTAAGTTTCATACTTTGCGAAGTTAGAACCGTATTTCTAAATTGCTCAATATTTTGCCCAAGAAAGACTTTAGAAATCCATTTATTTTTACATATGTTATTTGCTTTACCTTACAAATTTTTTTAAAGAATCCATATTTTTTGAATATTTTATTAAAGCATTTACATTTGAAAGCGTCTTTCATTTTTTGCAAATTGGAATCATTATTTTAGTTTGTGCTTAAATCGCCCATGCGTGGAAGATTTTTTTGGTATACACCCACACAAGAACACAATCTGTCACAATAATTATAAGTGAGACTTAAAATCCTCTTAACCAAACAAACATTCTAACCCCACTTGGGGAACACCAAAAGAATTTTGTAGCTAGGTAGGACTGAGGGGATAAGTATCCAAATAACACCCCTCACTCATTTTTCATGTTGAGACATAGTGGTTTGTTAGTTTTTCAGAATTTACTTCAATATGATCTAGGATCTTAACTGAGAGAACAACATGTACATCATATCTACAACATATCAATCATGGACACAATAATGCAAGCACACAAGAGACACAGAGTTTACTTGGGGAAAACCATAAAGGTGAAAAACCCCAATAACTTCCTCAGAGATAGATAGAGCAATGACGCAACCCAAGCATAAGAGATAGATATCTCCTAGTAGCAGCTTCTCCTCCTCCACAAGTGCACCACTCTTTCAAGAGTGTGAGAGAGAATAGAATGATGAAATAGAGTGCCACTCGCACTCTATTTATACTTGACTTGACTTGCCTAGTAACCTTTACTAGGTCGGCCTTAACTTAACCACATAACATAATGCTGACTGGGATGACACCCAATAGGGTGGTCTAATAACCCTTTGACCCACATGGCCGACCCCAAATAGGGTGTTCTAATAACCCTTTGACCCACATGACTTATACAGGGCCAACCCCAATAAGGTTGTCTAATAACCCATCAAGTATAAGTTACGACACTTACAATATAAATGACGACACTTTCGTATAGAGGAATAATACCATCTCTATAGGAGTACAATATACATATATGAAAAAAATTCCGAAGTTACATATACATCAACACTCCCTCTTAACTAGGAAGGTATTTCTTGACACAAGTCTTCTAGCACAAGTCTTCTTCTCTGGATCATCATCACTGGATAATCGTCATCGAATCATCGTCATCGTCACTGCTGCTGCTATCTCAATCAATCTCTGAATATACTCATCATAGGAAGTTCTACAGAGCCATTCCTTTTTCATAATGGATGTAGGCCCACCACCTGCAGGTCTTCATCATCACTCGCCATACTATGGAATTCTCAGGACTTATTACATGCATCTGCAAAACCTCACAAGAGCATTCTAGGCCTTTTACGAGCACACAACTCAACCTATCGAATCTCCCAGGATATTTTACATGCCACTGCACAACCTTTCCATGACCAAAGAGTATCAACCTGATACTCACCATACATCTACCTGATGTATATCATCACATGATCAACCTGATCATCATCATATCTGCAAGCAAGCCAACAAGTACATACACCTCAGGACTGATTACACTGCCTCTACAAAACCTGCAAGATCTCTTAGGACTGATTACACTGCCACTGCAAAATGCGCAAGAGCATCTCAGGACTGATTATATGCCTCTGTAAAACCTATGTACCAAACTGTCACATCACTGTCTTCAGATCACCACATAGTCCACGTAGCACAACCCAGATGCACACACACAACACTTACACTCACCATGGGAGGACTAACCTACCACCATGTGAAAGGATCACAACACTTACATCAAAAACCATGGGAGGACCAACCTGCCACCATGTCGGAATGACCCGAGCACTTACATCAATGACCATGGGAGGACTAACCTGCCACCATGTCGGAATGTCCCCAGCACTTACATCAACGACCATGGGAGGACTAACCTGCCACAATGTCGGAACGGCCCCAACACTTACATCAACGACCATGGGACGACTAACTTGCCACCATGTCGGAACAACCCCAGCACTTACATCAATGACCATGGGAGGACTAACTTGCCACCATGTAGGAACGGCTTGTGTGCATCTATGTCTCTGGACTCATCACTTCCCCTTGGAAGGAATCTCGATCTGAAGTACACCAAGTCTCTCTCTGAAGTATTCAAACTTCACTCTGGCAAGCGGCTTGGTCAACACATCGGCTATCTGCTCGTCTGTCGCAACATACAGGAGATTCATTGCTCCTCTCTGCACCATATCCTTGATATAGTGGAACTTGATCTCAATGTGCTTTGACTTGTCATGGAACATTGGGTTATCTGACAACTTCACGCAACTCTGGTTGTCACAATATATACAAGTAGCACTCAACTAGAGATCAAACAAATCAGACAGTAGCTTCCTAAGCCATACTGCCTCACAACTAGCTGAACAAGCTATGACATACTCTGCTTCAGTTGTACTCAGTGCCACACATGACTGCTTCCTGCTAAACCAAGAGATCACACATGATCCCATGCTGAAGAAGCACCCCAAAGTGCTCTTCCGATCAATGGCACTGCCTTCCCAATCCAAATCAACATAACCCTCCAGGTTAAACTTTTGATTCGCCTCATACCTGAACCCATAATCCACTGTACCCTTTAGGTACCTCAGAACATGCTTTGCAGATATCAGGTGAACATGTCTCGGATCTATCAGATACTGGCTCAAGGTGTTCACCGCAAAGCAAAGGTCTGGCCTCATATTTGTCAGGTACATCAAGGACCCAATCATCTAACGATACATCGTAGCATCGACCGGCTCAAATGAAGCATCACATAGAAGCTTCAGGTTTGATTCCATAGGTGTGGCCATGGCCTTGTAGTCCATCATCCCGAACCTCTTCAGGATCTCTACTGCATACTTCCCTTGTCCAAGGAAGATTCCATCTGCACTCTGCCAGACCTCCCTACCTAGAAAAATAGTGTATCATCCACAAGTTCTTCATTTCAAACTCGGCATCAAGCTTCCGCTGTGTGTCAGCAATCAATCTATCTTCACGTGTAATAAATAGGTCATCCATATACAAAAGTAGTATCATTGGATTGCCTTCCTCAACCTTGTAGTAAAGATTGGAATCCGCTTTACTCTTGGTAAAGACCAAACTAGATAGGAAGTTGTCTATCCTACCATACCAAGTTATGCACATATATGACTCCCTATCATGTGTCTCAGAACCAAGTGGCTTCTCCACATACACTTCTTCTTCAACTACACCATTCAAGAAAGCTGTCTTGAAATCCATCTAGTGTATCTTTCATTTCATCACTATAGCCAAAGCAAGTATGGATCTAAAGGATGTGTATCTGGTTATAGGAGCAAAAGTCTCTATGCTACCACCTGCAGCATGCTTGATCTTGTAGATCCTCTTGGAATTCAATATAGACTCCCCTTTAGGTCTTGGGACTGCATCTCAAGCATCTTCATGATCGACTAGTACTCCTCGATCATGGCATTCTTCCCAGATCTTGGGAACTTCAATATCTTCAATATTTTCAATAGATAACTTTGTTGTTGAACAAATGTTGTAGTCCTTCTTTTGTAGGTGATGGTATACGATCTTTCCTACACAACAAGTTAAACTACATGATTAGAAAACATCTCATAGTTTTCGAAACAAATTCTTACACATAAAGAAATATGTCATACAATCATGCAATTATCTAAGCCAATGCTTTAATACAACATTTATCCATATCCTGTAACTTTCTAGATGCCTTCCAATCTCTACCATAACATCTTTAAGAGTGTGCACAACTCCCAACATGTCAGCAAAGAGGTTTCATTCTAGATAAGTAGCAATGGAATGTTGTACATTGCCATAGGCCACTTACCCATCATATACATATTAGTAGTATACTGTTCATTAATGCAAATATGCAGAATAAACAACCTAAGTCTAGGAACATAAGTATATACATCATTGAACAGTATTATTTAAACAATCAAATATACAAGAAATGACACTTCCAATACTTATCTTTGTTTGTTTGTTGGGTTGACCTCCTCTCAGTCGTTGCTTCTTTTCTGCAACACCATTCTGATGTGGATTGTGAGAAGTGGTCAACTCCCTCTGAATATTTGCATCCTTGCAGAAACTACTGAAGTGCGCTCCTTCTTGATCTTTGCTTCCTTGCAGGAACAACTAGAGTGTGCTCCCTCTTGATCTTTGCTTCCTTGTAGGAACAACTGGAGTGTGCTCCCTCTTGATCTTTGCTTCCTTGCAGGAACAACTAGAGTGTGCTCCCTCTTGATCTTTGCTTCCTGGATTACGTGTCCTTGAACTTATATCCATCACTATGCATGCTTATTAGTATCATCATTGTGTTATCCTCGAGGTCTCATACATAATCACACATTCATTAGTATAATCTTAATACTATCAAAACACAATAATCTTAAACATGTATAGTCATGATCATTTCAAACACAGATAATAAACATTAGTATTCAAGGTTTTAGGGAAGTCTTATTTTACTCATGCATATTCTTATTTGATCATAGGACTCTTTTGGTTAGTTAAATCATCAATCAAGATAAGAGACATAAAATCTATAAACCCTTGATTACTTACATTTCTAACTTTATGAATAAACATAACCAATCATACCAAGTATACTTATATAATGGATCCTAACACAAGGTAGGATTCTAACTTGATATAGGAAAAACATACATGGATTGGTATGTTAGCTAGTTATGTCTAACATACCCACATGATGTCTTCTTGTTCTCTTCAATGACTTGTGCTAGTAACCTACATATCTCATAAGTTAACCATTATAGAACCAAGTTATACATACCTCGCAAATAGATCTTCTAAGTGATTCATGACAATGGATGAATCTTTGTCCTCATGTCATCATGATCATATGTTCTTGAACTAGAACATGATTTGTCTTTCTTTGTGTACCTTTCATGTTAGCGGACAACATAAACCTCATATAACACCATAATGCATTAGTACAATCATAAGTGTCAACACCCTAATCAATAAATATCTTCTATCAATCATTCATAATTTTATTAAGGTGATATGACAAGTCTAAATTTAATCAAGATTGTACTAAACATACCATAAACTTAATCATGAATAAATATCGAAACATACCTGGATGAGTCATACCTGTCAAGATTGCTTGTAATCTTCTTATGTAAGTCCTTAGCTTCATCTCCCTCCGAAACAGGAATTTCTTCACTTATGCAGGTGACTGATCCATTCTCTTGTAGGATTAACCCAATCCACTTGATTTGCAAGAACTAGATCTAGAGCTGGATTAGGGTTTGTCAGAGAAACCCTAAAAATTCAAACTTTGAATTTCAAACTTCCAAAAGGATAGAAATATGCGCCTTGATGAGCTGATCAAGCTGGTATACTCATAATTTGAAAACTGCAAAGTTTCACCCCTCAAATTTGCCTTTGAAACTTCCGGATTCACTAGACATGACCCCAAACTAGGGTTTGATAAATACCACCCTTCTTCCCAATCAAAAGGTTCGATCCAAATCTCTAAGATTCTAGTTTTCTACGGAGCTTCCAGCCATGGTCACAGATTTAAAAAATTCCCATTTTTGCAGAAGCCCTAATTTTCCACTTTTCCGATCAAAGTCCTGAACTAGGGTCTAATCAAGCCCAGCCTTCTGCCCAACCAAATTTTTTGATATTGGTATCTAAATTTTGATTTTTATGAGTAGCATTCAGCCATAGTCTCCCATTACAAAAATTCTAACTTTCTTTGAAACCCTAAATTCTGGAAGCCATGAATGAAGGTGCTCAAAAACAATTATGTTTTGACAGAAATATCTACCTGATTGTTTCTAGTGTAACTACAAACTTTTCGATCCATAGGGTTTGAAACATTTTTTTGTGATATCCCGACCTGTCATCTTTCCAACCCCATAGGTCTGACCTCAAATGGATACACTGAGAGAGAGTTATTCCAAGTGTCGCAACGTGACCATTTTATGGGATAAAATAGGAGAGTGAACTTGTACGGCGTGCCACGTGTCACTGGTTCAGTTTCAACCTCTCAAAAAGTTACCTGAGACATTTTAGTCTGTGCACTACCTATCAATTTTTATGAAATTTCATTTGGAGCTTCTTATCCCAAGTTATGACTTTTTTCCAAGGTCACCTGTTTTTGACTGAGATCTGGAAGAGGCAGAAACCTTATATTTTATAGATCATAAATCACGAATTACAACGAATTAGAGGTTTTCCATTGGGCAAAAGGTACATGGGGATATTATCTTGGCCTTGTACGATTTTCAGACTCTGAAACCTTGCCTAAATTTATTTATAGTGAAAGTGCTACAATGACTGGTTTTTGCTATATCAAGCCCTAGCTTCACAATTGCAACAAGTGTCATACATGCCATACCATACCTTCTTTCAGGCTAGGTCTGATACCATGTTAGTTTTTTTAGAATTTACTTCAATATGATCTAGGATCTTAACTAAGAGAACAACATGTACAACATATCTACAACATATCAATCATGGACACAATAATGCAAGCACACAAGAGACACAGAGTTTACTTGGGGAAAACCTTAAAGGTGAAAAACACCAATAACTTCCTCAAAGTTAGATAGAGCAATGATACAACCCAAGCATAAGAGATAGGTATCTCCTAGCAGCAACTTCTCCTCCTCCACAAGTGCACCTTTCTCCCAAGAGTGTGAGAGAAAATAGAATGATGAAATAGAGTGCCTCCCGCACTCTATTTATACTTGACTTGACTTGCCTAATAACCTTTACTAGGTCGGCCTTAACTTAACCACATAACATAATGCTAAATAGGCCGACACCCAATAGGGTGGTCTAATAACCCTTTGAACCACATGGTCGACCCCCAATAGGGTGTTCTAATAACCCTTCGACCCACATGACTTATACAAGGTCGACCCCAACAAGGTGGTCTAATAACCCATCAAGTATAAGTTACGACACTTACAATATAAATGACGACACTTCCATATAGAGGAATAATACCATCTCTATAGCAGTACAATATACATATATGAAATACATTCTGAAGTTACATATACATCAACATGGTTGACATTTAGGGTACCAAAATCCCTTATTATTTGTTGACAGGTTTAAAACCAATTCATCGGGAAGGCCTCTCCCTTAGGAGGGTTGAAGTAGCGAGACTAGTTTCGGAAGCCTGAGTGGAATACCGCAATCCATTCAGTAACTAAAGGATACATTTCATAGTTCTCATTGTACCACCGTTTTGGGAGTACAACGATGATAGAACAAAACTGTAGATTCACCCAACCGAACGTGTCATGAACAGGGTATCTTAGTGGCCAAACTTACAGGATAGTCTACTTGGTGTCCCTCCCGGTAGGGGGATATCTAGCCTTTGATTCTATAATTTATATTGTCTGACCTAGATTTCATCACCTTGTAGAGGATATACCTTGTTGAGTCATAATACTTTTTAGTTAGGTGTTTGCATGCTCCATTACCTCCCTTTGGTCAGTGAGTACACCTTTTTCTATTTTTAGGAGCCGTTTGCATGTTGGTTTTCTGACCACATTTTTTGTTTGCTACACTTACTATAGCACAGCTGTTATAGTAAGCGTTTTGAGTTTGGTTGTTGGACTGAGTGCCATTATTTTTAATGCTCCCCTCTTGCACACATGGTTGCATTAGGTCTCAAGCTCTCCACTCATCACCACCTAGTAGATTTAATTCACAATTGTCACCATTGAGTCCGTGAGACATTCTCGACGTTTCCGAGGTGAACCCCCACAGTACGGTTCCCTTGAATCCAGACGTCATCGGCACGGAACCCTGTCATCCGATTTTGAAGCACCTCATTTCACATCTGACTCTGAGGTAGAATCTGAAAACCCCACATACACCGCACCCACTAGCCCCATGGCTGATTTTTCTTCCAACCCTTTCAACACAAGGACTGTTGGTGGAACTTCTTCCACCATACCGACTACTACATTAGCCACCAACACCACAACCAATGTTGGTATGCCCAACTTGGGAACTACTTGCACTCTAGGCATGCCTAATATGGGAACTAAATCTACTGTAGGGATTCCCAACATGAGACCTACACCTGTTATAGGAATACCTTTGACTGGAACCACTTCCAGCATACCAAACCCTGGGTCTACTATACCCAATCCAAACCCATTTGTAACTCAAGCTACACTTGGGAACACAAGCTTCACCCATACACCTTTGCTTGGGGGATAGATCCCCTTCACAAATCAGATACCGTTTGGGGGCAATGGCTCACACCATAATGCTACCACTAGCACATATGCCCCAGCCACTACAACAGACGCCTCGACCAGTCTGAATTTTCCAGACTTGGAAAGACTAACTAATGATCCTATTAGACATGACCCCACTTGGCTCCCCTCAGACATCCCAAAATTTGAAGGGAAGGCTAGGGAAGACCCCCAGAACCACATCATGTCCTTTCACCTATGGTGTTCCTCAAACTCCATAGTAGATGATTCCATTCATCTTCGTTTATTACAATGAACTTTTACCAGCTCGGTAGCCAAATGGTACATCAAGCAACCCCATGGGACACACCCTACGTTCACATCCCTTGCCTTGAATTTCCTACAGTTCTTCCAATTACATGTCCTCTATGATGCAGGAGCGAAAATACTACTGTCTTGTAGAAAAAACACCGCTACACACATCACCGATCATATCCATGAGTGGCGTAAGCGCCGTAGTCTCTGCAAGATAAAACTTGATGACCGTATCTTCATGGATTGGTTCCTGAAATCGCTCCTCTCACTCATAGCCAAAGATGTAGCTTCTGAATGACCCCAGTCGGAAGAAGAAGCCATTCTAAAAGCCCATTAGTTTGATCTGATCTACGCCCAGTGTGGCTACTTGTATACCATTTTACTTGATGCTCCCTGCAGCGATTCTCCTGGACTGATGCGTTGGGGGCATACCATGTCGTCGAGGACATCATTGGACAAGTTGCGTCCCACAACCAACCCTTTTCCATTATGCACAATAATACCGGCCCCGATCTTTCGCGGGCCACATCTCACTCCAGAGCTACAACTTTGTATGCTCCCATGGCCCACGCGCACAACACTCATGGACCCTCATGTGCACCACAATGTTATGGTCATACACCTTCAGCCTATCCACCTCTGGTTGCACCCCCTACATATTACCATCAGTAGGCCACACATGCTCCTGTTCACTCACAAGCCCCAGTGGCTTATTACCCACCACAGGCAGTGCTTGTTGCACCACAACCTCCGATCGCTCAGACTTATCCTCCAAACAACAACAATGCTTCCCTCGCCAACCAAAACCCTGATCGACAATTGAAACTAGGTAAGAACCCCAATTTATGAACAAACCAACCATGTTCCATATGCGGGGTATACGACCATTACACACACACTTGCCCCCATTTGGAGCGAGCGCGCCAACTGTGGTCTGATGACGCCCAACGCTAAGGGAACGCAGCACAACCAGTGCCACCTCCTCAACCACAACCCATGGTGCTGTAGAATCCTTTTCCCACACAAGGAGTGGCGAACACTTGTCCATTGGATCCTCCTCAAGGAACCACAGCACCACAACAATAAATCACATACGCTGCACACACAAACCAACCGATGGATTCAAGTACTCATCATCTCCTTATCATGTCATCATCCGACATGAATCCCCAAATGCATCGAAACCAATATGTCCCCACTGCACCTAAAAATGTTCTCCCTATGGTTGAACAACCAGTTCATAACGCACCTACATTGTTCATCTCCACAGTTAGACCTGGATTATACTCACAATCACCTATGAATTTCACATTCCAATCCATCCGAACCCCTTTGAAGATAACCGAGATATCTGATTTGTGCAACCTCTCGCATAACACATAGGTACCAAACCAACAACCCCCTTTACTCCCAAAACCACCCTCAATGCCAACTCACGTAGGAGCCACACCAATTCACACTATCCCATTCTTATTTCCATTTTCAGAAGTTGTCAGCACACTAGTCATGGTTACACTTAATCTCCCATGATTAACATTAGGACTACCTATGTGGTACCTACCTGCCCCAACCCCTCCCCCGACACCGAACATCATTTTACAACCGGTGCAACCCATCAATACTTCTAACCATCCACCCCCTGGTGTAGCAAACATCCAAAACCGGCCACCTCCAACAAGGGCCACTGCATCAACATCTAGTAATGCGCCCCCTAAAATCCACTACACTGGGGCCAGAGGACCGCAAACCTACGCCACTGGACCCACCACCTGCACCCTACCAACAACTCCAAAGTTGGTGAAGAATCCCCCAACAATCCGTGTTCCCCTAAGTGCTCTTTTTGCGACGATATAAGACATGCTCCCCATCAATTTCCACAATTACTGGCGCTTCAAGAGCATATGAAAATAGTTATCAAACTCGAGCTTCCCCCTCAGCCTCATGATAAATCTTTGCATACTAACCACCCTTGTGCGATATGCGGCATCTACGGCCATTATTCACATCACTACCCTGATATCCTAGATTATAGAGCAGCATTATACGAATTGAATAATGCCAACCTAGAGATATCCCCTCCTCTCATTGAGGAAATTCATCCCCCACCATATTCCTCCTCAAAATATATTAACACAATTTACATGGTTTCCAATGGAGACCCCTCTGTCTGGTCGACCCCTTCCATTGATTCCTCCGACCCACATTATATTCAACCTTTTCAAATCAAAGAGGAAACCACATGTCCACAACATCGAGGCAGGACCAATACCTTTCCTACTCATCATCACCGTGATTCTTGTCAAAGATACTGGGGGTATCCACCCCACAAGGGGAATCCCCCATCATCATATCATCACTTCAGTATGCCACCATGACCCACAGCCTCATGGTATACCCCCCCACTAGCAGTTGCTCAATTCCTTATTGATCCCTCTCTGAGACAACATCTGTACCACATTGACACCTCTGAGTGAGGGGGCATAATAGATTACCTCGACCCTGGGATAGGGGGCATGATCAATTATTTTGAACCTTCCCCATCACATCTATCTCAGCACTTCAATGAGCCCATCGTTCAAACTAACACATATGTGATCCACAATCATGAACCCCATGCACATAGCATGGGGGCAAGTCATTAACCCTGCTCACTTTTTCACATGCGTGATCTCAACCATTTTTGAGGTCACATATCACTTGTATATTTGATTTGATTTGATACACCTAGTATTCTTCCCCCATGGGTCATCATTTCTCCCCACCACTACATCCTTGGCTTGGTGGGCTCACCTTAATTTGTAGCCATTTTTTAACCTAGTTATTTCCTTTGACCATTCCAAACTCCTTATGACCATTTTTTGCACCATTTGCGCCGCCGGATTCATATTTCCATGCCCATGATGATGCTTGAGATCATTTCTCTCTCTCACCAAAAACTTTCGGGCATTTTTTCCATGCCCACGCCACCTCGATTTGCATGCCTGTAATATCCTGATTTTGACCGTATTGCATTAAAATTGTAAATGATGTAAATATCGTTATTTAATCATGGTGAGGAGCTCAAGGCCAAGGCACGCCATCGATTTAGCTTTGTATGTATCGGCAATTTAAAAATAGATGCCTATGTTTCTTGTGCTGGACATGCATAATGTAAATTAATACATCATGTAAATACAAATTTTAATGAAATACCCACAACTAGCTATGCAATGCAACAAAGAGATGGGGCATGATTTCTACAAGGAATAGGGAGGGAAATTATTCAAACCCATGAGCCATGGTGTTAATCCATTTCATTGAGAAAACCCATAAACCACCAACTACCCATTTTGGGTTATGCACCCAATCATTTAATTCTTCCAAGAGTTGGTTGAGGCAGTTAATGCCTGTCAAATTAGTCACAGCAGATCTAATGAACAAGTAACTCAATCACAACAGATGAACATGGAAAATATGGTGTAAAACTGTGCAAAACATGCATCAATGCTCAATATCCGAATAAGGGTGAATAATTACAATACAATCATCTGACAATGACTGAGCAATTCAAATTGACTAAGAAGGTCATTCAAATTACTGAATCGTGTAGCTTGGATCCAACTAGGAGTCCTCATCATCAATCAGTGGTGGTCATCAATGCACAAGAACCAGTCATCCAGGTGTCAATCTAAGTCTAACTGAGTGTAACAAGTGTAACTGAAGTGTGTAGCACTGATATAGGGAAGGAGGCTCAGTGGAGGGTGCATGGGAGGCTTAACTGAAGTCAGAACAAGTCATCTAGTCAATCTGGAGGTCCATCGGTGTGAAACAGTCAGTCAGGAGTGAAACTAGCCTCAAATCAAGGAGAATCGGAGCCAACTTAGTGTAATTGAAGTAGTAGGTGAAGAAGTGTGCCCTTCTCTGGCAGTAGGTGAGAAGTGGGCGCCTTCCTGACTAGGAGGGCTGAAACTCTGATGTAAGAATCTGTCGAGTGCTATAATGAAGTGGCTAAGGTGCTGGAGGCATCAACCTAGTGACTGGGATGCATGCAAAATGCATGCAAACCCTATTGCATGCAAGGTCCTGAAAATGATGATGTGGATATCTGAACACCCCCCCTCAAGCTAGATTATGATGTGCAAAGAAAATAATGTAGGGCCCTGGTTACTAAGACCAAAGGTCACCCCAATACAATAATAATCCAAATTAGAGAACAATCCATGAACCGAGGAAATGGAGAAAACCTCATGGGAAAACCCCCCCCTCAAAATGGACTGTAACACACCAAAAGATTTAACTACTCCAAAATCAAGTAGATATGTCTAGAGGTATCTTACTCTTGGGAGTAAATGGATCATGCTCCAAAAACATGTTCTTGAACTCTCCATCAGTGGATGCAAGCGAATGTGGAGACTTTATGAACTTGCTCTTCATACCGAAAATGGTGAGAACAAATAAGAAAATATAAGGATGATCCCGGAACCTGTGATTCGAACCAAGTGAGGTAGGATAAGATCCAATAAGATCAAATAGATCTTCAAACTTGAACTTCTTATCAATAGAAGTTAAATCAGCTCCAAAAATAGATTAATGATTTCTTGAGATCTCCTTTGAACCAACAAGGGTGAGATCAAAACCAAAGTCAACAAAAAGTGCATGAGAATTGAACTCAAGCGAATTGTAGTGCTCTTCATCTTCATTAAAAATATGAAAAACTTTGCAAATGATAGAACATAAGTCTATAGGAGGCATGCAATCAAGTAGGGCGAATGCTTCACCTCCAAAATCAGATTTTACCTCTAAAACTTCAAGTAGATCATTATTCTGCATGCCAACAAACTCATGTGAAAGAGAGGATTCAAGAACCTCTTCGGAATCTAGAGTATGAGCTTGTTTATCTTGCTCAGAATTCGAAAGAGAAGACTTTGACAGAGTGAGTTTTGAATCTACAGTTTCTTCTTCATCTTGAACAATTGTTGAGGCCAAGACATGATCAAAAAGAACACATAAGGAGATCTCACTAGGCTTGTTCTCCAAAAGGCTACCGTGATCCTATTCTTCCTGCTTTCCAAATTCTTTGTCAAGTTGGATCCATAGATTACTTGGATTTTCAACAGTCTTACTGAGGTAGTGCATACAAGGAGACATAGCAAGACACATTGCTCCAAAAGCTCTCTCACAATCATTGAGCCAATCATTATCCTCTTCATCGGAATCAAAATCTCTTGTATTACCAATGCACATATCAAAAAGACATTATCTCTTCAAGAATGCAATCATCTTTGGTTTCCATTCATCATAGTTGAATGGAGTAGAATATTTTTTGAAGAAGAAGTCTCCATCTTTGCATTAGCGAATGCACATGGAAGAAGTAAGAAACCTGCAAATCACACACAAACAAAGACTATGTTTTCAACCTTGCATGCACATGAGCGAATGCACATGAGATTTTGCATGCTGCTGCTGAAATATATCGGTGACCAATTCACTCAATATTCATGTAGAGCACCTGCAGAAAAGAAATCTTGTCCCTACCATGGATCTGATACCATGTAAAATTAGTCACAGCAGTTCTAATGAACAAGTAACTCAATCACAACAAATTAACATAGAAAATGTGGTGTAAAACTGTGCAAAACATGCATCAGTGCTTGTAGCTAGGGTTTTACCCCTAGCTTGTGCCAATGAGCACCTAATAAGGAGAATGGACTCCTTAGTAGCAGTTCAGTATATTAAACTAATTAAGCTAAAACAACAATTAAATTACTTCTAAAATATTGCATGAAACATCAACATCAAATGAAAAGAATGATTTTTCTATTAATGTTACCTTGAGTGTCAAGGTTTGATGAAGCCCTTTGCAGTGTCCAAGAGGATGCTCCAAGCTTCAAGATGCTCCTTCTCCTTCTCCAATGATGGGAATGGGCCAAAGGTGGCTCTCAAGGTGAAAATAGTTCAATGGTGAACCAGGGTTTCGAGAGAGATTTTGGCAGAGTAAGGGTGCTTGTGATTGTGGATATGGAATAAGGGATCTCCATCACCTATTTATAGTTTTTTGGTGGTGGAGTGCTGGCCCATGGTTTTGGGAAACACATGGTTTTAGGCAGCTGTATAGGGTTTTTTCCTCCTTTTCCTCATTATTTTATATTTTTATTCCCTTTTTAGGGGATTTTTGCTATTTTTGGAGGAAAAGGGGGTTTTTTAGCCTTTTGGAGGCATTTTAGGCCTTTTGGAGGCTTTTTAATGGGATTTTTTGGGTTTTTAAGGGAAAAATGGTAGGAAAATGGACAAATGAGCCATATAATGTGGTAAATGAGCTAGTGAGCACTTTTTGGGTGTTAACAGATTGCCCCCTGATGTGCGAGGGCAGGAGCTCATCGTATGGCCGATGGACATCATAAGTCATGAATGGTTTTCCTGGGTGTGGAGAGAAGAGAAGAAACAAACTGAAGCCCGGAACAACGATCCCGAACAACTGCAAGAGCTAAAAGTACATAACCTCAATAATGGATGAGGAATCATCTGATCATATGGACGAGGCGGGCATACCCATGCTCGTATCAGGATATAACATAATAACAACAATGGGGTCCAAAAATGGGGACCTGAAATATACATGACCTCAAAAACTGCATGAGGAATAATCTCAATATATGGACGAGGCGGGCATACCCATGCTCGTATCAAGATACATAAACATAACTGTGAGGCCCGAAAAGAGGGACCTGTAAGATACATGACCACTGTGTACATCATAAGAGTCCAGAGGGGACACAAATCTGGGACATACTGCTGAGCGGCTCATGTGTGAACTGCAGAACTGGTGCACCGGAACAATCAACAGTGCTACTGAGTGTGGTACCAAAGGAACTGATGAGCTGCTGGATCATAGTGACTGGGGTCATACTCTCCATGGTACACGGAACTGGAACTGATATGGGTACTCAAGGAAGCATATAACTGGATGGCTTCCGAATACAAACGCCAACGCAGCCCGGACATCCACGGGAACATACAACTGGGCGTTCCGAAGTGACTCACCAATGTGCTAGAGTCAGGGGAAATCCGGGGTCTTCGACAAAAAACTGATGGGATATAATCCTACGCGATCCTCAACGATGCGATCAAGGTGCTGAAGTCGAGCATGTGAGGAACAACCACTCGGAGAGGCAATGATGTCTCCTCTCAGAATGATCAGTAGGCACTTACCACAGATGGTGATAAGTCCAAGGCGTAGGGACCTCTGGGCCTATCCTCTGGAATAGAGGAGCTGTCGTCGACAGAGGGAGACCTGCAACTATAAAGGCAATGATGTTTCCTTGACAGGAGCGCGAGGTACAAGACCAAAATGTGATAGTGCTGATGGCAGGACTGATAAACTGTGGGGGGACAAGTGGGCAAGTAGAGTGGGTGGACTCAAACTTCCTTTGTTCAGAGTATGATAATGGGAATGATCTGGCAGCATATGAAACGGACTGAGGGGAAAGGGATCATAGCTGTAATGGATCTGGGGGAATAACTGGCTGAGGGAGACTCAAGCTGGTGTAACATGGCAGGAGACTGCAGAATACTCTGAACAAAGGCGACCTAATTGGGGGTGCTGCCGAGATGATCGATCATAGTGCCATGAGGCACGGGAGGATACTTCTTCATGGGTTAAGGAACTAGAAGAAGTGTGTGGATAAAATGATACTGTCGTGTGGATTTTACGAGCCCAGGACAGTTCATGCTCGTGGTTGCTTTCAATTTTAAGGAGTCTGAAAGCGATAAGAAGACTCTGAAATGATGGAATGGTACTGTCGTGTGGATTTAACGAGCCCAAGACAGCGTATGCTCGTGGTTGCTTTCAATTTTAGAGAGTCTGAAAGCAAGTAAGAAGACTCCAGGGGGTTGCTTTTTCGTAGATTTAGTCTCCAAGGCCCAAAGAAGCATAAAAGGATGCAATGAAGAACTCTTCTAGCCGGTGTGACTAGAGTATTCCTTTTTCGTAATTAGTCTACCAGGTCCGGAAAAGGGTTAAACTTATACCAGATAGACGCCCTTTCAGGTACTTTAACGAGCATGAAAGGAAGCAATATTGCTCGGCGATCTTTTCATTCTTTTAGGAGTCAGAAAAGAGCTTAACGGAAACTCCCTAAGTGCCTTTTCGTAAAGGACTTGTCCGGCCCGAAAAAGGGATAAATTATACCGAACAAAAGGAATGGCCAGGCAAGGAGGAAGTGTTCAATCAAGGTTTAGTAATGATGACCAAGAACGAGGGTAGGTGGGAACACTGATGGACCTCCTTGCGGGGTAGATGAAATGGTGGCAAAATAACGAAACATTTGCAGTATGACAGGAGTGAATGGCTCATGTGGAACAATCCGATAGCGGCCGATGTGGCACGCAAACCGAGGCAGCAAGGTGTCGGGACACAATGGTGAAATTGTACCAAGTGAGAGCGAGAAATGATCTCAAGCATCATCACGAGCTCGGAAAAATGAATCCGGCGATATAAAGGATGTCAAAAACGGGTAACGGCCGATGTGGCACGCAAACCGAGGTGACGAGGGTGTTGTGGAAAAAATACCCGAAAGATCGGGGGGTGAGAGCGAGAAATGATCTCAAGCATCATCACCATCTCGGAAAAATGAATCCGATGATATAAAACATGTGAAAAACGGAGAACGGCCGATGTGGCACGCAAACCGAGGCGACTAGTGGCGTCTGAAACATGGGTAAAAAATGACAGGACAAAAATAATGCAACGAGGTGACCACAATGACGGTCACGTCGCGCTGATTCCAGTGGTGGAAACGGTTTGGAAAAACAAAAACAAAAAAGCAAGTACTGTACAACGCAGACCAATGAGGCCGCGGGTTTCTTTTTATGGGTAAAAACGCTTAAGATACAACCCATTACGAGGGTTGCGCAAAGGACGGCCTTCAGAGTTGGTTTCAGTAAGAACATGGAGTTCCTCTGGCCGTGTGTCTATGTGATGTTTGAGAATGGCGGGGTTGAACCCAGGCATTCTGTTAGAGGGCCAAGCAAAGACATCACGGAACTCTTGGAAGAGTTGTGTATAATCCTCAATCTCCCGCTCGCTGCAGGAGGCTCCTAAAGTGATGAGTTCAGGGGCATATCCTGGGAACTTTGAGGGAGGAAGAGGATATTGTTTCTGACGAACGGGGGTTACATCAGGCCATGTGTCAATGTGGTGCTCTATAATTGCGGGGTCAAGACCAGGCATTTCGGTATAAGACCAGGCAAAGACATCACGGAATTCTTTGAAAAGGTGTATGTAGTCCTCAATCTCTTGTTTACTGCAGAATGCTCCTAAAGTAATGAGTTCAGGGGCACGACCTGGAGCAGCAATATCAACTTGGATGACAGGTGAGATGTTGGCCATGTTGCCCTCCTCGAAGGCATCAGGAGCAGGAATAGGGTCCTTGAACCAGTCAACCTTAGTGGGGAGGAAGTCTTTGGATTCGACCGCGTATTGGGTAGCGGTGCTAGAGGAAGACGCTTCTGGGATGAAATAGGAACGGTGGTGCATGTCATCCCAGGGATAATCCGGGGCAGTAAGGGCCTCAAGAATCTCCTCATCAGTACGGAAAGTTTGCGTCGTCAAGTCAGTTGACGAGGGGGTAGTGGTGGAAGAGATCATATAGATGGTATTAACCTCTCCGGAAGGTGAAGAGTCTGGGGGGTACATCTCCTCGATGGTAGGTGGTGCCGTCTCAAGATCCAGATTGTTCATCTCATAGAGAGCCGCTCTGTAATCCGGGATATCGGGACAATGATGTGAATAGTGCCCGTAAATACCGCAGATGGCGCAGGAGTGGTTGGTACGCAGGGACTTATCTTTAGGCTTAGGAGTGGGGTTTAGTTCGACAGTTGGGATGTTGGGGTCATCATCGAGCATTTGCATGTGCTTCTGTAATGCGGGTAACTGTGGGCATTGGTGGGTCGCATGGCCTAACTCGTCACACAGCGAGCATTTGGGAGGAGCACGAAACACTGGAGGGTTCTTGACTGTCTTGGGAGGTGGGACAGCAGTGTAAGGTTGTGGACCTCTGCCCCCAGTGGGTTTGGGAGTAGGAGGGGGTGTCGTAGAGGACGAAGGGGTAGAGATACCGGGAGGTGACTGAGTGGTAGTATCCATGGGTTGCACCGGCTGGAGGACGACATCTGGTGTCGGCGGGCGAACGGGAGGCGAAAGATACCATACAGGTAATCCCAATGTTAACCCAGGGAGGCTAAGGGTAGCCATAACCGGGGCGCTTACTACTCCTGCTGGAGGAACGAGGAAGGGGATCGTATGGATCGGTGTAACACCAATGTGACTAGGTACCAATGGTGGTTTAGGCAACAAGGATGGTTGATTGTTAGGTGGTAGGATGTCGTGGGACAAGGTACATAAATCAGACATTTCGGGCGTAGATGACGGCGGAGGAATGGATTGAAAGGTGGAGGTCATCGGCGCGTCTGAGTAGACTCCAGGCCCCGTAGAGGAAACAAACAAGGTGGTGGCAGGAGAAACAGGTTGTTCAACCATGGGGAGAACATTTTCCGGTGCCGCCGGAGCACTGGGATCATAGTAGGTGAGCTGGTCAATCTTAACCACGCGTCCTTCCTGGGGGAACATCATGGTGCGGAAGACAGAAGAGGCAACCGCCTGCATGGCATACATGTAGCTGCGGCCAAGTAGAAGGTTGTAATCCGATTGGGCATTGATTACCTCTATATCAATAAGGACTGTTTTACCACCTAACTGGACGGGAACGTTGGGTAGAAGGCCTTGGGGCTGGGCCGAACGACCGTCGTAGGCGCGTAACGCAGTGGTGGACTGCTGGAGAGGAGGGGACCCTAGCTTCTGCCATACAAAGGTAGACATAACGCATGTGGAGGCACCCTCATCGATGATGCACCGATGGATAACAAGATTCCTAACGGAGACAGTAACTTGGAATGCTAAGCTGGAAGGTAGGCGTGGTTCAGACTGGTCTAAATCAAATGCCATCAAATGCGAATCATTTGGGTCAATGCCCCCAATGGCGGAGAGTAAGGTATTTCACTGGGAAGGGCAGTTCTTTAAGACCTCTAGTGCAGACATGGCTGCTGGAGATTGGGCTAGGTCGTCTACAATGTTGTAGTTGGACGCAGCGCGCGCATTAGGGTTATTGTTGATTCGGCGAAGTGGGAAACGAGGTGCTTTCGCAGCGCCGTCTGTGGGAGGCGGAGGTATACGTAACGCCTGATCGGTGGGGTGGGCGTTAGTAGGTTTATCTGTGGGAGGGGCTTCAGAGGTGGAGCCATATTGGTTCCGACGGGTCTGGAGGTTGACGTCAGCGGATGACATCATCAGTAAGTGGTGGGTACCTGAGTCAAACATGGGTTGATCAGGAGCAGCGTAGGTGATTTGTTGTTGTTGGGGTTGCACGTTAGCTTGAGGGGCCAACGGCTGAGTGTTCACTACGCCTTGGGCCGGTAAGGGGTTTTGCAGCACTAAAGGGGGTTGCTGAGGTTGGGGGGGGTTGGGCGGTGCTTGGGGAGCCGCATGCCCTTGGCGATGGGCCTCGTCAACCCAAAGCTGCCGAGCTCGCTCCAAATGTGGGCAAGCATGGGTGTAATGTCCATAGACTCCGCAAATAGAACAAGGGTGGTTTGTTCGCAGATTGGGGTTTTTGGCCTGCTTGGGCGGGCGATCAGGGTTTTGATTAGCGGGGGCCGCATTGTTGTTGTCAGGGGGATTAGCCGGTTGGCCAGCTTGGTCTGCAGGTTGGTTGTTTCCCCTATTACGGCCCTTGCCGCGGTTCTGTTGGCCCTGGTTTCGTTGGTTGTTTTGGTTTTGCTGCGGGTTTTGTTGGGCGTAAACTTGCCCTTGGGCAGCAGGTGGATTTTGAGGTTGCGCAGGTGATGGAGCAGGCTGCGGAGGATGATATGTAGGTTGAGGCTGAGCAGGTGCAGCAACTTGAGGGGATTGCTGATAGGACTGCGGAGCAGGTTGTGGATGTGCCGCAGGGGCTGCCTGTGGCGGATAATAAGCTGGCGGGGCTGGTGAAGATGCAGGAGCTGAGGCAGCCTGCTGATGGTAGTAAGGCTGAGGGGCGACTGGAGGAGCATAAGCAGGAGTCGCATACCCGAAGCATTGAGGTGGACATGAGGGTCCATGGGAATGGTGATGTGTCATGGGAGCATATGAGTTGGTTGCTCCAGACTGGGAGGTAGCCCTCGACAGGTCGGGGCCAGGGGTAGGACGTGCTATAGAAAATGGTTGGGGATGCGAAGAAACACGGCCAATGATACCATCTGCAGCGTGAGATGCCCCCGGCGCATCATGATGGGAGGACTCGCTGCGAGGGGCGTCAGGTATAATGGTATAAAGGTAACCCGATTGGGCGTAAATGAGGTCGAACTGTTGTGCCTTAAGGATGGCTTCTTCTTCAGACTGGGGTCTTTCTGAGGCCACATCCTTAGCAATAACAGGGAGAAGGGATTTGAGGAACCAATCTAGGAAGATACGGTCGTCTAGTTTGATCTTGCATAAGCTACGGCGTCGACGCCACTCATGGATGTGGTCCGTGATATGGGTAGCCGTGTTTTGTCTACAAGATAGAAGGATCTCAACGCCCGCGTCATAGCGGACAGGCAACTGGAAGAACTGCAGGAAGGTCGAGGCCAGGGAAGCAAAGGTGGCGTGGGTCCCATGAGGCTGCTCAATATACCACTTGGCTGCAGAGCCAGTGAAAGTGCGCTGTAAGAGACGGAGGCGAACAGGGTCATCCACGATGGAGTTAGAGGAACACCATAGGTGGAAAGACATGATATGGTTTTGTGGGTCCTCACCGGCCTTGCCCTCGAACTTAGGGATGTCCGAGGGGAGCTTGGTAGGCATATGAGGCCACATAGGGTCGTGTCGAATAGGATCGTTGGTCAATCTGGCCAGGTCAGGTAGGTTGAGGCTAGCCATGAACGGCAAACTGGAAGAAGGCTGTGACATAGTAGTGCTGTGGACCAAGTTGGGGCCAGTGCCCCCAAGTGGAGGGACAAGATGTGAGGTGGTGACCCCAAGTGGGGGAACTGAGGTATTGGAGGATGGTCCAGCACCACCATGGGTAGTGTGAGCCACTGATGTAGTGGGGATAGGTATTCCCGCTGTGGGAATAGGTACCGTGAGGGGAACGGTAGATGGTTGCCCCATGGAGGGCATACCCAAAATAGGTGTAGTAACTGGTGTAGTGGTGGGTGTGCCACCAACGGTCCCTATGACAAATGGAGTGGAAGTCGTGCCAGCCATGGGGCTAGTAGGGGCAGTATAAATAGGGTTCTCAGACTCTTCGTCAGAATCAGAGGTAAAGTAAGGTGCGTCACTATCTGGTGACGGAGGCCTACGTCGCTGACGAGTGGAGTTAAGTGACAAGGCTCTAGATCTGTGATGAGTGGTATCAACGGACAATGATCGGAATCTATGACGAGTGGTGTCGAGAGAACCGTGCTGTGGGGGCTCGCCCCTGAGGCGCCGAGAATGTCTCGGGGACTCAATGGTGACAGATGGTGTCTAGTCTCTGTGGGTTGAGGTGAGTATAAAAGCAGCTCAAAAATCCTAACGCAACCGAGTGTGCAGAAGGAGAGCTAAAAAGCAAGGCACTCAGGCCAACAACCAATTCAAAACACCCACTGCAGCAGCTGTGCTACAATAGGTGGAGTAACAACAAAGATGGTCAGAATACCAACAAGCAGCAGGTTTCCTAGAAAGAAAAAATGGTGAACTCACTAGACCAAAGGGAGGTAAAGGAGCATGCAAACACCTAACTAAAAGTATTATGACTCAACTAAACATATCCTCTGCAAGGTGATGAAATCCAAGTCAGACAATATGAGTAGGAAAGCCAAGTGGCTATGATATCCCCCTACCGGGAGGGATACCGGGTAGTCAATCCTAGAAGAATGGCAACTAAGATACCCCGTTCATGACACGTCCAGAAAGGTGAATCTGCCGTTTAGCTCGTTGACCGCAATACCCCTATACAGGGATATCCCGCGAACCGCGAAAGGTAGCCCTTCGGTTACTGAATGGAGTGCGGTATTCCACTCAGGCCTCCGGAACCAGTCTCCCGACTTCAACCCTCCTAAGGGAGAGGCCCTCTGATAAACTGGTCGTGACCGTGCCAAAAAGTACTAGGGGATTTTGGTTCCCTATTTGGACAACAACTATGTCTCAAGTGAAATAACCAAGGGGTGTTATTGGAAGCCTATCCCCCTGATCCTACCTAACTACAATGATTCTTTTGTGTTCCCCAAGTGGGGTTAGAATGTTGGTTTAGTTAGGTACTTTTTAAGGCTCACTTGATTTTATGTGACAGAGTGTGTGCTCGTGAGGTGTTGAACCCAAAAATAGAAGTGCCACAAGGGGGGCAACTTCCAATCTATCAATAATAAGGAAATTGAAAGTTTAATTTGCAAAATTTTCTGAATTAAAAATACTAAAATTTTAAAAAGACTCTGTAAAGGGAACAGAAATTAGGTTGCAGTAAGGCTGTAAGGAAGTGGGCTGCAGGTAGGACAGGGGGCTGTTCAAATGCAGAAAATATTGCAGCAAGAGGGGCTGGGCTCAAAACAGGAAAAGAGCAGAAATCAGACCGCGGGTCTGTGGCGATTTGGAACAGGCCGACCGCGGGTTTGAGGGAAACAGCGGCGGTCAGGTCGCGGCTATCGGGCCAACAGAGGCAGTCGGGACGCAGGAAAATAGGGGAAAAGACGCAGTCGGGTCGCGGCAGAAGGGCTAACAGGCACAGTCGGGACGCGCGAAAGAGGCAGAAAGCCGCAGTCGCGACGCAGGAAAAAGGCCGACAGGCGCAGTCAGATCGCGGCAAACAAGCTGATTAGCCACGGTCGGATCGCAGGTAACAGACTTGAATCCGCCGGCAGGGCGTCGGAAGCAGTCTGAGAGCCGCGGTCGGATCGCAGGTAAAGGCCTGAAAGGCGCGGTCGGGACGCGACTGCAGAGGGAAAAAACGCGGTATGCGGCGGCCGAAAGGGACAGCCGAAAGGAAAAATTTAAAAAACGGAAACCAGAAATTCGAAAACTAGGGGAGTCGCCAAAACTGTAGCTAAGGTTTTACCCCTAGCTTGTGCCAATGAGCACCTACTAAGGAGAATGGACTCCTTAGTAGCAGTTCAATAATGATTAAACTAATTAAGCTAAAACAACAATTAAATTACTTCTAAAATATTGCATGAAACATCAACATCAAATGAAAAGAATGATTTTTCTATTAATGTTACCTTGAGTGTCAAGGTTTGATGAAGCCCTTTGCAGTGTCCAAGAGGATGCTCCAAGCTTCAAGATGCTCCTTCTCCTTCTCCAATGATGGGAATGGGCCAAAGGTGGCTCTCAAGGTGAAAATAGTTCAATGGTGAACCAGGGTTTCGAGAGAGATTTTGGCAGAGTAAGGGTGCTTGTGATTGTGGATATGGAATAAGGGATCTCCATCACATATTTATAGTTTTTTGGTGGTGGAGTGCTGGCCCATGGTTTTGGGAAACACATGGTTTTAGGCAGCTGTATAGGGTTTTTTCCTCCTTTTCCTCATTATTTTATATTTTTATTCCCTTTTTAGGGGATTTTTGCTATTTTTGGAGGAAAAGGGGGTTTTTTAGCCTTTTGGAGGCATTTTAGGCCTTTTGGAGGCTTTTTAATGGGATTTTTTGGGTTTTTAAGGGGAAAATGGTAGGAAAATGGACAAATGAGCCATATAATGTGGTAAATGAGCTAGTGAGCACTTTTTGGGTGTTAACAGTGCTCAATATCCCAATAAGGGTGAATAATTGCAATACAATCATCTGACAATGACTGAGCAATTCTAATTGACTAAGAAGTTCATTCGAATTACTGAATGGTGTAACTTGGCTCCAACTAGGAGTCCTCATCATCAATCAGTGGTGGTCATCAATGCACAAGAACCAGTCATCCAAGTGTCAATCTGAGTCTAACTAAGTGTAACAAGTGTAACTGAAGTGTGTAGCATTGATATAGGGAAGGAGGCTCAGTGGAGGGTGCATGGGAGGCTTAAATAAATTTAGAGTAAGTCATCTAGTCAATCTGGAGGTCCATCGGTGTGAAATAGTCAGTCAAAAGTGAAACTAGCCTCAAATCAAGGAGAATTGGAGCTAATTGAGTGTAACTGAAGTGGTAGGTGAAGAAGTGCGCCCTTCTCTGGAAGTAGGTGAGAAGTGGGCGCCTTCTTGATTAGGAGGGCTGAAACTATGATGTAAGAAGCTCCCGGGTTCTAGAATGAAGTGGCTAAGGTGCTGGAGGCATCAACCTGGTGACTGGGATGCATGCAAACACTAATTGCATGCAAGGTCCTGAAACGATGATGTGGATATCCGAACAATTCCTTGGGAATGGAGAGGCATGGCATTCAATTTTCATGTATGGGAAAGCCATCAATCTAGAAAATCATATTTTTTTCTTCTTGGGTAAGAAAACACCCACGAAATGGTGCCCAAAGCCATTCTGAACCCATGGCATTTTCCCTCTCACGCAGTCTGAGCTAGCTGGGATTTCCCCATCACATTTTTCACCATTTTCCTACATTTTACCATGCCTAGGAACTCATTTTTGTTTTGCACAATGGCTAGGAGAGGGGGACCACGATTTGGGACTATTATGGAGGTTGTTTTTGCCCCAAAATGCCCATAAGTGTTTTTCTGAAAACGGTGTTTCTCTCCAGGGTAAAATCCCAAATTGCCATTTTCATTTTTGGGCTTTCCCACATTTTTATAAACTGGTAGAAGCCCCATTTTGGACATCCCACTGAGGAAATGGTTTTTCTCTCCAGGAAAATGTGGTTTTGTTGTTATGTGCATTCCCTGTTTTGGTTTGAACCTGTAAGCAAGAGATTTGGAGTGGTAGTGGACAGAAATGGCTTGATAAACCTAGTGGGGGAAAATAACCTCTCAAGAAGATCAAGAGGGCTGGCTACTCTTCTATACACACCTGGGACACTCTAGAATTGGAAGGTATGGCCTGAGGGACTGTGAATTGGGTAGGGCAATAGTTCATTGAGTGGGGTGTGTAGGCATTGTGGGTGACAAGCTGGATGGATCTTGTAGAGGAACCCATAGCTCTATGCTTGAGCTCACTAGCTTAGCAATTCTTCCTTTCCATTTCCTAGCAGCCTGATAAACCCAATTGTAGATTGGCATGGCTCATTTTGGTGTATGTTGGGCTATGTGTGAGTCTGTTGTTCCCTGGTCCCTTGTAGAAATTATGCACAGCTCGGGGGTGGCAGTTGCATCAAGAGATTGATAAGCACAACTGGCCTATGGTTGGGAGGAACGTTTCCATTGCATAGTTGGTTACTCAGGGACTAGTCTGTTTCAAGGTAAGTACTCTCATGTGCTAATTCTGTATTGTCTTAATTGATGAATGACTTGAATATCTTGTATGTATGATGGATGTGTAATGGAATTCAATTCTGTTGTGTTTTTCAAATACTTATGTATATTCAATATTTCCATCTTCTCTCTATATGCATGTTTGTATAGTATATATATGTGGCTAGATGTCCCTGAATTAGAGTCATGTTCTCTCCCATGTTGGTATGATGGGTGGGTGTGTGACAGTGCCACATCAGTTGTTGTTAGTTTATTGGTGATTTTTATACCATCGGATTTAGTTTTATCAACTCGTGATGATGCTTGAGATCATTTCTCGCTCTCACCACCATATTTTTCTGGCATTTTTTCACACTGATACAAACCGGTACACCAAAACCCTGAGGTGTTAGTGAAGGTCATCCATTAGGATCTTAACATCCCACCACGCTCTGCATTCTAGACTCTGGGATGGATGTGCACCAGTACGGTGGTGTCCCCTTTGCGCCGTACGAGCCTCGGGCAAACACTGTAATGTCGACGTTGCCACCCACTCTGTGAATTGAACCTGGGTGGAGGCTATGATACCAAATGATACGAACCATTACACCAAAACCCCGAGGTGTTAGTGAAGGCCGTCCATTAGGATCTTAACACACACACCCCTCTTCGCCTCAGTTTGTGTGCCAAATCGGCCATTACCCATTTTAAAACATTTTTCATATCTTCGGATCCAGTTTTCCATTCTCGTGACGATGCCTTAGATCACTTCTCACTCTCACAAGCGCCTTTTTGTTCGGTATAATTTTATCCCTTTTTCGGGTCGAACAACTCTTTTACGAAAAAGGCACTTAGGGAGTTTCCATTAAGCTCTTTTCTTACTCCTAAAACAATGCAAAGATCACCGAGCGATCTTGCTTCCCTTCATGCTCGCTAAAAGTATCTGAAAGGGCATCTCCTGGTATAATTTTACCCCTTTTCCAAACCTTGTAGACTAATTAAGAAAAAGGAATACTCTAGTCACATCGGCTAGAAGAGTTCTCCATTTGCATCATTTTATGCTTTTTCGGTCCTTGGATACTAACATACGAAAAAGAACACCAATGAAGTCTACTTACTGATTTCAGACTCTCTAAAATTGAAAGAAACCATGAGCAATCACTGTCTTGGGCTTGTACAAATCCACAGGACAGTACTCCTCCACCAATTCAGAGTCTTCTTGTCTTTTTCAGACTCCTTAAAAATGAAAGCACTCATGAGCATGAAAAGTCTTGGGCTCACAAAAATCCATAGGATAGTACCATTTCAAAGCACACTTTTATCCCTTCTTCGAACTCATTAAAACCATGAAGAAGGACCCAACGGTGCTTTTCGGTGCCACAACAGATCATGTCTACTCATATGGCAGCTTCCCCATTATGGTCGCCTTCAGAGTATTCTGTAGTATGTCACCCCGAGAGTCTCCCAATAGAATCCATCAGCTTGTACCCCAGAGTCACTCTAGTCTACAATACATACCCCTGATCCCTTAAGCTATGATCCTCACACCTAAAAGTTATTTTCCTATGCTGCCAGGTCAACCAGGTCATCATGCTCTGAACAAAGGAAGTTTGAGTCCACCCACTCTATGACCCCATTTATTCCCCATCCCCATAGTATGTCAGACCTACCATCAAGTACTATCACACTTCAGTTGTACACCTCGTGCTCCAGGTCCAAAGAAAGTTGCCTTTGAACTCTGGTTGGCTTCCCTGTCTTCCCTGGCCCAGTGTAGACCCATGGGTAGCCCTGTGTATTTTGCAATTCCCTCCTCATCCAGTCTGATATGAAGTCCCCTAACCTGGGTGACAAACTGTTCATCTTTGATGTGCTTCAAGTTTCTTGCGAATTCTAAATCCCCCTCTGTATTAGACCCTCTCAACCCTGAGATGAAGGGAATCCAGCCCTCATTACGGAGGATTGATAAAACCTTTGGGTTTTCATAAATGGCTTTGTGATCCTCTGGTTCACTCTTTTTGAACCCCTTTGTCATCTTGAATTTTCTACTATAATCAACAAAATGAAAAACTTTGAGTGTGGATGGCTTACCTCAACTGACAAGGATTGATTCATAGGTTTGAAGGCAGCTTGTTGGCTGAGTGACGACGCGAACTTTCTATTTTCCTTCTTCTGGAGAGCTCATATTGCAAAAATAGGTCTTTTTTGTAGACTATGCCACCTTATTTAGTTGTTCTCACACACCTCTCCCCATCATTTCAAATTGTACTTGCCACCTTACACATTCCTTTCCATTATTTAACCCTGCATTTCTTTCCATAATTGTGCATTGCACTTTTGTTCTGATCATTGGGCAATATGGTAGCTAGATGCAGGGGTTTTCATTAGCTGACATGTGTAAAGGTAAGTAATCATGATTTTGTGAGGTTTCTCTAATAATTATTTTGTGAGGTTGCTCTGAACCGTGCTGCCGAATTAACATAAAAGTTGTCCTCAGCTTTGGAAAATGACCATTTTGTGGGGAATTACGATTTGATTTGACAATAAAATAGAGAGTTAAGTTATTACCTTCAACGCTGAGCGTACCTGAGTATATGACTTGTATTGGATTGTAAGGGCATGAAATTCTGTAGTTGAGTTGAGGAGCGTCTGTCGTAAATTTTGTAATGTCAGTAGTGCCACTGATTTGTTTCTTACTGCCAGTTCCCTCGAAATTGTTGCTTTTTCTTGCGTGACTATTCGTGTAATTGATGTTGATTTGTCTTTTCATTAACTTCAACATTTTTTTGAATTTCTTGGTCATCCGTGATTTGATTTATGTAGTTGTATTTCTGGATCGCTTGAATTGATTGTTGGCTCGGTTGATTCAGATTGCTGGCTCGCTTGAGTGTGGATTCAGAAAGCTGATATTTGTTTGTATTTCTTTGATGTCTACTTTTGATTATGTTGCTAAATGTTGGTTGGCTCGATTGATTTTTCATTCTGGCTCGCTTGATTTTTCTTTCTGCCTTGCTTGTCGTAGATTTTTCGTTCTGCGTAGGGATGAATCAAGTTCATCAACTTTGTTTGTGAGATCCTGAGTGGATCATGTTTTCATTTTCTGTTGTTTTGTTTCTTTTTTCTTTTTTCTTTTTTCTTTTTTCTTTTTTTTCTTTTTTCATTTTCTTTTTTCATTTTCTTTTTTCATTTTTTTTTCATTTTTTCTATTTTTTCATTCTTATTTTTATTTTTCAACTCTTCTCTTTGAATTAAGAAATTTTCAATGATGTTCTAGGCTCTCTATCAGCATTAGATTCTGCTGATAAAGTGTCTGTGTGAACTCTTCTTTGGATTTCGGTGTCTTATAGAGTTTGAGTCTGTGTCCATTCACAATCATGGGGAATTTTTTCTCATCTATTGTTATAATTCTAATAGCTCCATTGTCATAGATGTGCTCAATGATGTAGGGTCCGATCCATCTGGTTTTCAGTTTTCCTTTGAATGTGTGAAATCTGGAGTCATAGAGTAGTGCCAAGACACCTTCTTTGAACTTCTTCTGATTGATTTTCTTGTCATGCCATTTCTTTCTTTGTTGTTGGATGTGTTAAATTTTCAGAATTTACTTCAATATGATCTAGGATATTAACTGAGAGAACAACATGTACAACAAATCTAAAGCATATCAATCATGGATACAATAATGCAAGCACACAAGAGACATAGAGTTTACTTGGTGAAAACCATAATGGTGAAAAACCCCAATAAATTCCTCAGATATATATAGAGAAATGATACAACCCAAGCATAAGAGATAGACATCTCCTAGTAGTAGCTTCTCCTCATCCACAAGTGCGCCACTCTCCTGAGAGTGTGAGAGAGAATAGAATGTGTAAAATGAGAGAGACACACTCTCTATTTATACACTAACTTGACTTGACCTTTACTCAACTAGGTCAGCCTCAACTTAACCACTTAACATAATGCTGACTGGGCCGACACCCAATAGGGTTCTCTAATAACCCTTTGACCCACATGGTTGACCCCCAATAGGGTGGTCTAATAACCCTTCGACCCACATGACTTATACAGGGCCGACCCCAACTAGGTGGCCTAATAACCCATCAAGTATAAGTTGCGACACTTACAATATAAATGACGACACTTCCATATAGAGGAATAATAACATCTCTATAAAAATAAAAACACTTCTGTATAGAGGAATAATAATTTCTCTATAGGAATACAACATACATATATATGAAATACATTCCAAAGTTACATATACATCAACACTCCCTCTTAACTAGGAAGGTATTTCTCGACACAGGTCTTCTAGCACAAGTCTTCTTCTCTGGATCATCATCACTGGATAATCGTCGTTGAGTCATCGTCATCCTCACTGCTGCTGCTATCTCAATCAATCTCTGAATCTACTCATCATAGGAAGTTCTACAGAGCTAGTCCTTTTTCATACTGGATGTAGGCCCACCACCTGCAGGTCTTCATCATCATTGGCCATACTGTGAAATCCTCAGGACTTATTACATGCGTCACAAAACCTGGCTGCAGCATCCCAGGATATTATGAGCACACAGCTCTACCTGACGGATCTCCCAACAACACATTACATGTGACCCATCACAAAACCTGGCTTAAGCATCCCAGGCTATGACAAGCACACAGCTCTACCTGTCGGATCTCCCAGGAGCACATTACATGTGATCTCACCACAAAACCTGGCTGAAGCATCCCAGGTTGTTATGAGCACACATCTCTACCTATCGGATCTCCCAGGAGCACATTACATGTGGTCCACCAAAACACCTAGCTGAAGCATCTGAGGCCTTTTTTATCCTGTCCAGATCTCCCAGGAGCAAATTACATGTGGTCATGCCAAAACCTGGTTGAAGCATCTGAGGCCTTTTTCATCATGTCTAGATCTCCTAGGATCAAATTACATGCCATAGGACAAAACCTCGCAAGAGCATCTCAGGATGTTATGGGTACACAACTCCGACCTGAAGATCTCCCAGGGCACAAATTACATATCAGAGCAATGTCTCAAAAGAGCATCCCAGGCTATTACAGGTACACAACTCCGACTTATAGGATCTCCCAGACATGCTTATCTACACAACCTGATCCATGGCCATAAAGTATCATCCTGATACTCACCATACATCATCGTTATGTACACATGATCATCCTGATCATCATCACTGCATCGTCCTGATGCATGTCATCTGGAGAAGCTTGTCATCCATGATCATCCTGATCATACAATCCATCCACCTGATGCATACCAAGTATCTACCTGATACATATCATCATATACAATGTATCTACCTGATACATACATAGATACATGATCCACACAATGTATCCATCAACATACAAGATCTACCTCATCATACCTGATACATATACAGATACATGGTCCAAGCATCCAACATGATGCATACATACATAAATGTAAATGATCCAATTGATCATATCCAGCATCCAACATGATGCGTACATACATAAATGTAAATGATCCAACCGATCATACAGAGTAGAAACTAGAACATCATCCTGATGGTCATAATCCAGCGCTTACATCCACAACCATGTGAAGGATCCTCCTTCCAACATGCTTGGAATGGCTTCAACAAATGTCTTCATCACTTCTTCCTCGAAGTGTCATCGATCTAAAAAACACCAAGCCTCTCTCTGAAGTACTCGAACTTCACTCTGGCTAGTGGCTTCGTTAACACATATGCAATCTACTCATCCGTCGCAACATACAAGAGCTTCACTGCTCCTCTTTGCACCATATCCTTGATATAGTGGTATTTGATCTCTATGTGTTTCTACCTATCGTAAAACACCGGGTTCTCAGACAAATTCACAAAACTCTGTTTGTCACAAAAGATACTATTAGTCTCCAGCGGGAGATCAAATAACTCTTACAGTAGCTTCAGAAGCCATACTGCCTCACGACTAGCTAAACAGGATGCAACATACTCTGCCTCAGCTGTACTCAGTGCTACGCAGTATTGCTTCCTGCTAAACCAAGAGATCACACCTAATCCCATACTGAAGCAACACCCAGATGTGCTCTTCCTATCTGCAGCACTGCCTGCCCAATCTGAATCAACATAACCCTGCAGGTTAAACTTTTGATTCGCTTCATACCTGAGCCCATAATCAACTGTACCCTTCAGGTACATCAAGGACCCAATCATCTGACGATACATCGTGACATCAACCGGATAAGATGGAGCATCATGCAGAAGCTTCAGGTTCATTGTCATAGGTGTGGCCATAGCCTTGTAGTCCATCATCTCAAACCTCTTCAGGATCTCTACTGCATACTTCCCTTGTCCAAGGAAGATTCCATCTGTACTCTGCCACACCTCCATGCCAAAAACAAATAGTGCATCATCCCCAAGTTCTTCATCTCGAACTCAGCAGCAAGATTCCGCTCCATGTTGGAAATCAATCTATCCTCACTTATTACAAATAGGTCATCCACATACAATAGTAGTATCACTGGATTTCCTTCCTCAACCTTGTAGTAAAGGTTGGAATCCGCTTTACTCTTGGTAAAGCCCAAACTGGATAGAAAGTTGTCTATCCTACCATACAAAGTTCTGCACATATATGACTCCTTGTCATGTGTCTCAGAACCAAGTGGCTTCTCCACATATACTTCTTCTTCAACTACACCATTCAATAAGGCTGTCTTGAAATCCATCTGGTGTATCTTCCACTTCATCACTACAACCAGAGCAAGTATGGATCTAATGGAAGTGCATCGAGCTACAGGAGCAAAAGTCTCTATGCTACCACCTGCAGCATGCTTGATCTTGTAGATCCTCTTGGAAGTCACTACAGACTACCCTTTTGAACTGCATCCCAAACATCTTCATGATCGACTGGTACTCCTTGATCATGGCATTCTTCCCAGATCCTGGGAACTTTAATATCTTCAATATTTTCAATAGATAACTTTGTTGCTGAACAAATGTTGTAGTCCTTCTTTTGTAGGTGATGGTATACGATCTTTCCTATACAATAAGTTAAATTGCATGATTAGAAAACATCTTATAGTTTTTAGAACAAATTCTTACACATAAAGAAATATGTCATACAGTCATGCAATTATCTTAGCCAATGCTTCAATACAACATTTATCCATATCCCGTAACTTTCTAGATGCCTTCCAATCTCTACCAGAACATTGTTAAGAGTGTGCACAACTCCCAACATGTCAGCAAAGAGGTTTCATTCTAGATAAGTAGCAATGTAATGTTGTACATTGCCATAGGCCACTTACCCATGTATATTAGTATTATACTGTTCATCGATGCAACTATTCTAATATGCATAATACACAACCTAATTCTAGGAAAATCAGTATATACATTATTGAACAGTATTATTTAAACAATAAAATATCCATGTAATGAGAATTCAAGTACATATCTTTGTTTGTTTGTTGGGTTGACTCTCTCTCATTCTTTGCTTCTTTTCTGCAACTCCATTCTGATGTGGATTTTGAGAAGTGGTCAACTCCCTCTGAATATCTGCATCCTTGCAAAAACTACTGAAGTGTGCTCCTTCTTGATCTTTGCTTCCTTGTAGGAACAACTAGAGTGTCCTCCGTCTTGATCTTTGCTTCCTGGATTTCCTGTCCTTGAACTTATATCCATCCTTAATCACTATGCATGCTTATTAGTATCATCATTGTGTTATCATTGAGGTCTCATACATAATCATACATTCATTAGTATATTCTTAATACTATCAAAACACAATAATCTTATGCATGTATAGTCATGATAATTTCAAACAGAAATAATAACCATTTCAAGGTTTATATAGGACTCTTATGGTTAGTCATATCATAAATTAAAGTAAGAAACATAATATGCCTAAACCCATGATTACTCAAACCTATACCTTCATGATTCTTTTGGTTAGTCATATCATCAATTATGGTAAGAAGCATAATATGCACACAACCATGACTATTCAAACCTATGACTTCATGAATACTCATTATCAACAACAGAACAGTATAAGATCCTAACACAAGGTAGGATTCTAGCTTGATATAGGAAAAACATACCTGGATTAGCATGCTAGCTAGTTATGTCTAACATACCCACATAATGTTTTCTGGTTCTCTTCAATGACTTGTGCTAGTAACCTGCATGTCTCATAAGTTATCCATTGTAGAACCAAGTTATACATACCTCGTAAGTAGATTTTCTAAGTGATCCATGACAATGGATGAATCTTTGTCTTCATGTCATCATGATCATATGTTCTTGAACTAGAACATGATTTGTCTTTCTTGGTGTACCTGTCATGTTAGCGAACAACATAAACCTAATACAACACCATAATGCATTAGTACAATCATAAGTGTCAACACCCTAATGCATGCATTCATAATTTTGTTAAGCTGATACGGCAAGTCTAAAATCAAGATTGTTCTAACTGTAATAACATGAAGACAAACATATCATAAACTTAATCATGAAAAAATCTCGAGACATACCTGGACGTGACCCTGAACTGGGGTTTGATGAAGCCCACTCTTCTGCCCAATCAAAAGGTTTGATCAAAAGCTCTAAGATTCTATTTTTTTGAGGAGCTTCCAGTTGTGGTCATAGGTTTAAAAAATTTCCATTTTTATAGAAGCCCTAATTTTCCACTTTTCTGATCAAAGTCCCGAACTAGGGTCCGATCAAGCTCAACCTTCTACCCAACCAAAAATTCTGATATTGGTCTCTAAATTTTGATTTTGATGATTAGCATTCACCCGTGGTCTCTGATTACAAGAATTCCAACTTTCTCCGAAACCCTAAATTCCAAAAGCCATGAATGAAGGTGCTAAAAAATAATTCAATTTTGATAGAAATATGTACCTGATTGTTTCTGGTGTAACTCTGCACCTTTTGACCAACAGGGTCTGAAAACCTTTTTTATGGTATCCTGACCTGTCATCTTTCCATCCCAATAG
The DNA here is from genome assembly GCA_027924585.1 of Larix kaempferi. NCBI lineage: Eukaryota > Viridiplantae > Streptophyta > Pinopsida > Pinales > Pinaceae > Larix > Larix kaempferi. Next base: position 1,243,624 of record BSBM01000156.1, on the reverse strand, counting down.
GTCTGACCTCAATTGGATTTTCTGAGAGAGAGTTATGCCAAGTGTCGCAATGTGACCTATTTATGGGATAATACAGGAGAGCAAACTTGTACGGTATTCCACGTGTCACTGGTTCAACTTCGGCCTCTAAAAACATTTCTTGAGATAGTATAGTCTGTGTACTACCTGTCACTTTTTACGAAATTTCATTTGGATCTTCCTAGCCCAAGGTCACCTGTTTTTGACTCAGATCTGGAAGAGGCTGAAACCCTATATTGTACAGATCATAAATCCCAAAGTACAACGAATTAGAGGTTGTCCTTTGGACACAAGGTACATGGGGATCGGATCTTCGACCTATAAAATTTTCAGATCCGAACAATTTTTGAAAATGGATTTATAGTGAAAGTGCTACGATGCATGGTTTTTTCTATATCAAGCCCTAGCATCGTAAGTAAAACAAGTGTCATACATGCCATATCATGCCTTCTTTCAGGCTAGCTCTGATACCATGTTAAATTTTCAGAATTTTCTTCAATATGATCTAGGATCTTAACTGAGAGAACAACATGTACAGTAAATCTACAACATATCAATCATGGACACAATAATGCAATCACACAAGAGACACAAAGTTTACTTGGGGAAAACCATAAAGGTGAAAAACCCCAATAAATTCCTTAGATATAGATAGAACAATGATACAACCCAAGCATAAGAGATAGACATCTCCTAGCAGCAGCTTCTCCTCCTCCACAAGTGCGCCACTCTCCTGAGAGTGTAAGAGAGAATAGAATGTGTAAAATGAGAGAGACACACTCTCTATTTATACACTAACTGGACTTGACCTTTCCTCAACTAAGTCGGCTTCAACTTAACCACTTAACATAATGTTGACTGGGCCGACACCCAATAGGGTGGTCTAATAACCCTTTGACCCACATGGCCAACCCCCAATAGGGTGGTCTAATAACCCTTCGACCCACATGACTTATATAGGGCCGACCCCAACAAGGTGTTCCAATAACCCATCAAGTATAAGTTACAACACTTACAATATAAACGACGACACTTCCATATAGAGGAATAATAACATCTCTATAGGAATACAAACACTTCTATATAGAGGAATAATAACGTCTCTATAGGAATACAATATACATATATGTGAAATACATTATGAAGTTACATATACATCAACAGGATGATTTCAGTGTGGCCAAGTGCTTGTTGGCGTTGCTCATCCAACTGATTTAATTGTAGTATTCGTTCCTGCTGGATGTCTGAAAGTTCCATGTTCAACTCAGCTGCAATCCTCAATGTTTTGATCTCAAACTCAATGGGAAGCATTATTTTCTTTCCATAGACTAGCTCATATGGTGTGAAGCCTGTTGTTGTCTTCCATGTAGTATTATAAGCCCAGACTGCCTCACTTAGTTGGTCTGCCCAATCTGTTTTGTGGATTTGTACAGTTTTGGTCAAGATCCTTTCTATTTCTCTGTTTGTCACCTCAGCTTGACCTTTAGCCTGAGGGTGGTAGGGAGTATGTTTTCTGTGTTTAACCTTGTTTCTTTTAAGCAGGTCCTCCATAAGGTTGGATGTAAATTGTGGGTCCTAGTCAGAAACTAGCTCTCATGGGACTCCAAATCGGTGGAAGATTTGATCTGTAAAAAACTTTGCCACATTAGTTTCATTTACTGCTGCAAGTGCTGCTACTTCTACCCACTTTGTATGGTATTTATTGCATACAAGGATGTAGCTTTTCTGATTTGATTGTGGGTTAAATGGGCTAATGAAATCCAATCCCCGTTTTTTGAATGGTTCCAATCAGATTTGTGGATGGAGAAGCATATCTTCCCGTTGTGAAGGCTTCCCCATTCATTGACAGTCATCACAATGTGAAACATATTCATAGCTGTCCTTGTGGAGTGTTGGCAAATAATATCCAGTCTGCAATATCTTATAGGCTATCCTCTTTACATCATAATGTCCTTTACATGGTTCATTATGGGTGGCATGCAGTATGTCATGGACTTCATCTTCCCTAATGCATCTTTTCAATACATGGTCTGGTCCTTTTTTGAAAAGCATGCCTTCTATCCATGTGTAGGTGGCACTTTGCCTTATGATTTTGTTCTTCTCTTGTTGTGGGAATTCTCCAGACACTAAGTAGTTTTCTATGTCAGCAAACCATGGGATTCTTGTGAATATTGCAAAAAGATGCTGATTAGGAAAATTGTCATTTACCATTTCATTGTCTTGTCCATGGGTTATCCTAGATAGGAAATCAACAACTACATTGCGTTTTCCTGGCTTATCCAAAATTGTGATGTCAAACTCTTGTAGGAGGAGTAGCGATCTAGTGATTTGAGCACTTGTGTTAGGTTTGTTCATGAGATACTTGATTGTTGAATGGTCTGTGTGGACAAACACTTGGTATCCAGTTATGTAGTTCCTGAATTTGTTAATGGCATGTATGATAGCCAAAAACTCCTTCTCTGTGACTGTATAATTTAATTTTGCTCCTGCCAAGTTTTTGCTGATATAGTATATGGCATATGGCTTCTTCTCTCTTTCTTGTCCAATGACAGATCCAATGGCCTTATATGATGCAGCAGAGTGGATGTGGAATGGAAGTGCCCAATTTGGTCCTTGGAGTACTAGGGATGTAAGTGTTTTCTCCTTGAGTTTTTCAAATGGTAACATACAATGTTTTGTCCAATTAAATTCTGTGTCTTTTGTGAGAAGGGCAAACATTGGTGCAGCAATCTTGCTATAACTCTCAATGAATCTTCTATAGTATCCTGTTTGTCCAAGAAAACTTCTCACATCTCTTTGTTTCACAGGTGGTGGCGATGTTTTGATGACTGTGACTTTTTCCTGATCAACTTCTATTCCTCTCTGTGAAATATGGTGTCCAAGCACAGTGCCTTCTTCCATGAGCATTCTGCATTTATCGTTGTTGAGGCATAAGCTCATCTCGATACATTTTTTCAAAACCAGTTCTAGATGTTTTAGTGGTTGGTCAAAATTCTAGCCATAGGGTGTGAATTCATCCATGTAGACCTCCATTTGTTCATTAATAAAATTAGAGAAGATACTTAAGATTGCCCTCTAAAACGTTGTTGGGACATTATAGAGCCCAAAGGGGAGCAATCTGTAGGCATAAGTGCCCCATGGGCATGTGAATGTTGTTTTGTCCTGATCAGCTCGGTGTAAGAGGATTTGGTTGTACCCACTGAACCCATCTAAGAATGAGAAAAAAATTGTTCCCGGCTAGTGTGTCTAGTACTTGGTCGATGAATGGGAGAGGGAAATGATCTTTCTTGGTTTCTTTATTGAGCTCTCTGTAGTCCACAAAAATCCTCCACTTCCCTACATTTTTAGGAACTATGAGCAGTGGTGATACCCACTCACTATCTGAGATTGGGTATATGAACCCTGCATCTAACAACTTTTTTAATTCCAGCTTAACTATGTCCTTTAGTCTTGGGTTCATTCTTCTCTGTGGTTTCCTAATAGGAACAACACTTTCCTTTATGTAGATATAATGTTTACAGATGTTTGGGTGGATACCCTTCATGTTAGTATACGTCCATGCAAAGGCTTTGTTCTTGTTTGTCAGTACCTTCAGGAATTGTTGTTCTTGTCCTGGCTCCAAATTGGAGTTAATATTAACCATCCTACCTAGCCTTATCTTGACTATTTTTACCTGAATTGGTTGTTGTTCAAGTGTGAGTACCTCTGCCCACATTTTTTCAGGATCGTGGTTTAATGTTTCCTCTCGTTGTTGCTGACCTGTGCCAAGAAAATCTTCAAACATATTTTGATTAGAAGAAGCATTTTGAATAAACCTATCTAAATGACTATCTTCGTCGATGGATTTTAGTGATAGGGCAGCTTCTATTGTAAGGACAGGTCATATGTTTTGGTTGGATGTGTCATCATAATCGTCTGTCCGGTTCTGATCTTCTAGGTCTGAAGACTTCCTGGTTGGGGGATAAATCATGATTTTATTCCTAGCTTGGACACTCGTGGTTGTCATGTTGCCCGATCTACACCCTATGTCATTTGCAGTTTCCAGCCATGGTCTCCCTAGTATTATTGGGTATCCACTAAGTTTACTCTTTACTTCGATGAGTATGAAATCAGTTAGGTATTCCCAAGATTCTATGTTGATAATTATGTCTTCGAGCATCCCTTCAGGTTTTAGTGTTGATGTATCAACTGGCTGTAGGATGGTAGTTGTTGGCCTAACCATCAATTGTAGTCCTAAGGCTATCATGGTATTCTTAGTCATTAGGTTTAATGCATCCCATAAATCAATTAGGCTGCTGGGGATATGCTTGTTTTTTATGGTCACGTTTACTACTAGGCTTCCTGGATCAAGATATTTGGGGTTTACAATGCACCTAGCATTAAACTTGCTAACTGGCCTACTACGTTTATCGTGGGTGGGTCACATCTTCTTCTACCAGGTCTTTTCAAACAATTTTCTTTAATAAACGTGTTGCAGATAGGCACATCTCTTATGGCCTGTAAAATTGGAATTTGGATATTCAAGTGTTTCAATTCGTTCAGAATTGCATTATCGTCTTCTTCTCTTGTATTTCATACAATTTTTTCAGGGAATGGAGGGTTTCTATTTTGTGTGAGTGGTCGAATTTCTTCCTCCTGAGGGCTTGGATCATCTGTATGTTGAATATGAGGTTGTGTTGTTTGTTCATGAAACTTATCTTCTTGATTATTCTGTGTGTGTGTATTTTGCAATTTTTTCCTAGACCTTAGATTAATCTCATTTATTTCCAAGGTATCCACTACATAAGTGGGAAACAACATCATTTCAGTATTGTAGGCTTGTTGCTGCCCTAGCCTGTTGTTTTTAGTGTTTGGAATTGGCTAGAAAGGAATTGGTGGAGGTCTGGGGGGCGGTTGGTTTTTTTGTGGCGGCATGATGAGTGGTTGTTGCTGCTGTAATGGAGCCCTTTAATTCAATGAATAAGGATATTGATTTCCATAATTTGTGGTTGGTTGAGCAAAAGGTGGGGGGTATGGAGAGTAATATTGGGGGAAATAGGGTTGTTGATATGGTTGGATTTGCTGCCACTGGTTTGGACTTGGTTTAGATGCCCATGGGGCTAGTACTGCATTCCAATTTCGCTGGTTACTTCCCTGGTTATATTAGGCTTGGTTGTTGGGTTGGTAAGGCCTAGCAAGATTATTTCTCCTTTGATTGACGAAATAGAGTTTCTCTATTGCACCTTTAGTTGTGGGCTCTTGAATAGAAGTTTTGCATGAGGGAAACAGAGGAAATTTATCAGTGGAGTGGTCATCAATGCAAAGGCCACATATTTCTATGGTGTTTATTGTGCATGGCCCCTTCTCATGTTTTTTTTCTGCAGCGTGGACAAAAGACTGGCAATGCCTCATTTCTTTCATCACGTTTCTTCTTAATTTGAAGTGCATCAAGTTGCATGGCCAGAGATTGTAGGATATAGGTCTTCATTTCATCTAACAGGTTTCCTAAATCATATTTTGTAAGGTTTGGTCATGAAGATGTTGATCCCCCAGTAAATGGGTGTGAATCCCTTGTCCCACTTTTACCTTTCCTAGATCTAGAATAGTTTTAGAAAATTTGAAGCATTTGGTAATGAGTTTTCTGGAATATATCTCCATCTCCCAGAAGGTTTAAGACTTCTAGATTTTCCTCTTTTATCGCTCTAAGAAGGACAAGTTTTAGTGATTCAGGATCTAAGGTGCAGTGACTAGCTCATTTGTAGTTGAGTTGAACATTAGAGGAAATTTGGATGAAAAATGGGCCTTTTAACCCTAAATTACAATTTCTTGTCATCACATATTAGCCAATCAAAATGCTTTTAAATTCAAACAAGGTGCATGTAAAAAAATTGGAGGGAAAAAATAAAAACTACTTTTTTGGATCGTATTTTCAAATTATCTCCTTGTAGGTTTACTCAAATTTCAAGCCGGAGGACTCATTGGATGAATAATTAAATTATGCATCCAATGCGTACCCATGTTGCATACTTTTAACAACATCCACACCATGAAAATTTTAAAATACATTAATATACGTGTTTTCTCTCACTAGAAACACGTTTTTTAATGTATTTTCAATTTTTCATGGTGTGGATGTTGTTAAAAGTATGGAACATGGGTACTCGTTACATGCATAATTTAATTATGCATCCAACGAGTCCTCCTGCTTGAAATTTGAGTAAACCTACAAGGAAATAAGTTGAAAATACGATCCAAAAAAGTAGTTTTTTTACTCTCTCTTTACTATTATTTTACTATTTTCCTTAGGAGGTCCATTTTTTACCCAAATTTCCTCTAATGATCGTTGTGCGTAATATTCTAAGGATTCTCTTTCTCTTTGTTGCATTCTGAAGATTTCATCTCTTGTATCTTTTTCCTTAGAGTAGTCCCTATATTTTTCTAGGAAAGTTTGTTTCATTTGGTCCCATGTAAAAATGTTGTTCCCTTCTAGGCTCAAAAACCATCTGAGTGATAGATCTTTCAATGTAGAAGGAAAGAGTCTTAGTTTTTGTGCATCAGTGGTGTAGCCAAATGACCTACAGACTACCTCAAACTCAAATAGGAATGTGTCAGGATCCTCTGAGGTTAGGCCATGGAAGTTTGGTAGGTTATTAGGGTTGATATTTTTCATCCTTGCATCTCCAAGAGGTACACTGATGGGAAAAGTGAACAACTCTCTGGGTTCCTCCTCTTCCTCTTCCATAGTGGTGTTTGAGCTAGAGCTAGCAAAGAAGTTATCTTTGTGTGGATCGTAGCTAGAATAAGCCTCTACTTCTGAGTTAAGGAACTCGAATTGAGAATTATAAGAATTGGTGTTGCTCATAGGGCGAGCAGGCAGAAATCGTCCAAATCTATCTCGCTGTCATCTAGGCATTCATGGTAATAATGTTATGTTTGTGGTTGTTTTTGTATGTTTTTTTTTTAAATATGTCTCCTATGGATTAAGCACCTCCCCGGCAACTGCGCTTAAAAGTGGTGGACTCTGGGAATGGATACCTAATTACGGTAGCTAAAACGGAAGCATACTTTAATTATCAACCAGGGAGCATACAAACTTAAGAGGTGCTAAGCACTTTGTGTGCTCTATAGGATAGTATTCATCATTTTAGGATGATGGGGTGTGCCTTGAAGGTTTCTCGAAAAGGAAATGGGAATGGTCTATTGTTAAACAACGAATGAAGGAATATGAAAATACTGTAAATCTGTAAACTAGAAATGCTGAAACTAATAGATTTTTATGCTAAGAATTAAATACTGAAAGGATGCAAATCTAATCTAATAAATCAAATGCTGAAAGCTTGGGAAACTTGATATAGAAATAAAGTGTTGAAAACTAGAAGTTTAACTTGAAATTCAATGCTGAAAATTAATCAAACTTGACCTCATTCAAATCCAATACTGAAAGCAATAACCATCTATTCTATTCAAATCCAAAGAACTAAAATGATTAACTCCTATATAACAAAACTTTGATAACAGAAATATTCATGGCATCGCAGATCTAAATCATGGTCTAAAATTAATATAGCGAGCTGAAAAATAGAGTTAATTACGCCTGCACATAATGCATGTACAGGACTATAGGAAGCATATTAGAGAACTACAGAATCAATGTTGGCAAACTACACATAAAAAGTGTTGAAATGAAAGGATCACTTAACTAAAATAAAACCATGGCATTCAAACATTACCAAAGTACTTCATATATGATAGGGATTTAAATCAATTCATAGCACATATGAAAAATACCTGAAATGGAAACAAAGCTCTTGACCTACGTGTTGGAGGGGCCCTCTCAAACTCATATTTTAGGAGTGGGAAAAGTCTTATAAATGCAAAGCTTGAAACAACATTACTTCTTCGATTAAAATCATAATCTCATTTTTAGAAAAGTCTTAACACATAATTGTCTCGAATAACATATACTGAAATGTAAATTCTACAAAAAATTCCAATAGGAGCCTCTTGCTAACCAAGAGTCCCATATTTATATCTATTTTGGAACATAACCTAACTCTATGATTTAAATGTCAATTATGTTGAACAGGAGTTCTCTTCTACAAATCAGGAAAAAGGCATTGAGCGACTTATGGTCTTTCAGTCCTTGCACTGGAATTGATGGTTGTCTCTTGGATTACCTGCACCTGCTCATACACACTTATTTCCATATGATTAGCTCATAGAAAACTCTTTTAGGCATAAAATAAATAACCTCTAAACTGCTCTATCAAATAATCCAAACAAATCATTAAACCCCACAAACAAAGGCATTTTCCATATCCATTAGTGTGCTTGTGTGGCATCAAAAGGCTTATAAAGTACCTAATTTGGGGCTCATCAAGGTACACAACAATTTATCTTGGGAAACCCTCAAGGGGAAGAAAACCCAGCAAGAAATTCCTTAATATAGATTACCAAAGTACAATGCCCAAAAATAAGTCTCACAAAGAAGAGAGACAAAACCCAAAATCTAGAGCCAAGTACAATACTCCTCCTCCTTCGCAATATTCCTCTCACCTCTACTGTGCAATGCTTGAGTGAGTGAGTGGTACAAACGAGAGGAAGACACTCTCTATTTATACTTTACTTTTACTTGACATTTAACCTAACTAGGTCGGCCTCACTAACTTAACTGGGCTGACCTCTCTAGGAAAACTCAAATAATATTTAAATTACATTCTTTTCGGTACTAATGACCCAGCTTACAATGGAGGTTTTACCTCATTACATAACCTTTTATGTTAAATACATCCCCCGAAGGAGGAATAATACAAGTAGAATATTCTTCGAAGTTACATTATTTCAACATCTTGAACATATAGTGAGAATGTTTTTTCAATTACTTCATAGTGTCCCCCATTTAGTAAATTTTTCATGATGTTAGAGATTCACAGTTTAGAATTTTTCCTTGGAATACATCTAATGTAATTTCATTTCCTTGTGAAGAGAATCTCATGAAAATTTCCTAAAAATTAAGAACCATTATTCCCAATGAATGTATCCGCTGGACCTCTAGTACATCAATGCAAACCATTTGGATTGCAATGATTGTACAATCCAATAAATAATCCCCAACATTAAGCTTAATACTATGGAATTTCCCTAAACAATTTATGGAACCTCCATCTTTAATGATTACTTGAAATTCTAGTGTTGAATATATAAAGAAATTGAGAATTTTGGTGAATTTGAAATTTATGAAGTTACAGGTAGTACCATAATTAATCAACACAGATACATTTTTATTTTTTATATATCCTTCTATCTTATGAGTTTTAAGAGTGATAATTCTTTCCAATGCATGGGAATATATTGTTGGAGTAGTCTCCTCCAAATATACCTATAGATGTTGTTCTGGTTCTGGATCGTCTTCCTCTTCATTATCTATGTAGAATAATTTATTCTCACTACACTTATGCCATTTATTGTACTTGTCACATTTAAAACATAGTCCCTTTTCTCTTCTTTCCTCCTATGGATGAGGCATGAACCTTGTAGGATGATTATGGTTAGTGGAGGATTGGTTTCCCTCTCTATAGGGGTTAAGAAGCCCTTCTAGTAGCCATATTTTTGCGTTCAACTTTCCTTTCCAAACTAGAATCATTCTCCAATTATTTAGGTTGAAATAGATGTACCTCGTATTGAATGCTCTCCTTTAGAGTACCCATAAAGAGATACAACAAATTGTCCCCTTGAATGCTCTTCACTCTGAGAATCAACTTTTAAAATTGCTTGAAGTGATCTGTAACTAAGCCTTTTTGCTTGAGATTTATCAATTATCTAAAGAAGTTTTTAATCTTAATATCCCCTAAATGTACTATCAATTCTTCTAGAAATACATACCAAGAAATAATATAGTCCCTTTGATGACACCCTCCTTCTCTTGAGTCTTTTTGGAGGCTGTTTAGATACCATTTTCCTTTCATGTTTAGGTTTTTCCAACTAAAACGATCCAATTCCAAATCAAGTGCCAGGTATTTTTTTAGCTCTACTTGACACTTCTTGGATCCACCTACGATGACTCCTCCCTAATATGGTTCCTTCCATATCTTTGGTGCCTTTAGTATTCAATGGGGCCTCATTTTTTGTCATTTGTCATATTACCAAATGAAATTATTTCTTCTCATGTATTTAGATCATATGTGATATGGACCATGTGTATGTACTTACATTGGGCCTCTCTTGTCTTGCATTATCATTTTGTAATCTCACATAGTAGTTATTCATGTCATATGATTTGCACCCATTAGTTCACAATCTAATTCTGTATTAATAGACATATATGAACATGGTGATCCTACCCCATACCTGAACACCTTTGTATTTGAGATTATATAGATACCTTACCCCCTTTGTTAGTTATTTTCAAGGGGATATCCATGGCCCCTTTGGTATGGCGATTTTCTCTCTTCACCACTCCTAATCCTAGCTTAAGTAGTTTTGTTTCCTTATGCACTATCCTATAGTATTTATTCATGTATTTTGATCTGAACCCATGAGATCACGATCTAATTTTCTATTAATACACATATATGAGCATCAATATCCTACCCCATACCTTACCCCCTTTACATTTGATATTATATACATGTTATTAGATTTTCATCATTTAATTCAATATATCTAGGATCTTAACTGAAAGAACAACATGTACAGCATATCAAGCATAAGAGAAAAGAGACAAGAGACACAAAACATTTCACCGGGGAAAACCAAGAAGGTGAAAAACCCGACAACTTCCTCAAAGATAGAATAAGAACCAATACAAGGATCACCATGATCAAACCCAAGAGATAGATATCTTCAGCAGCATGCTCCTCCTCCACTTGTGGGCATCCTCCTCTTCTCTCACTATGCGAAGTGAGTGAATAATAGAATGTGTAAAATGAGAGAGACACACTCTCTATTTATACACTAACTTTCACTTGACGTTTACTCAACTAGGTCAGCCTCAACTTAACCACTTAACATAACGCTGAATGGCCTGACCCCTACTAGGGTGGTCTAATAACCCTTTGACCCACATGACTCATACAGGGCCGACCCCATCAAGGTGGTCTAATAACCCATCAATTATAAGTTATGACACTTACAATATAACTTGCGACACATGCAAGTACAACTGACGACACTTCCAATCGGAGGAATAATACATCTCCATTGGGGATACAATAAAGTACAAATACAATATACAAGTGAATATCTTCCAAAGTTACAAATACATCAACACTCCCTCTTAACTAGGAAGATATTCCCTTGACACAAGTCATCAATACATATAGGCACAAGTATGCAATTCTATAGCTGGATCATCATCACTAGATCACGGAGCATCATCATCATCACTGCTACTGTACTTGACATCTCGATCACTGGGCTATCTCTAAATTCTTCTTGTCATAGGAATTTCTACAGAGACAACCCTTTTTCATGATGGATGTAGGCCGACCTCCTGTAGGTCTTCATCAACACTGGCCATACTGTGGAATCCTCAAGACTTATTACGTGCGTCAACAAAACCTCGGGACAACATCCTAGCTCAGACTATAGGATCTCCCAGGATCTTTTACATGTTGACTGTCACAAAACCTTAAAAGAGTGTCTTGCAATCTGTAAGATCTCTAAAGAGCATCCCAGGAATAATTACGACCTTACTGCTCAACCTATCGGATCTCTAGGGCTGATTTCATGTGACTCTCACCACAAAACCTTAAAAGAGTGTCCTGCATCCTACAAGAACTCTAAAGAGCATGCCAGGACTGATTACGAGCTTACTGCTCAACCTATTAAATCTCCAGGGCTAATTACATGTGGTTAGGAAAAACCTTTAAAGAGTGTCTTGTAACCTGTAAGAACTCTACAGAGCATCCCATAACTGATTATGAGCTTACTGCTCAACCTATCGGATATCCAGGGCTGATTGCATGTCTCTCGTAGCGAAACCTCGAAAGAGCATCCTAGCTCAGACTATAGGATCTCCCAGGATCTTTTCTATGCTATATCCACAACCTATACACGGCCATGGAATATCAACCTGATACTCATGATCATACTGATCATCATCATATAGTACATCATCCTGATGCACATCATCATCGGATGATCATCCTGATCATTGTCACCACATCGTCCTGATGCATATCATTTGGAGTATCGTCTTGATACTCGTCACATATGATCATCCTCATCATCATCATAGTATCGTCTTGATGCATGTCATCTATAGTATTGTCCTGATACTCATCACATATGGTCATCTTGATCATCATCATAGCATCATCCTGATGGATGTCATCCAAAGCATCATCTTGATAGTCGTCATCATCATATAATCAAACTAATCATACAAAGCATCCACGTGATGCATATCATCACACATGATCCACCTGATGCATATCATCACACATGATCCACCTGATCATGTAAAGCATCCACCTGATGCATATCATCACACATGATCCACCTGATCACGTAAAGCATCCACCTGATGCATATCATAACACATGATACACCTGACCATGTAAAGCATCCACCTGATGCATATGATCATTCTGATCAATATCATGCAGAACATCATCCAGAGCATCGTCCTAATGCAAATCACATAGTGCTTACATCCACAGCCATGGGAAGGACCCTCCTATCACCATGCTTTGAATGGCTCCTGCAAATGTGTCCCATCACTTCTTCCTCGAAGTATCTTCTATCTAAAGAACATCAAGCCTCTCTCTGAAGTACTCAAACTTCACTTTGGCTAATCGTTTAGTCAACACATTTGCAACCTGCTCATCTGTCATAACACACAGGAGCTTCACTGCTCCTCTCTGCACCATATCCATTATATAGTGATATTTGATCTCGATGTGCTTCGACCATCGGGTTCTCAGAAAACTTCACACAACTCTACTTGTCACAAAAGATACCAGTAGCATTCAACGGGAGATCAAATAACTCAGACAGTAGCTTCCTAATCCATATTGCCTCACAACTAGCCGAACAAGCTGCAACATACTCTGTTGCAGCTGTACTTAGTGCTACACAGGACTGCTTCTTGCTAAACCAAGACATCGCACATGATCCTATACTGAAGCAGCACCCCAAAGTGATATTCATATCTGCAGCACTGCCTGCCCAATCTGAATCAACATAACCCTCCTGGTTAAACTTTTGATTCGCATCATACTTGAGCCCATAATCAACCGTACCCTCCAGGTACCTTAGAATATGCTTCACAGCAACCAGATGAACACCTCTCGGATACATCAGGAACCTGCTCAATGTGTTCACCGCAAAGCAAATATTTGGTCTCATGTTCATTAGGTACATCAAGGACCAATCATCTGACGATACACCGTGACATCAACCGTCTCAGATGAAGCATCACACAGAAGCTTCAGGTTTGATTCCATAGTTGTGTCCATGGCCTTGCAGTCCATCATCTCGAACCGCTTCAAGATCTCTACTGCATACTTCCCTTGTCCAAGGAAGATTCCATCTGCACTCTGCCACACCTCCATGCCTAGAAAGTAATGCATCATACCCAAGTCCTTAAACTCAAACTCAATAGCAAGCTTCCTCTTTGTGTCGACAATCAATCTATCATTTCCTGTCACAAACAGGTCATCCACATACAATAGTAGTATTATTGGATTTCCTTCCTCAACCTTGTAGTAAAGGTTGGAATCCTCTTTACTCTTGGTAAAGCCCAAACTGGATAGAAAGCTGTCTATCCTACCATACAAAGTCCTAGGATCTTGCTTCAAGCCATACAAGGCTTTCTTCAATCTGCACACATATGACTCCCTGTCATGTGTCTCAAAATCGAGTGGTTGCTCCACATTCACTTCCTCTTCGACTAAATCATTCAAGAAAGCTATCTTGACATCCATCTGGTGTATCTTCCACTTCATCATTGCAGCCAGAGCAAGTATTGTTCTGATGGAAGTGTATCTGGCTATAGGAGCAAAAGTATCTTCATAATCTATCCCTTCTTTCTGGTAGAATCCACGAGCTACAAATCTCGCCTTGTATTCCTCTATTCTATCATCTGCATTATGCTTGATCTTATAGATCCACTTGGAAGTCAAAACAGACTTCCCTTACATCCCAAACATCATTCTTCATGATCATCTAGTATTCCTCGATCATGGCATTCTTTCTTTATCATATCCTGAATCTTGGGAACTTAAGTTATCTTCAATAGATAGTTTTCTTTGATCTTTGTTGCTGGAACAAATGTTGTAGTCCTTCTTTTGTAGGTGATTGTACACGATCCTTCCTACAAGTCAAATTCAATTGCATGATTAGAAACATCTCATAGTTTATAGAAAAAAGTCTTATACATAAAGGCATATGTCATAGAGTCATGCAATTATCTTAGCCAATGCTTCAGTACAACATTTATCCATATCCCGTATTCATACAATAACTTTCTAGATGCCTTCCATCTCTACCAAAACATTGTTAAGATTTTGCACTACTCCCAACATGTTAGCAAAGAGGTTTCATTCTAGATAAGTAGCAATGGAATGTTGTATAGTACCATAGGCCACTTACCCATTACTTGCATATTAGTAGTAGCTTGTTCATTAACGCAACTTTTCTATAATGCAAAATGTACATCCTAAATCTAGGAACATAAGTATGTACATGACTGTACAACATCATTTAAGTAATCATATAATAACTGACAATTCAAATACTTATCTTTGTTTAGTTTATAGATATCCTCAGTAGCATGCTCCTCCTCCACTTGTGCGCATCCTCCTCTTCTCTCACTAATGCGAAGTGAGTGAATAATATAATGTGTAAAATGAGAGAGGCACACTCTATTTACACACTAACTTTCACTTGACCTTTACTTAACTAGGTCGGCCTCAACTTAACCACTTAACATAATGCTGACTAGGCCGACCCTTGTATAGGGTGGTCTAATAACCCTTTGACCCACATGACTCATATAGAGCCTACCCCATCAAGGTGGTCTAATAACCCATCAAGTATAAGTTACGACACTTACAATATAACTTGCGACACATGCAAGTAGAACTGACGACACTTCCAATCGGAGGAATAATACATCTCCGTTGGGGATACAATAAAGTACAAATACAATATACATGTGAATATATTCCGAAGTTACAAATACATCAACACATGCCTTACCCCATGGCCCCTTTGGTAGGGTGATTCACTCTCTTCAGCCACTCCTACTCCTTATGTTATGCAACAAATTTCCGAAAAGAGCATGAAAAGACCACAAATAGATCAGAAAGAGCACTCCATGACTTTATTGAATAAAATAGTTGAATAACAAGCCTCTTCGAGGGGGAAACCTCCTTATCCAATGTACTAAGAAACAAGAAAAGATACTCCAAATTGAAGGTCTCCATCCTTTATATAGAAGACTAAAGGGTACAATCCCAACTAACTGACTCAAGCCTACATAACTAATATAACCATACTAATGACAATTACCACTAATGGACCAAATCCAACTTCAAAACTAATGTAATGAACCACAATATAGGGGGAAATGTGCGCATATTTAGGGCTTAACATGCCACTCCCCTTCAGACAAGAGTTGTCCTCGATGCTTTATTAGTTGAAGATGCCTCTGTATGAAGGACTCATCTTCCCATGTCTAATCTTCAACTAGTAAGTTCTTCCACTTTATGAGGTACTCAGTAATAGCCCAATTTTGTAGCTATTTAGTCCTTGTTTCAGTGATTTGTTCAGGTTCCAATATGAATTTTCCTTCTTCATCAAGCTCCGACAATATTTTTTGAGTTGGGATCTTATCTCCTATTACCTTCTTTAAGCAAGAAACATGAAAAATCAGATGTACTCTTGAAGATGAAGGGAGATCCAATTTGTAATCCATACTACCAATATCTTGCAACACTTTATAAGGACCATAATACTTGGGTGCTAATTTATTTTCCTTATTTAGTTGCTTGAGAGACATTTTCTTGTAAGATTGTAGCCTGAGAAATACCTAATCCCCTTCTTCAAAACTCCTTTCACTATGATGTTGATCAGCTTGTTGTTTCATCCTATTTTTTGACATAGTCAGGTTTTCCTTAAGTATATGGACAACTCATTGTTGGTTCTCTATGTGATCTTCCATGGCTTGAACTTTAGATTTTACTTTTAAGGGAGATGTGATAAATGGAGGCTGGTACCCATAAAGTCCTATAAATGGAGACATTTTTGATGATGTGTGGAAGGAATTATTGTACCACCATTCTTCCAAACACAACCATTTCATCCAATGTGTTTTTTTATTAGATGCAAAGAAACGAAGATATCCTTCCAAACAATGGTTCACTATCTTAGTTTTCCCATCAGATTGAGGTGATAAGATGAACTGTGAGCCAATTGAGTACTGAAACAAGAAAATAATTCAGTCCAAAATTTTCCAGTGAAAATTGGATCTCTATAACATATAATATTCTTTGGATTTACATGTAACTTATGAACAATTTCCATAAAGGTTGCATCTATTGTGCTTGCACTAAAAGGGTGAGAGAGTTCACAAAAGTGTGCATACTTCATGAGTCTATAAACAACCACCATAATAACATTCTTTCCTTCGAACTTGTGTAGACCTGTGATAAAATTCATGGAGACATCCTCCCAGCGCTAGAAAGGTATGTATAATGGTTTTATAAGTCCCGAGGTCTTAACTGTTTCACGTTTATTCTGGTGACAAACCAAGCATTCAACCACGAACCTTTGAACATCAGATTTAAGACCTTCCCAAAAAACTTCCTTTTTGACCCTATGGTAAATTTTCAGGAATCCTGAGTGCCCACCTATAGGAGAGGCGTGTAATTCTGAAAGGACCTTCTGCTTGAGTTGGGAGTTTTTGCTTAAATATAAGCGATCCTTATACCATAGTAAATCATTTTTCCACACAAAAGTATTTGATACACTAGGATCATTCTGTATCTTTTGAATGAGCGTCCACACAGATAGGTCTTTTTTCCATTCTTCCCTTGCTGCTACTACCCAATTTGGTTGTAGAATGGAAATAGAACAAGGTAATGCCCCAATATATTCATCTTTTATCGAGACTACATCTACCACCACATTATGTTTCCCCTTTCTATAGATGATTTCGAAGTCATATCCCAACATCTTGGATACCCACTTTTGTTTATGTTCCAAATATATTCTATGTTCCAAGAATTATTTAAGACTATCATGATCTGTTTTAACCATGAAATGCCTACATATTAGGTAAGGATGCCATTTCTTAAGAGCGTGTAGTATTTCCAACATTTCCTTCTCATAAATGGGATTTTGTAAGTTCTTTCCCTTGATTAGATTTATTTTGAAAGCAAGTGGGTGTCCTCCTTGCATTAGAACAATGCCAATTCCAATTATTAGGGCATCACATTCCAGAATAAATGTTTTTATGAATTCTGGGGTGGCCCATAGAGGATTTGTGCACATTTCCTGTTTAAGTTGTTCAAAGTCTTGAGTTTCCTCTGGAATCCAAGAAAATTCATCTTCTTCAATAATGTTATTAGAGGCACTGCTATTCTTCCATAATTTCGAACAAAATTCTGGTAGTACCTTGTGAGACCTAAGAATCATCAAAGATTCTTCAGGTTTTGGGAATCGGCCAGTCTATCATTCCTTTAATTTTGTTAGGGTCTACCTTGACACCTTCATGAGATACAATACGACCCAAATACTCTTCCTCCTTCACCACAAAGAAACATTTGGAAGGTTTTGCATATAGTTTTTGCTCATGTAGTAGTTGTAGTACCTATAAACTTGTTGAACATGTTCTTCCCAAGACTTTCTATAGATTAGTATATCATCGAAGAATACTAACACAAATTTTCTACGAAAAGGCTTGAAAATGGAATTCATCAAACCTTGAAATGTTGAAGGCACATTCGTGGCACCAAATGGCATGAATAGAAATTCATAATGACCTTCATCAGTTCTAAATGTTGTTTTTTGGATGTATTCATCCTTCATTCTAATTTGATGATACCCAGAACGAAGATCAAACTTTGTGATGAAAATTGATCCATGTAATTGATCTAGCAATTCATCAATGATAGGAATGGGAAACTTATCTTTAATGGTGATTTTATTGATCTTTCTATAATATCAACACATACACCATGATCCATCCGAATTGTGTAGCATTACCACTAGTGTAGAGTAAGAACTTTGGCTAGGCCTAATTATGCCATCCTCTAACATTTCTTCAACCATACGGTCAATTTCATTGTTTCATCCATAGGGGTATTTGTAAGGTCTGATGTTAGGAGGGAAACTTCCTGGGATTAAGTTGATAGCATGATCAAAATCATGGATAGGTCGAAGAACTTTCAAAATATCTTCAAATTCCTTGGAATTCTTATTAATGACCCTTTAGAGATATGGGGAAATATGAGGTTTAGATGTTGGAACATCTAATGAGCATAATTGTACAATTACATCTTGATGTACCTTTTTCATCAATTTTTTCATACCATTATATCTTGTCACCTTGCTTGGTTTCCCTTTAATACCTTTTAATTCATATTCCTTTCCTTCCCATAAATTTTTTATGAAAAGCTTCTGAAATTAAAATCCACATTTCGCAAGGATTTTAACCATTGAACTCCTAAGACAACATCATCACCACCCATTGGAATAGTAATAATTGGACTATTCAATACATATTCCCCCATAGTAAGATTTATATTATGGCATTTCCCTAATCAATTGATAGTTCCTCCATCAACAATCATTACTTGAAACTATGGTGATGGATATACAAATAAATTGAGAGATTTTTCTAATTTATAGTGAATGAAATTATGAGTACTACCAGAATCAATAAACATTGTTACCTTTTTATTTTTTATAAATCCTTCAATCTTGAGAGTTTGAGGAATGCTAATTCTAGCCAATGCATGACATGATATGGTGGGAGTAATCTCTTATGAAGTAGTATCTTTTATTTCTTCATGTGGAGATGGTTACTTGTTCTTTTGGCTCTTCCTAAGTTCACAATCTATGTAAAATAATTTATTCTCACCATACTTATGTCCATTACTATTCTTGTTGTCACAATTAAAGCATGTGCCTTTTGATCTTCTTTCCTCTATTTTTTGAGGTGTCAACCTTTGAGGTGGCTAGAATACATAACAGTGTTATCTTGGTATGTTTTGGAGGTACTCTTTCTAGTAGCCATCGTAATATTTTTAATTGCAACCTTCCTTTCCATCATGAAGGCCTTCTCCACGGATGGTGGTTCAAAGAGATGCACCTCATGTTCAATGTTATCCTTCAAGGTTCCAATAAAGTGATCCAACAGATTATCTTTTGAATGTTCTTCACTCTAAGACTTAGCTTCTGAAACTGTTTGATGTGCTCTGCAACTGGATCTTTTTTATTGATATTTATTAACTGGCTAAAGAAGGTATTTCTATTAATATCCCCATAATGTCCAGTCAATTCTTTAGTGAATATAGAACAAGATATAATAGAGTCCTTTTTACGGTCACAAAGCCATTGGTACCATACAAATTGATGAGGCTCTAAATATAATGATTCAATAGTTACCTTCTACAAAGTTGGAACCTAGTGTAGATCAAAAGAATTGCTCCATTTGGAATATCCATTTTATTGGATCATTGCCATCAAAATTTCTCATGTCAATCTTGGGAAGTTGGGTACCCCTTAGTGACAATCCCTGATGACTTCTATTACTAGAATCATTTCCTCTTAGAATATTATTATGCATGGAAGGTTTCTCAACATGATAATTATCTTTATCCTCCTGAGTATTGTGGAACACATCATCCCTTGTAGGAAGAGTATCCCTTGAATTTTGTATGAGATTCGCAATATTTGTCATATTCCCCATGAACTTCTCCTCTAGGTTGAGTAAATATTCTATTCTCACCAAACCTTTCATATTTTCCTCCATTTTATTCAACTTCTCCTCTAAATTATCCAAATCAACTTTTTTCATAAACCCTTTAATCATATCTTCCAACTGGGACACTCGAAAATAGAGGTCTTCCCTTTCATCATATGTCGAATATGGATCCTCTAGTGGTTTGGATGGAGTGTGAGTATTTATACTTCCTTTTTGTGACATTTTGAACCATATAAATATATATCACACCTTAGGTGCCACCACAATTAGATCATTCTACTCAAAGTTAATCAAAATTAAAAATGGCGTACCTTTTCAAACCCTGATTGGAAGATTTTTTTAAGGCCGACTTGAAACCGATGTAAATTTTATATTTATGCTCCTCTGGGTATGAAACATTGTCCTGTTGTATCCGGATGCGTACTCTTTCCAATGCCACAAGTATGACCTAATTTGGATTTACCAATAAGAATTTATTGCGAATCTCCTAACACTTATTATTTTTTGTCTTTCCAGAATAACGAACTTGTATGGTCTTCCACGTGTCCAGTATTTCGTATCTAAGGTTGAAAACCCTATCAAAAATACTATGGTTTGTCTTCTTTCATATGCAGTAGGTATCACTTAAGTTGGATCTTGCATGCTCCATATATGACCTTTTTTTTTCGAAACACATGATTTAGACTAGTTTTTGGACTAGTTAGAAAACCTAGATTTTGGAGCGAATATCTTTGAACCTGTAATGTTTCAAGATCTAAAACATGGACCATGGTTAGTCGAGCCTTTTTTCGATATGGTTTTTAAGTCCCGCTCTCTGAACCCTTGTATAAAAAATATTATAGCGAAAATTCCAAGATGGCTCGTTTTGAAGAAACCAGTCTCAAGGAAAGGTCTTTGATACCAAATGTTATGCAACAAATTTCCAAAAAGGGCATGAAAAGAGAAGAAATAGATCAGAAATATTAATCCATGACTTTATTGAATAAAATAGTTGAATAAAAATCCTCTTCAAGGGGGCAACCTCATTATACAATGTACTAAGTACACAAGACAAGACAAGATACTCCAAATGAAAGGTCTCATTCATATATATAGGAGACTAAGGGGTACAATCCCAGCTAACTGAACATAACTGACATAACTAATATACCCATACTAATGACAATTACCACTAATGGAACAACGTCATCAAAACTAATGTAATGAACCATAATACACGGGATGTTCGCTCAGTGAACTTGTTACATAACACAATTGTTCACATGATATTAAAGAATATCCCTAATTTCACTAAATATTGGAAAATTCCTCCTAAAATTTTATTGTTGAACCCCCCTGCCAATATGCCTTTCTAATTAAGGAAACCCCTAGCTTCACCGAATATTGTATGTATCCATTTTTATCAACCCATTTTTAATACCCCCTTTATGTCAGATTATCAAGTTGTAACAAATAGGAGCCCTAACACGTCTTAGTATAAGTAAACATGATGCTAAATAAAATAATAGTACAATGCTAATAATGATCGCACCAAGTTTGCAAGGGTGACTAATCAATTTGTTGTTTTGGATAGTTGAAGACCCAACAAAATAGTATTGGGAAGGAAAATTGCGTAAAAGGAAATCCAGTCAAGAGATCAAAATAATAAAGAATGTAAAAGGTTAATAGTCCAATAGTTAGTTTAATGCTTAGAAAAGATGAGAATTGTAGATGTTTCACACCACTACCTACCAATCTACCAATTTTATATCATGTTAATATAAGTATATCCATAGAGAGCTCATGTTTTCTATAAGATTAATAAATTAAACTCCATAAAAATGCAAAATTGAAACCCTTTCATGGATGTACTCCCCTACCTTCCTATCAAAATAAACAACATTTATGTTTGAA
The DNA here is from genome assembly GCA_027924585.1 of Larix kaempferi. Taxonomy (NCBI): domain Eukaryota; kingdom Viridiplantae; phylum Streptophyta; class Pinopsida; order Pinales; family Pinaceae; genus Larix; species Larix kaempferi. The sequence goes on along the minus strand of BSBM01000156.1, from coordinate 1,221,798 downwards.
CCCAAATGAACATAGATAAATTTCTCTTACTTCCCAATAACACCATATGATCATGTTCATAACTTGGATTTGGGTCATTCACAACATGCAATATATGAATTTCCTCCACTTCCTCTACATATATCTTGCAATCAAGCGAATTAACAACATTTAGTTACCTTTTCTTGGGTTATATATATATAATCTTTACAGGAAAGATAAAAACTCCATTGTTAGGTTTCAAACATGCATTAGTTATAAAGATACACAGATGGTGAAACTTATATGATTCCATTTCATGGTAATGATAACACATAGGGTATGTAAATAAGGATTTAGATTTTCACCTATGTTCATGTTAGTTCCAACACAATATTAAGACAGATGCCTTGCATAGAAGAATTGAAATTACGATTGTGAATTGGCCAAATATAACTGAATCTAACAACTATTTCTAACTGGCAATGTGAAAATGTTAAAGAAGAATACAGAAATTTGAAAGAAATAATTAGTCAATAAAGATTGATCTCACTTTTCTTGGTTGTCCTGAAGCAAGGTTTGATTGAATCCCAATACCCACCTAAACCATGACCTAAAAAATGAAGAGTTATATCTTTTACTCGAATTCCTACAAAAAATACAATACAATTATTAAACTTTGGAACTCCCAATTAACTACATATCTTAACCTAAAGATGAACAAAGATATAACATCAATTCAAACCAAGCCTAATAAACTATTAAATTCGGATAGCTCAAGGCCAGTAATCCAAAGAGACTTCCATCAATATTATCATCGGTACACTATTATCATATTTATGCAAAAATTAGGCTCATAAGCAATAACAAATAAAAATTGAGGGTCCTTAAGTTTTAGGTGGGTAGGAATTGAGCCCATGATTTGGAGGTATGAATCCATCCCACAATTTGGAGGTTATTCCGTAGCCCACCCAAATAAAATAACCCCTAATATTTATGTTACTATGTTGAATTAAAAATCCCCCTTGACCCCTTAATACGAGGCAATATATTTTTGAGGTTTTTAAGAGTATTCAAACCCCCAATATGAATGGACGTGATATGATATTTCCTCACTAGTGAACCCCCCGTGCCACAATATAAGGGAAAATGTTCCCATATTTAGGGCTTAATGTTAATTTTTCAGAATTTACTTCAATCTGATCTAGGATCTTAACTGAGAGAACAACATGTACAACAAATCTACAGCATATCAATCATGGATACAATAATGCAAGCACACAAGAGACACAAAGTTTACTTGGGGAAAACCATAAAGGTGAAAAACCCCAATAACTTCCTCAATGATAGATAGAGCAATTATACAACCAGAATACAAGAGATAGTCTTCTCCTAGCAGCAGAGCCTCCTCCTCCACAAGTGCGCCACTCTCCCAAGTGTGAGTGAGAGAATAGAATGTGTAAAATGAGAGAGAGACACTCTCTATTTATACACTAAGTTGAGTTTACCTTTACTCAACTAGGTTGGCCTCAACTTAACCACTTAACATAATGCTGACTAGGCCGACCCCCACTAGGGTGGTCTAATAACCCTTTGACCCACATGACTTATACAGGGCCGACCCCAACAAGGTGGTCTAATAACCCATCAAGTATAAGTTAAGACACTTACAATATAAATGACGACACTTCCGTATAGAGGAATAATAACATCTCTATAGGAATACAACCACTTCCGTATAGAGGAATAATAACATCTCTATAGGAATACAATATGCATATATGTGAAATACATTCCAAAGTTACATATACATCAACACTCCATCTTAACTAGGAAGGTATTTCTCGACACAGGCCTTCTAGCACAAGTCATCTTCTCTGGATCATCGTCACTGTTGCTGCTATCTCAATCAATCTCTGAATCTACTCGTCATAGGAAGTTCTACAGATCCAGTCCTTTTTCATACTAGATGTAGGCCCACAACCTGCAAGTCTTCATCATCACTGGCCATACTGTGGAAATCTCGGGACTTATTATGTGTGTCACAAAACCTTAAAAGAGTCTCTTGACTAGCAAGAACCCTAAAGAGCATCTGAGGCCTTTTTCATCCTGTCCAGATCTCGAGGATGTATTACATGTTACCCCACCACAAAACCTCGAAAGAGAATCCCAGGACTGATTACAAGCACAAGGCTCAACTTATTGGATCTCCCAGGGCACAAATTACATGTGGTCACCACAAAACCTCGAAAGAGCATTCTAGGACTGATTACGAGCACAAGGCTCAACCTATCGGATCTCCCAGGGCACAAATTACATGTGGTCATGGAAAAACCTCTAAAGAGCATCCCAGGACTGATTACGAGCACACGGCTCAACCTATCGGATCTCCCAGGGCACAAATTACATGCCATAGGAAAAAACCTCGAAAGAGCATCTAGCAGATATCCCAGGGCACAAATTACATGTCATAGGAAAAACCTCGAAAGACTATCTGCATATCTCCCAGGGCACAAATTATATGTCCTCCCAAGCAAAACCTGGAAAGAGCATTTTCCAGATATCCCAGGGTACAAATTACATGCCGTAGGCAAAACCTCGAAAGACTATCTGCAAATCTCCGAGGGCACAAATTACATGCTTATCTACACAACCTGTTCCACGACCACAGAGTATCAACCTGATACTCACCATACATCATCCTGATGTACACTTGATCATCCTGATCATCATCACTGCAACATCCTGCTCCATGTCATCTGGAGCAACATCCTGAAGCTCGTCATCCATGATCATACAATGCATCCACCTGATGCACACCAAGTATCTACCTGATACATATCATCATACATGATCCACCTTATCATACAGTGTATCCACCTGATACAAATACAAATACATGATACATATCAACATACATGATCTACCTAATTATACAATGTATCCACCTGATACATATGCAGATACATGGTCCAAGCATCCAACATGATGCATATACAAAATACATACACATGATCCAACCGATCATATCCAGCATCCAACATGATGCGTACATACATATAAATGATCCAACTGATCATATCCAGCATCCCGCATGATGCATACATACATATAAATGATCCAACTGATCATATCCAGCATCCAACATGATGCATACATACATATACACATAAATGATCCAACTAATCATACAAAGCAGAAACTAGAACATCATCCTAATTCTCATCATCCAGTGCTTACATCCACAGCCATGTGAAAGATCCTCCTTCCAACATGCTTGGAATGGCTTCAGAAAATGTGTCCATCACTTCTTCCTCAAAGTGTCATCAATCTGAAGAACACCAAGCCTCTCCCCGAAGTACTCGAACTTCACCCTGGCTAGTGGCTTCATCAGCACATATGCAATCTGCTCGTCCGTTGTAACATACAGGAGCTTCAGAGCTCCTCTCTGCACCATATCCCTGATATAGTGATATTTTATCTCTATGTGTTTTGACCTATAATGAAACACTGGGTTCTCGGATAGCTTCACACAACTCCAGTAGCATCCAACGGGAGATCAAATAACTCAGACAGTAGCTTCCGAAACCATACTACCTCACAACTAGTTGAGCAAGCTGCAACATACTCTGCCTTAGCTGTACTCAGTGATACGTAGGATTGCTTCCTGCTAAACCAAGAGATCACACTTGATCCCATACTGAAGCAGCACCCAAATGTGCTCTTCCTATCTGTAGCACTACCTGCCCAATCTGAATCAACATAACCCTGCAGGTTAAACTTTTGATTTGCATCATACTTGAGCCCATAATCAACCATACCCTTTAGGTACCTCAGAATATGCTTTACAACAACCAGGTGAACATCTCTCCGATCCATCAGGAACTGGCTCAATGTGTTCACCGCAAAGCAAATATCTGGTCTCATGTTCGTCAGGTACATAGAGGACCCAATCATATGATGATACATCGTGACATCAACCAGATCAGATGAAGCATCACATAGAAGCTTCAGGTTCGATGCCATAGGTTTGGCCATATCCTTGCAGTCCATCATCACGAACCTCTTCAAGATCTCTACTGCATACTTCACTTGTCCAAGGAAGATTCTATCCGCACTCTGCCACACCTCCATACCAAAAACAAATAGTGCATCATCCCCAATTTCTGCACATATATGACTCCCTGTCATGCATCTTAGAACCAAGTGGCTGCTCCACATACACTTCTTCTTCAACTACACCATTCAAGAAAGCTGTCTTGAAATCCATGTGGTGTATCTTCTATTTCATCACTTTTATATTTCTCTATGCTGCCATCTGCAGCATGCTTGATCTTGATAGATCCATATGGAAGTCATAACAAGCTTCCCTTCAGGTCCCAAACATCATTCTTCATGATCGATGGATCATGGCATTCTTCCCATATCCTGGGAACTTCAATATCTTCAATAGATAATTTTGTTGTTGAACAAATGTTGTAGTTCTTCTTTTGTAGGTGATGGCATACGATCTTTCCTACCAAACAAGTTAAATTGCATGATTAGAAAACATCTCATAGTTTTCAGAACAAATTCTTACACATAAATAAATATGTCATACAGTCATGCAATTATCTTAGCCAATGCTTCAATACAACATTTATCCATATCCCGTAACTTTCTAGATGCCTTCAAATCTCTACCAGAACATTGTTAAGAGTGTCCACAACTCCCAACATGTTAGCAAAGAGGTTTCATTCTAGATAAGTAGCAATGTAATGTTGTACAGTGCCATAGGCCACTTACCCATGCATATTAGTAGTATATTGTTCATCAATGCAACTATTCTAATATGCATAATACACAACCTAATTCTAGGAACATCAGTATATACATTATTGAACAGTATTATTTAAACAATAAAATATGCAAGTAATTACAATTCAAATACTTATCTTTGTTTGTTTGTTGGGTTGACTCCCTCTCATTCTTTGCTTCTTTTGTGCAACTCCATTCTTATGTGGATTGTGAGAAGTGGTCAACTCCCTCTGAATATCTGCATCCTTGCAGAAACTACTGAAGTGTGCTCCTTTGCTTTCTTGCAGGAACAACTGGAGTGTGCTCCCTCTTGATCTTTGCTTCCTGGATTACCTGTCCTTGAACTTACATCCATCGTTAATCACTATGCATGCTTATTAGTATCATCATTGTGTTATCCTTGAGGTCTCATACATAGTCACACATTTATTAGTATAATCTTAATACTATCAAAACACAATAATCTTAAACATGTATATTCATGATTATTCAGAGATAATAAACAATAGTATTCAAGGTTTCAAGGAAGTGTTCTTTTACTCATACACATTCTTATTTGATCATAGGACTCTTTTGGTTAGTTGAATCGTCAATGAAGATAAGAGATATGATATGCATAAAACCCGTGATTATTCACCCTATACCTTCATGATTCTTCTGGTTAGTTATATCATCAGTAATGGTAAGAAACATAATATGCATACAACCATGATTATTCAAACCTATGACTTCATGAATAATCATTATCAACAACACAACAGTATAAGATCCTAACACAAGGTAGGATTCTAGTTTGATATAGGAAAAACATACCTGGATTAGCATGCTAGCTAGTTATGTCTAACATACCCGCATAATGTCTTCTGGTTCTCTTCAGTGAGTTGTGCTAGTAACCTGCATGTCTCATAAGTTAACCATTGTAGAACCAAGTTATACATACCTCGAAAGTAGATCTTCTATGTGATCCATGACAATGGATGAATCTTTGTCTTCATGTCACCATGAGCATATGTTCTTGAAGTAGAACATGATTTGACTTTCTTGGTGTACCTTTTGTGTTAGCAAACAACATAAACCTCATACAACATCACAATGCATTAGTACAATCATAAGTGTCAAAACCTTAATCAATGAATATCTTCTATTAAGGTGATACGACAAGTCCAGTAATTAATCAAGTTTGTACTGTAATGATATGAAGACAAAAATATGATAGACTTAACCATGAAACATACCTGTAAGCCATACCTGTCAAGATTGCTTGTAATCTTCTTATGGAAGGCCTTAGCCTCATCTCCCTCTGAGACAGGAACTTCTTCACTTATGCAGGTGACCAATCCATCTTCTTCTAGGATTAACCCAATCCACTTGATTTGCAAGAACTGGACCTCGAGCTGGATTAGGGTTTGTCAAAGAAACCCCAAAAATTCAAACTTTCAATTTCAAACTTCCGAAAGGATAGAAAGATGTGCCTTGATGAGCTGATCAAGTTGGTATATTCAGAATTTGAAAACTGCAAAGTTTCACCCCTCGAAATTGCCTTTTGGATTTCTGGATTCACTGGGGAGGACCCTGAATTAGGGTTTGAGTTTCCTGGAGCTTCACCCAACCAAAATATTTGATTCAAACCTCTAAGCTTCGATTTTTTTGAGGAGCTTCCAGCCGTGGTCACAGATTTGCAAAATTCCAATTTTTGCAGAAGCCCTAATTTTCCATCTTTCCGATCAAAGTCCCGAACTGGGGTTTGATCAAGCCCGGCCTTCTTCCCAACAAAAAAATCTGATCTTGGTCTCTAAATTTCAATTTTGATGAGTATAATCCAGCCGTGGTCTCTGATTACAAAAATTTGAACTTTCTCCGGAGCCCTAAATTCTGGAAGCCATGAATGAAGGTGATAAAAAATAATTCTGTTTTAACAGAAATATGTACCTGATTGTTTCTGGTGTAACTCTGAACTTTTTGATCCACGGGGTGTGAATAATTTTCCTGAGATAGCCCGACCTGTTATCTTTCCATCCCGACAGGTCTGACCTCAATTGGATTCTCTGAGAGGGTGTTATGCCAAGTGTCGCAACGTGACCTGTGTATGGGATAATACAGGAGAGCAAACTTGTACAGCGTGCCACGTGTCACTAGTTAAACTTCGGCCTCTGAAAAGTTTTCTTGAGATATCTCGACCTGTTATCTTTATATCCAAATAGGTATGAACGCAATTGGATTCTCAAAGAGAGCGTTATGCCAAGTGTCGCAACGTGACCTATTTATTGGATAATACAGGATATTGAACTTGTACGGCATGCCATGTGTCACTAGTTCAACTTCGGCCTCTGAACAATTTTCCTGAGATATTACAGTCTGTATACTACCTGTCACTTTTTACGAAATTTCATTTGGAGCTTCCTAGCCCAAGTTATGACCTTTTTCCCAAGGTCACCCGATTTTGACTCAGATCTGGAAGAGGTAGAAACCCTATATTGTACAGATCATAAATCACAAATTTCAATGAATTAGAAGTTTTCCTTTGGACACAAGGTACATGGGGATCTGATATTCGACCTATAAAAGTTTCAGATCCGAAAACATCGTCAAAACGGATTTATAGCGAAAGTGCTACGATGACTGGTTTTTTCTATATCAAGCCCTAGCATCGTAAGTGTAACAAGTGTCATACATGCCATATCATGCCTTCTTTCAGGCTAGCTCTAATACCATGTTAAATTTTCAGAATTTACTTCAATCTGATCCAGGATCTTAACTGAGAGAACAACATGTATAGAAAATCTACAGCATATCAATCATGGACACAATAATGCAAGCACACAAGAGACACAGAGTTTACTTGGGGAAAACCATAAAGGTGAAAAAACCTAATAACTTCCTCAATGATAGATAGAGCAATTATACAACCAGAATACAAGAGATAGTCTTCTCCTAGTAGCAGAGCCTCCTCCTCCACAAGTGCGCCACTCTCCCAAGTGTGAGTGAGAGAATAGAATGTGCAAAATGAGAAAGACACACTCTTTATTTATACACTAAGTTGACTTGACCTTTACTCAACTAGATCGGCCTCAACTTAACCACTTAACATAATGCTGACTGGGCCGACCCCCACTAGGGTGGTCTAATAACCCTTTGACCCACATGACTTATACAGGTCCGACCCCCACTAGGGTGGTCTAATAACCCTTTGACCCACATGACTTATACAGGTCCAACCCCAACAAGGTGGTCTAATAACCCATCAAGTATAAGTTAAGACACTTACAATATAAATGACAACACTTCCGTATAGAGGAATAATAACATCTCTATAGGAATACAACCACTTCCGTATAGAGGAATAATAACATCTCTATAGGAATACAATATACATATATGTGAAATACATTCCAAAGTTACCTATACATCAACACTAAAAACCTTACTTAAGTAGTCTTTCTTTTTTATGTACTCTCCTATAGTATTTATTAATGTCTTTTGATCTAAATCCATGAAGTCATGATCGCATTTTGTTTTAATACACATATATGAGCATGGGGATCATATCCCGTACCTTAACCCCTTTATATTTGCTATTATATACATAACTTATCCCCTTTGTTAGTTATTTTCAAGGGGCCTTCCACGATCCCTTTGGTAGGGCGATTCTGTCTCTTCACCGACTCCTACTCCTCACTTAAGTAGTCTTGTTCTTTTATGTACCCTCCTATAGTAATTATTCAGGTTTTTTGATGTGGCTCCATGAGGTCATGATCAAATTTTGTATTAATACACATATATGACCATGGGGATCCTAGCCTCATTTATATAGAAATTATGTACATACCTTACCCACTTTTTTAGTTATTTTCAAGGGGTTTTACATGGCCCATATGGTAGGGTTATTATATATCTTCACCCACTCCTACTCCTCTCTTAAGTAGTATTGTTTTATTATAGATTAAAGAGACATAAACATGTGGCATGTTTTTTCTATACAATGTGTTCCTAACCTCATACGTCATCACGAGACAATTGTTAGTACCCTAATTTTAGTAGCTGACTTTGTGATGAGAACCAACACCTTTACACATCACTTTAAACAAAATTATCCCCATTTCGATCACCATATGTGGGCCCTCACATGAAGTTGAGGGACCCTTTTGGTGCATTCGTAAAACGCGCAAGAAATGTGTAAATCCAAAATGCGCGAGCATTACTTAAAACTAGGCATGGGAGGACTCCGACCCTACCATGTCAATCAACATGTAGGCTAGGAGTCCAAAATGCGCACGCGTTATAGTGATACAAAATGCGTGCGCGTTTTGGTTAATATAAACAAAACAAAAAAACAGTCTGCACACCGTGACACTGTTTTACCCACTGTCTCTTCAAAACACGAATGCTCGAGGGATTTCGTCTTGCCAAAAACGCATTGGAGAAGCTCAACGTGGGAGATTTGGAAGCTCAACAAGGGAAATTTCATCTTTCACGGAGGATTGGAAAGGTAAGCATCCAAATCCTTTCCTCATTTCATTATTAAAAATATAAATTTTGATGTTTCCCTAAACTTTAAATCTTTGTAAATGAAATACCAAAACTAAAAATTATAAAGTTTGTTATTTAACATATCTTAATTCCTCCCTACTATCAATCCCTTAATGAATTTTACATCCACCCTATTAGAGACAATGGCTCACTTAAATATCATATCCATCCATGAACTATGTACCAATCACATGCCATTGATCAAGTAAACACATCAACACATTCCACGAGAGACACAAGATATAATATTTGTAATTTTTTAATTTTGTAATTTTGTCTCCATAATTTCCTCATCAAATAGGAAGCCGACTTGTCAATATTAAAATCAACTTTTAATTTGATTTCCATAAAGACCTCATAAATTATAAATATATATGTGTATATATTTATTTAGACTTTCTTTTTCCCACCTAAACGTGGTCTTCATACCCACATCATCACCATTTTCTTTTGCTTCCAGCATGCCCACACTAGCTTGTAACTCATGCCCACAAGGGCCATATTTATGCCTTTGAACATGCCTACAGCTAGACCTTCTTCAATTTCCTGCATGGGGGTCTTTGGCATGCCTTCGGAATGCCCACAGCTTCCACAAACATGCCCGTATATGCATCTTCAAGATGCCTGCATGTCACCTTGTCCACATGCTCGCATGTCCATCAGCTTCATTCCTAGATGCCCCCAATCTCCTTGCCAAGTGTCAAATTCAAGCTTCTTTGTTCACTTCATGTGTCTTTGTTTGTGTCACTTGTTATCTCCAAGTCATCCATGTCCAGGGTATTAGTACCAACTCCAAATGACCATAGTATGGGTCATTTCGCTCATTAGGTGTGCCAATGCCCATCACCTTGTCTTTTGTCTTGTCTTTCACATCCTTAACCAATAAAAATACATATATTTTCCACATCATCATGGTCTTTATACCTACATGGTCTCCACCCTTATGCACACAAGGACCCATAATGTATGCGTGCAATGGTGATATGAAATGATATTTATGTTTGAAATGTATTCGTTCTTGCACAAAGTTTATACATTTTTCATTTTTGAGAGATGTCATTCTAGCACATGTATAAGTTTTTAATTATTTAATTTTTTTATTTTTTGATTGCAGTGATGACCATGGATGCACACTCAAATATCCAAAGAGAAATTCAGAGACTTCGAGAAATTCAAGCCTCAATTACTATTGTTGATAATAAACATCTTATGCTTGCATCCAATTTTGATGCAATGATCGAGACCTTTAGTAGGTATGATGGTGCATTGGAAGATATTGCCACATTCAGAGAAAGAAACAGGAAACAATATCAGGATGGACTTAGCTTTAAAGAATTCAAGAAGTTGAAAATATCAAAACAACATATATTTTCCCTCTTTAGAGATCCACGGATGGGTGAAATCCCAAATGCAAACAAAAGGCACATTTCTATCGAGTAGTTCACCTCTCAACCATTCATAGATAACTAGATCGACCGATGGTACATGGTGTTTGATGCACCACCACACAACAACATGGAAATGTCCCTATACTTTTTTAGAAAGACATATGTAGAATTTGTGATGGGGAAGCATGTTAACTATTTTGATACCTTAGACTACCAGGGCATTGGGATGGGGATGCCTCAGCAACGTCCAATGTGAGGTGTATAGATCCCAATCACCCAGTAGCTCCACCTCGTAGGCAGCTACCCAGGCCATATGTGTCGCCTGCACATCAATTGGTCCCAAAGACATGGGATTCCTTCCTACTATTGGCACATGCGGCTGTTCGCCATAGCACGTATCTTCAAGGTACGTACCGATCAGGCCATCAGAGCCACCATCTATGGGTGGAGTAGAGACGCCACTTGTCGGTGTTAGTTTTTCAGAATTTAGTTCAATCTGATCTAGGATCTTAACTAAGAGAACAACATGTACAGCATATCTACAGCATATCAATCATGGACACAATAATGCAAGCACACAAGAGACACAGAGTTTACTTGGGGAAAACCATAAAGTTTAAAAACCCCAATAACTTCCTCAAAGATAGATAGAGCAATGATACAACCCAAGCATAAGAGATAAACATCTCCTAGTAGCAACTTCTCCTCCTCCACAAGTGCGCCACTCTTCAAAGAGGGTGTGTGAGAATAGAATGATCAAATATATTGCCTGCCACACTCTATTTATACTTGACTTGACATGCCTAATAACCTTTACTAGGTCGGCCTTAACTTAACCACATAACATAATGCTGACTGGGCTGACCCCCAATAGGGTGGTCTAATAACCCTTTGACCCACATGATTTATACAGGGCCGACCCCAACAAGGTGGTCTAATAACCCATCAAGTATAAGTTACGACACTTACAATATAAATGATGACACTTCTGTATAGAGGAATAATAACATGTCTATAGGAATACAAACACTTCCGTAAAGAGGAACAATAACATCTCTATAGGAATACAATACACATGGGTAAAATACATTCTGAAGTTACATATACATCAACACTCCCTCTTAACTAGGAAGATATTTCTTGACACAGATCTGTTAGCACAAGTCTTCTTCTATGGATCATCATCAGTGAATCATCGTCCTCGAATCATCATCATCATCACTGCTTCTACTATCTCAATCAATCTCTGAATCTACTTGTCATAGGAAGTTCTACAGAGCCAGTCCTTTTTCATACTACATGTAGGCCCACCACCTGTAGGTATTCATCATCACTGGCCATACTGTGGAATCCTCAGGACTTATTACGTGCGTCACAAAACCTTAAAAGAGTCTCTTGACTAGAAAGAACCCTAAAGAGCATCTAAGGCCTTTTTCATCCTGTCCAAATATCCAAGACTTATTACATGTGACTGTCACAAAACCTTAAAAGAGTCTCTTGACTAACAAGAACCCTAAAAAGCATCTGAAGCCTTTTTCATACTGTCCAGATCTCCAGGACTTATTACATGTGATCCCCACCACAAAACCTTAAAAGAGTGTCTTGCCAAGCAAGAACCCTAAAGAGCATCTGAGGCCTTTTTCATCATGTCCAGATCTCCAGGACTTATTACATGTGGTCATGGCAATGCCTCGAAAGAGCATCTGAGGCCTTTTTCATTCTGTTCAGATCTCCCAGGTCTACTTACATGCCATAGGACAATACCTCGAAAGAGCATCTGAGGCCTTTTTCATCCTATACAGATCTCCTAGGTCTACTTACATGTCCTTTCAGAGAAATGCCTCGAAAGAGCATCTGAGGCCTTTTTCATCCTGTCCAGATCTCCTAGATCTACTTACATGCCCATCTGCACAACCTGTCCATGGCCACAGAGTATCAAACTGATAGTCACCATACATCATCCTGATGTACACATGATCATCCTGATCATCAACACTGCATCGTCCTGATGCATGTCATCTGGAGCAACATCTTGAAGCTCGTCATCCATGATCATCCTGGTCATACAATGCATCCACCTGATGCATACATAGTATCTACCTGATGCATATCATCATACATGATCTACCTAATCATACAATGTATCCACCTGATACATCTACACATACATACACATGATACAACTGATCATATCCAGCATCCAACATGATGCGTACATACATATACATATAAATGATCCAACTGATCATATCTAGCATCCAACATGATGCATACATACATATACATATAAATGATCCAACTGATCATATCCAACATCCAACATGATGCGTGCAGACATATACATATAAATGATCCAACTGATCATATCCAGCATCCAACATGATGCATATATACATATATAGAGCAGTAATTGGAACATCGTCCTGATGCTCATCATCCAGCGCTTATATCCATAACAATGGAAGGATCCTCCTCTCACCATGCTCAGAATGGCTCCTTCAAATGTGTCCATCACTTCTTCCTCGAAGTGTCATCAATCTGAAGAACACCAAGCCTCTCTCTGAAGTACTCAAACTTCACTATGGCTAGTGGTTTCGTCAGTACATCTGCAATCTGCTCATCCGTTGCAACATACAGGAGCTTCACTGCTCCTCTCTGCACCATATCCCTTATGTAGTGATATTTGATATCAATGTGTTTCGACCTGTCATGGAAAACCAGATTCTCAGATAGATTCACACAACTCTGGTTGTCACAAAAGATACCAGGAGCCTCCAGCGGGAGATCAAATAACTCAAACAGTAGCTTCCGAAGCCATACTGCCTCACAACTAGCCGAACAATTTGCAACATACTCTGCTTTGGCTGTACTCAGTGCTATGCAGGACTGCTTCCTGCTATACCAAGAGATCACACCTGATCCCATACTGAAGCAACACCCAGAAGTGCTCTTCCTATATGCAGCACTGCCTTCCCAATCTGAATCAACATAACCCTGGAGGTTCAACTTTTGATTCGCATCATACTTGATCCCATAATCAACCATACCCTTTAGGTACCTCAGAATACGCTTTACAGCAACCAAGTGAACACCTCTAGGATCTATTAGGAACTGGCTCAATGTGTTCACCGCAAAGCAGATATATGGTCTCATGTTCGTTAGGTACATCAAGGACCCAATCATCTGACAATACATAGTGATATCAACTTGATCACATGAAGCATCACATAGAAGCTTCAGGTTCGATTCCATAGGTGTGACCATGGCCTTCCAGTCCATCATCCCGAACCTCTTCAGGATCTTCACTGCATACTTCCCTTGTCTAAGGAAGGTTCCATCTGAACTCTGCCACACCTCCATGCCTAGAAAATATTGCATCATCTCCAAGTTCTTCATCTCGAACTCGGCAGGAAGCTTCCGCTACGTGTCGGCAATCAATCTATCCTCGCCTGTAACAAACATGTTGTCCACATACAAAAGTAGTATCACTAGATTGCCTTTCTCAACCTTGTAGCAAAGGTTGGAATCTTCTTTACTCATGGTAAAGTCCAAACTAGATAGAAAGTTGTCTATCCTACCATACCAAGTTCTGCACATAAATGACTTGTCGTCATGTGTCTCAAAACCAAGTGGCTGCTCCACATACACTACCATTCAAGAAAGATATCTTGACATCCATCTAGTGTATCTTCCATTTCATCACTGCAGCGAGAGCAAGTACTGATCTGATGGATGTGTTCCTGGCTATAGGTGTAGAAGTCTCTTCATACTCAATCCCTTTTTCTGGGAGAAGCCACAAGCTACAAACCTCGCTTTGTATTTCTCCATGCTACCATTTGCAGCATGCTTGATCTTAAATATCCATTTGGATGTCACAACAGACTTCCCTTCAGGTCTTGGGAATGCATCCCAAACATCTTTCTTCATGGTCGACTGGTACTCCTCGATCATGGCATTCTTCCCGAATCCTGGGAACTTCAATATATTCAATATCTTCAATAGATAACTTTGTTGCTGGAACAAATGTTGTAGTCCTTCTTTTGTAGGTGAAGGTATACGATCTTTCCTACAAACAAGTTAAATTGCATGATTAGAAACATCTCATAGTTTTCAGAACAAATTCTTACACATAAAGAAATATGTCATACAGTCATGCAATTATTTTAGCCAATGCTTCAATACAGCATTCATCCATATCCTGTAACTTTCTATATGCCTTCCAATCTCTACCTGAACATTATTAAGAGTTTGCACTACTCCCAACATGTCAGCAAAGAGGTTTCATTCTAGATAAGTAGCAATGGAATGTTGTATAGTGCCATAGGCCACTTATTGATCACATGCATATTAGTAGTATACTATTCATTAATTCAATTATTCTAATATGCATTATACACACCCTAAGTCTAGGAACATGAGCATATACATCATTGAACAATATTATTTAAACAAACAAATATGCAAGAAATGACAATTCAAATACTTATCTTTGTTTGGTTGTAGGGTGGACTCCCTCTTAGTCTTTGCTTCCTTTCTGCAACTCCATTCTGATGTAGATTGTGAGAAGTGGTTGACTCCCTCTAAATATCTACATCCTTGCAAAAACTACTAGAGTGTGCTCCCTCTTTATCTTTGCTTCCTGGATTACTTGTCCTTGAACTTATATCCATCCTCGATCACTATGCATGCTTACAAGTATCATTACTGTGATATCCTCGAGATCTCATACATAATCATACATTTATTAGTATATTCTGAATACTATCATAACACAATAATTTTAAGCATGTATAGTTATGCTCATTTCAAACAGAAATAATAAACATTAGTATTCAAGGACTCTTATGGTTAGTCATATCATAAATTAAAGTAAGAAACATAATATGCCTAAACCCGTGATTACTCAAACCTATACTTTCATGACTCTTCTAGTTAGTCATATCATCAATTAAGGTAAGAAACATAATATGCATACACCCATGTTTATTCAAACCTATGAATAATCATTATCAATCATGCCATGTATACTTATATAAGAGATGCTATCACAAGGTAGGATTCTAACTTGATATAGGAAAAACATACCTGGATTAGTATGTTAGCTAGTTATGTATAACATACCCACATGATGTCTTCTTGTTCTCTTCAATGACTTGTGCTAGTAACCTGCATATCTCATAGGTTAACCATTATAGAACCAAGTTATACATACCTCGTAAATAGATCTTCTAAGTGATCCATGACAATGGATGAATCTTTGTCTTCATTTCACCCTGATCATATGTTCTTGAACTAGAACATGATTTGTCTTTCTTGCTGTACATTTCATGTTAGTGGACAACATAAACCTCATACAACACCATAATGCATTAGTACAATCATAAGTGTCAACACCCTAATCAATGAATATCTTCTATCAGGCATTCATAATTTTATTAAGGTGATACGACAAGTTTAAATTTAATCAAGATTGTACTAACCGTAGTAATATGAAGACAAAGATACCATAAAATTAATCATGAACAAATATCGAAACATACCTAGATAATTCATACCTGTCGAGATTGATTGTAATCTTCTCATGTAAGGCCTTAGCCTCATCTCCCTCTGAAACAGGAAATTCTTCACTTATGCAGGTGACCAATCCATTCTCTTATAGGATTAACCCAATCTACTTGATTTGCAGGAACTAGATCTGGAGCTAGATTGGGGTTTGTCAGAGAAACCCTAAAAATTCAAACTTTGAATTTCAAACTTCTTAAAGGGTAGAAAGATGCGCCTTGATGAGCTGATCAAGCCGGTATACTCAGAATTTGAAAATTGCAAAGTTTCACCCCTCAAAATTGCCTTTCAAACTTCAGGATCTTCTAGACAGGATCCCGAACTAGGGTTTGATAAAGCCCACCCTTCTTCCCAACCAAAAGGTTCGATCCAAAGCTCTAAACTTTTTTTTTTTGAGGAGCTTCCAGCTATGGTCACAGACT
Source organism: Larix kaempferi (assembly GCA_027924585.1). Classification (NCBI taxonomy): domain Eukaryota; kingdom Viridiplantae; phylum Streptophyta; class Pinopsida; order Pinales; family Pinaceae; genus Larix; species Larix kaempferi. The sequence goes on along the minus strand of BSBM01000156.1, from coordinate 1,205,144 downwards.
TCAAAAATTTCAACATTTGCAGAAGCCCTAATTTTCCACTTTTCCAATCAAAGTCCTGAACTAGGGTTTGATCAAGCCCGGCCTTCTACCCAATGAAAAAATTTGATCTTGGTCTCTAAATTTTGATTTTTATGAGTAGCATTCATCCATGGTCTCCGATTACAAAAATACCAACTTTCTCTGAAACCCTAATTCCCGGAGCCATGAATGATGGTGCTAAAAAATAATTATGTTTTGACAGAAATATGCACCTGATTATTTCTAGTGTAACTATAAACTTTCTGATCCACAGGGTCTCAAAATATTTTCTGTGGTATTATGACCTGTCATCTTTCCAACCACATGGGTCTGACCTCCAATAGATTCTCTGAGAGATATTTATGCTAAGTGTCGCAATGTAACCTGTTTATGGGATAAAATAGGAGAGTGAACTTGTACGGTGTGCCTCGTGTCAATGGTTAAGTTTCGGCCTCTGAAAACGTTACCTGAGAAATTAAAATTCCATGCACTACCTGTCCCTTTTTACAAAATTTCATTTGGATCTTCCTAGCCCAAGTTATGACCTTTTTTCCTAGGTCACCTGTTTATGAATCAGATCTGGAAGAGGTAGAAACCCTAGATTGTACAGATCATAAAACACAAAGTACAACTAATTAGAATTTTTCCTTTGGACACAAGTTACATGGGGATCTTATCTTCTACCTGTAAAAGTTTCAGATCTAAAAACGTCTCCCAAATATATTTATAGTGAAAGTGCTACGATGACTAGTTTTTGCTATATCAAGCCCTATCATCGCAAATGCAACAAGTTTCATACATGCCATACCATGCCTTATTTCAGGCTAGATCAGATACCATGTTAGTTTTTCATAATTTAATTCAATATGATCTAGGATCTTAACTAAGAGAACAACATGTACAGCATATCTACAGCATATCAATCATGGACACAATAATGGAAGCACACAAGAGACACAGAGTTTACTTGGGGAAAACCATAAAGGCGAAAAACCCCAATAACTTCCTCAGAGATAGATAGAGCAATGATACAACCAAAGCATAAGAGGTAGACATCTCCTAGCAGCAGCTTCTCCTCCTCCACAAGTGTGCCACTCTCCAAAGAGTGTGTGTGAGAATAGAATGATCAAATAGAGTGCCTCCCGCACTCTATTTATACTTGACTCGACTTTCCTAATAACCTTTACTAGGTCAGCCTTAACTTAACCACATAACATAATGCTGACTGGGCTGACCCCCAATATTGTGGTCTAATAACCCTTTGACCCACATGACTTATACAGGGCTGAACCCAACAAGGTGGTCTAATAACCCATCAGGTATAAGTTATGACACTTACAATATAAATGACGACACTTCTATATAGAGGAATAATAACATCTCTATAGGAATACAATACACATGGGTAAAATACATTCCGCAGTTACGTATACATCAACAGTCAGTTGGGTAGAGACACCACCTTCTAGTGGTCGAGGAGCATCTAGTAGTGGCCCTCAACCTTTACATCATGAGCACAGCCGATAATCGCACCCATACACAGTATGCGACCATCCTTGCTTTGGTCCTACCCAAATAGATGTTACCTTTACTGGATACTTTACACACGTAAGTAAGTGGTTAATAATTTAGTGTCATTTTTAATTTATTTTTCCTTACTATACACATATATATAGATTGCTAATATTTTTTATGATTTGAAAACTTGTAGTTGCTACAAGAAGGGCACGGGGTTGAAGACCTTTCCACCGATGATGCAGAGCATAATCCAAAGCCTCATGCACCAGTACTAGAAAGTCTTGAGGGGAAAGAGGGGAAAGAGGCTCATGTAGTAGCATCGCCCGATGATGATGATGTTTTCATACCTTCAGTGACAACATCTCACGCTGAGGTAACTATTTCAACATGACATTATTTTCATACATCAGTAAATACAATTAACAATTTAGTGCCATTTATAAATTATTTTTCCTTACTATGTACACATATATAGATTTCTAATATTTTTAATGATTTTAAAACTTGTAGTTGCTACCAAAAGCGCATGAGGGGCAAGAGGCTCATGCAGTAGAACCTTCTGAGTTGCAAGATGTTGTCATACCTTCAGTGAAAACATCTCACGCTGAGGTAACTATTTCAACATGACATTATTTTAATACATGTTAGTTTGTTATCACATGTTACTTAATTTATGCTACACGATCTAATATTTACAATTTTCTAAATTGTAGGTTGTAGATCCCCATCAGAGGGAAATGATTTCATCTAGTGCCACATGAGAGATCCATCTACCCCTCACCTAATAAGGGTCATTGATGCTGCAGTTAGTTCCGCATCTGCAATAGGCACAAATCATACATAGGTAACTATTTCAGCAATCACAATGTATAGTATTTAACCATGTTACTATATTTTTTATTCATGCATGTCTAAGTATTTCCCGATTTGGTGATTGCAGCCATTAGCGGCATAAGTGCCCATCCCCTCTGCTCAATCCATGGTTCTGCCCGGGTATCCTCTTGTGGTGAGATGTTCACTAATGACCAAGTTTTTTTATTCAATTTATCCAAACGTGTTAATCAATGTTGAATTAATTGAGATATGATCTTTTATTTGCACAGTACAACTATAAAGAGGCCTTACATGAGCACACCGCTCACATCTATACCCCATGAGGATTTGGTGAGTGTTTGTCATAAATAATTTGGCCATAAGTTAATTTTTTAAGTTTGTTAATGGTAGGGTATTAGTGCAATTATTTGATAAAAATAATGAAATTTTTGTGCAGACTCCTGAGATGCAGAGCGATCCCAGGGAGATAGTCAATAGAGGAAAGTCAGGGAAAAACAAGCAAAAGATTGATTTTTTATGTTGCATAGTCTTGTATATATGTATTTTGACGTGTACATGTACACATTGTTGTACTTAGGGATACATTTACATTGACAGGCAATTTGAGGGTCGGCTACTTTTCCATATTTTGTATTACAAACATTCGACTATCAATGCATGATACAATATATTCCATATTTTCTCTTGAGTTTCCACTTGTGCAAGTGATGATTTATCTCTTCCACAAATTGATAAATTGTGCTATTGAAATTTATATAATTACATTTTAAGCAATATTTATTCTCTTACATTTATTGCATTGATCAAGTAACATTTCACCATTGTGTTATGAAAACATTATCTTAATGGAAAAAACTAATAATATCTTTCAACAGTTCAATGAACTTAGCAGATGCATGCTAATTTGATATCACGGGGGGTTCACTAGTGAGGCAATATCATATCACGTCCATTCATATTGGGGGGTTGAATACTCTTAAAAACCTCAAAAATATATTGCCCCGTATTAAGGGGTCAAGGGGGTTTTTTTATTTGACATAGTAATATAAATATTGGGGGTTATTTTATTTGGGAGTGTTGAGGAATAACCTCCAAATCGTGGGATGGATTCATACGTCCAAATCACGGGCTCAATTCATACCCACCTAAGACTTAAGGACCTTCCATTTTTATTTGATATTGCTTATGATCCTAGGTTTTGAATAAATTTGATAATAGTGTACCAATGATAATATCGATGGAAGTCTCTTTGGATTATTGTCCTTGAGCAATGTAACATCCCGATAATTTCATAAAAATTTAAAAAAAAATTATACCAGCATTAAATGTTAAAATTGTGATTGCGGAAGTAATAAATGCTTGTTAAGGCAGTATTAAATAATAAAGTCATTAATGTATATAACAATTTAACTACTATGTCCTTTTAACTAATGATGCTTTAAGACAGTGATGTGTCTTACCTCCATAAAAATGATTACGACACTAATTTGTTTGTAGTTGTAATAACTGAAATTTCAAAACAATATAAGACAGAGTTCTCCTTGACAAGGTACTGACAGTTTTAATTTTGGGATGGTGATGAAAGGGTTTCTGCGAGGTGCCCCGAGACTTACTTAGCTAATTAGCTAAAGCATTTGTACCTATCCTTCTTGCGAATATTCGCAGGTAAGGATAACAATGACAAAACAATGTTTAAGAGTATTTATATTTTCCAATTAGTCGTCTTATTTGGTTAAAGAAATTATAAGTACCTCCTTGTTCCAGGTATGGAATTCTATCCAAGTTCTAAATGTATTATTTCGAAAAAAAAATACAAATTGCTATTTTCCAATTCATGAAACCTTTTACTACCAGGTGAAACGATTGATGGACAAATTCAATTTGAACTTTATTCCTTTATTATAACATCAAGTGTCACTTACTATTTCAATGCTTGGTATTTTATTTAAGATAACTATGGTAGCTTCTACTTTCTCTATTTATAATTCATATATATATGGATATAGTCTTGATATTTATAAAGTCAAAATCATATTTTATTTAAGAACATAATACAATCACTACTACATAAGGGGGGTTTTTAAGACAATTATTTAAGACGAAATTCCCATTTCGTCTCTAATATTTAGAATACCTTTTTATTGTCTCAACTAGTTTTTAATTTTTTAATTATTTTAAATTAAAAAGGTAAAAATGGGTTCTCCCGCATCCATATTTCAGCTTTTGGTGGGCGCCAAACATATCTTCCCTCCGCTCAGCCAAACATCTCTTCCCTCCATGCCAAACAAGATCTCTTCCGGAAACTCTTCCTGAACAAATAGCTTCTACCAGATAACCAACCCGTATTGATATGCCAGGTTTCGGCTGCACAAGGAGCTTCTGGGGTTTTTTCTTCCAGAGGAGGGGTGGTTTCCCCTAATTCCAGCCAAGCTTTCATTCACTCGCTGTTTCTGGAGCTATTTGTTGCAGCCATTAGGCAACGCTTCATCCACATACATGGTCGAAGAGGGAGTGTGTTTGTCATATTGTATATTTGGGTTAGGGTTTTTACTTATTACATCTTCTACCTCAGGATTTACAATCTTCCAGCCCCTTTTCAACTTGTATTACACTCTGCAGCGCCCCTGTTTTACCATTTTACTGGGTAAGCATGTTTTTATTTTTGGGTTGTCTTAATTAGCTCAAAGACTATATTATCGTCTGACTAAATCATTCTTGGTGCTTTCAGCTTGCAGATTGCACGTTTAGAAGATCATTGGAGCTGCTAAAACCCT
>BSBM01000155.1:26672500-26750425 GCA_027924585.1 Larix kaempferi | reverse complement strand
CATTCAAAGGGTGGAAGGGTGGAGCTAGGGCAGGTTGGTTCCCGCAGGGGAGTAGGTGCTTCCTTGTCAATTTGAAATTGACTAAATAGGGATGTGGGTGCATCCTGATCAGCGGGTACTGATCCAAAAGGGAAGAAGATATCTTCCTTCTATTGTATATTGTAAAAACAAGTTTTGCAGATAATATAAAAGTGTTGGTGGTTTACCTTATTGGGTTCCACAATAAATCATTGTGTCCAAATTTGTTTTTACATTTTCTAAAGTAAAGAAATTGTGTTTAAATTTCTATCACTTATTCACCCCCCCCCCCCCTCTTAATGACAGGGCTTAATCCAACATCATCTACATATGGACAATAAACAGCTGCTTTGAAAATCTATAGATAAATCTATGTGATTCCTCCTCCCAAATTCACCTGCAATGAAAGAAAATGAGAGATCTGGATGATCTCTCCTCACTGTTGCAAGGGGAACATCTCCCAAGATCTAAAAATATACAAGAGTTATCCAATATCACAAGGATCACCAAATCAAAATTAACCCAAAAGATGGAAAATGGAGTGCTCAAGCCCCTTTTGTAAACATTTCTCGTGAAAATAATAAAATAATTATTATTTTAGGATATAATGTCTTCAGCGTGTGATTGGATCATGTGGATCCCCTCTCTCAACAAGTGCTTCCTCCTTGGATAAATTTAGCCTTTGTTGCTTTCCTTAAGCCTTTTGTTTTCTTTCCTACTTTTTCCAACCTCTCTTATCTTCAAAAATTAGGAAACTCTTGCTTTCTTTAATTTTCTGTAGCTTTCCTGCTTTTCCTGCTTTTGGGCTTCTTTTCCTACTTTTCCTGTTGTTGCTTCTTTTGGGCTACTTTTACTTCCAACTTTTCTAAGGAGGACAACTCATAGTATTTATCATCATCCAATGTTCCCTCCTTGAGCCACCTAGTCCATTACAACTCATAAATCTTTATGAGAATTATTAAATAAAATAAAATTGAGGCCCACCATAGTTTATTTAATTTCCTAAGTGACTATGGCCAAAATTAACCTTTGTATTTACTAATGCAAGTATTCCACTAGGATCCATGGGGGTTCTAATGGGCCTAGTGGTGAACCATGGTGCATCCAAAATGGGGACATTACTTCTTGAAACTACCACCTTTATGTATTTTTCTGATCACTTTGATCCATTCATTGTGTTGCGTTACTCTTTTCTGGTGATGAGATCGGATTTTTTTATCCAATTCACGACACTTTTATTTTACCATAAGTGTTTTTCTGGCCAATGATAACCAGCCTTTTGATTTTTGTATTCCTCATTTTTCAATCCTTCACACGAGTGAGAACATGCCCGCGTGAATGGTCACGAATTGTTTTCCTCATGGGCCCATATTAGATCTTATTTTTTCATGCACAACCCCTCAGGATAATCCACAATCATCTCCCCTTTGCATGAGTTGTTAGGATTAAAAATTGAAACATGCACGATGTGATCTCAGCCATCCACACATCACCCCTTGGGATAATCCACGATCATCTCCCCTTTGTGCGAATGCTTAGGATTAAAAGTTGAAACATGCACGATGCAATCGCATGCATCCATGTCATGGGTACCCTCATTATCTCTTGTGCACCTTAACTTTCTCGAATGGTCAAATCTGCTTCGACAGAACATGTCCGCTAAATCTAGGTCATTCACAGCATGACCCCTCCGTTAATATTTGATCTCCTTATAATGTGCAAATGGTTAGATATTCCCCAGTGGAACTTGCATTATGTAATATAAGTCATTAGCACTGAGGCTCTTTCTGTGCCACCAATCCTAATTCCCAAAAATTCACAAAAGAATCTAAGATTCATTGGAATTCCCATATCCCATTGGAGATTCCACCATTGATTGCACACATCTCCTACTAGTGCCTATAGAACATTTTTCCATGCCACATAGGCTCATGACCCCTTCTAATGCTACCACCTATTCACCAATTTACACATGGCTATTCCATGTCACATATGTTACACATGGATAGTCCACATCATACATGTCCATGTGGAAAATGTGGGTCCCACATCAAATTTTTTAGAAATGTATATAAATACTTAAATTTTGAAATTTTTTCATATATGTATATGTATGGTTTAAGCGGGGTTACAAATAGAATTCTCTCGTTGACAAATGTCTACCCCAACCTTACACCTGACCATTAGGAAGTTACAATTGAAAATCCTTCCACAATAGCTTTTTCATCAATTAAACGAGACCATAACTCCATGGTACGAGTTTGAATCTTGCCCAATTACTCTCAGCTACTTATTCCACTGCAAATTTACAACTTCCTCTTCTATACTGAATTTTGTTGATAATATTAAGTATTTTAACCCGCCAAATATGTCGAAGAATACCACCATAAATTTTATTAACTAAACTGTAAATTTCATTTGTATTTACATGTTGAATCCTCACATGCATTATTTCAAATAGTTAGCATGCAAACTACCAATTTTTCCAATTTTTCCACACATGCATTTCTTCAAACACTTCATGTGCATCCTATGAATCTACAGGTTCCACTTACACATTTTTTCAAACACTTCTTAGGAAACCTCTGATTTTACAGGAAAAGAAAATTTCAGCCCATGCAGCCCTAGTGTTGAAACCTATGGCTTTGATGCCACTCTATGACATACCCGATCACCTTAGTTGACCATTGAGACCTCAAGGTAGTCAAATTACATATCCAAACTCATTGCTTATATCCAAATTCATTTTTCATCATTTTCATTATTAAGTTATAGTGGAAAATAAATTTATGGTCACCCAAATTAACAAATGCATACTTTAACAATTTACAGACAATTCAAGAAAATATTACACTCATAACATGCCAAGCAATTCCATGCATTTAAGCATTCACATAACAGTAAATTAACCAATATAAGCATATATAACCATGGGATTTTGTACATGGTAATACACTTATCTTTGAATTATCCAGTTGGTTGCAGGTGAAGGATGTTCCTCCCATCCATAGGATCTCTCAAGCCATATATTTATTTGACATGACGACCCGGGTTGGGATATCAATCCATAAGGGAAAAACTCTTTCCCAAACCTCCACACAAATAAATCTCTCATGCAACCCACTGGTGTAAAAACCCCCTCCACAATTGTTCCAATCCTCAATTCTCCTTCCCCATCTACCTTCATGTGCTTATTTGATGGGTATGTGTTTGTCTCTTTAGCTCCTTGGGGTATGGTTCTAATTCCACATTCACTCAAATATTGGTGCTTGGCACTTGGGTGCTCTGCTTTGGCCTCTCCTTGTCATAGCCTTTAGTGCCCAACTGCTTATCTTCTTCACTTCTCTCCCTTAGTTATCTTTGGCACCTCTGGGGGTTTGTTCCTCTCTTCCGTGATAAATTTGGGGTGATGTCAGCTGATGCCATCAAGGTGTAGTTTTATGTGTAAATCATGGCATGGTGTGCATGGAGCCTAAATTCCTTGGGAAATCTTAGTGGGTCTCGACATGGAACACATGTTGCTTTGGTCAGGGCCCACTTGATTTTTGACCATCAGTGGAGGAAGTGGTAACGACTTAGAAAAAGACAGTTTGGAAAATGAAAAGATTGGAATCGTTACCAATGGATGGGTGCCATGAATCATGGTTGTTTTCACCCAATGGCTTGGTGGGTCGACATTAAGCTTCGCACACTTCGGCAATTCATTATCATTCTCCATAGTTGATCCAGTGATTTAAGTGGAAATATGTTAGCTAGAGGGCTTAGATGCCTTTGGCATGGCTATTGATAATGACCCCTTGGTCCTTTGGCTTATCGCGATGTATATATCCTCTAAATTGTGGTTCTGATCCTAAGTTTTCCTGGAGCTTGGTACTTGGTACTCGGGTGCTCTCCTTTGGCACCTTCTCATCATAACCTTTAGCGCTCGTGTGCTTATCTTCTTCACTTCTCTCCCTTAGTTCTATTTGGAAACTCTAAGGGTATCTTCCTCTCTTCCACGATAAACTGAGTGTCCTCCAGACTGAAATATTTTATGGTACTAACAGTTGGCAAGTGTTATTGGTTCCTTTCACAATTCATTTACCTTATGGATTTCTATAGATATAGATTGTTACACTTGTGTCTAGAAATTCCAATGTTGGGCATGCATTGATACACCTATGGCTACTAATCACCATGTTGAATATCATATTCAAAGCAACGAACATTACATTAATTTTTAAAACATGCTCAAGAGGATTTCCCAAGTAGTTGGTTTGAGCAGCTACAAATTATGTTGAAGAAATGTTTGTTTAATTCATTGTTTTTTTTTAACAATTGCTTTTGCAAAAATTTCGCTTCAAGGTGTAACATATTAATAACTACTTATAAGTAGTTATTGAAATAATATTTTAGGGAGATTATATTTGGTAATTTAAAACTCAACTCTACATTTATTCCATTGGAACTCGTTTTCTTGTGATTTTGTCTAACATAAGAATCTTAAGTTGTATGCCATTGGAAGGCTTCAAGGAAATAATATTTTAGGGAGATTATATTTGGTAATTTAAAACTCAACTCTACATTTATTCCATTGGAACTCGTTTTCTTGTGATTTTGTCTAACATAAGAATCTTAAGTTGTATGCCATTGGAAGGCTTCAAGAACGCTGCATTTTAAGAATTTTATTATTTCTTCGAGAATTTATACTTTTTCTCAACTTTAACTTCATCTTCCAAGTTTAAATTATTTTTTTGGCATTAATGAAAGAGAAGGAAATGAAGTTCCATAATCTAAGGCTTTCATTTAATTATTAATAGGAATATAGGAATTGGTTGCTTCAAAATAGGAGGTAGGTACTCAAAGGTAGAAAATAATTATTTAAAGGAATTAATCATTTTCAATAGGCTCCTAATTATATTATGTTTGTGCAAAATAGAGACTGGGTTCATGTGCAAGGGCCAACAAAGGGCGACGCTATAATCTAGAATAGAACAGAACACATTATATTGAGGGAAAAACAAAACACATTACATATCGTTGCACATAAAAATTAAGGATCCCAATAATCTTCATTTATATTAGTCAATATATCTCTGGTACATTACATCCTCACATCTCTACAACCTCAAAATCTACTATCCATGGGATCATGACCTGTCATGGAATTACATACATCAATAAAACCCATGCCCTGGTTATCTTCGGGTACTAAATCTTTCAAACAAAGGAGCCAATGAAAAAATTGATTATCCTCATAGGAGGATCTTAGTTGAGTGGAACTTATTAAATTATGTATCAATAATAGTTGTAGTGCATTCTATGTAGTCGGTATTTTAGTTCTGATAATACCTCCAAGAAATATTGCTATGATCCTAGTTGTGCCATTATATGGGAAAAATCCAACTGGTGTAGTGTTTTCTTCACAATATTCATCTCTTGTAATTTTCGTCATTAACTAGGAGACATTAAACCAAATTGTATCTCCATGGAATTGGTCCAAATTTCAGTTGAATTATCTCATACCTGAATTGATCCATATGGATTTTCTTAGCAACAAATCCCATGTTGAATATGATAATAGAATCTAGGTATTTTAACCACTAATTTCTTAGCAACTTTTCTTCAAATAGTTTGTTGGAAAAATGAAATTTTCTCAAAGAAAGAGAGGCCAGTCCTTCCTCAAGGGGATCTAGTTTTGGGATGGGAAAAGCAGATCATAAGGAGAAAGAGCACCCACTCTATCCCCAAGTAGGTCTATTTTGGATTTTTGGGAATTTAGTAGATAATATATGATTTTGATGAAGGTAGCAATTTTTGAAAGAGAGTCCTCCCCTTCGAGGAATGAGGGGGATGGATGGAGAAAAGAACCCATACTTTCCTTATCCCTTCCAAGAGAATTCACAATTCACAGATAAAGAAATTGATATATATAGATGTTACTAATATGTTATCATTATAAATGTTGCCAAGCTTTATGGTCCAAGCATCCCTTTTAGGAAGGAAGGTTCGCTCATTCCTCAAAGAGACCTATATTGGGGTTTTTGGATGACATGTTCCTTGTATGATTAGGAATTATTCACTCCTTATACAATCTAGCCTTTTTAAATGAACGTCCATATAGGTATGGACACTATGAGAATGGAATCTTCACTCATTCTCATATTGATTGCTTCCAATATAACAAATCAAAGGGCACTCTAAGGCAGAGTACCTCCTATGATGGATTTATTTTGGGGAACCACCATATTTTATCCCTTTAGGAAGGAAAAGACACTCTTTCTTCATCAATTCATTATTAGAAAAAAAACAATAGAGTACATATTCAAGAAAGAGAACCCATCCTTTTATGATCCCTTCCAAGGAAATCATAATTCACAAATATAAATAAATTGCTAGATAAAGATGTTACTAATATATTATAATTATAAATGCTACTAAGATTATAGTCTGAGAGACCCTTTTAGGAAGGAACGGTCACTCGTTCCTCAAAGAGATTGAAGTAAACAGTTCCTGTTCACTAGGAGAATTATCCCAAAATATATAAGAATAATAAAATAATTGATGAATGATGATATTTTACGAAAGGAGGGCCCGGTATATATATGGTTTGGGAAACTATATTGAGGAGTCGTGTCCTCTTAATTTACTTTTTTTATTATTATTATTTAATGATTATTAAGTATATTATTTATTATTTGTGTTTGTAACATTTCCTTCCCTTGAAAAGGGAGATTTGTCCTCAAAACTCATTTTGTTGATATCATCTTTATTCTGGATTTTTTATGAAGCGATGACTTGAGATCTGCAATATGGATTGATTCCTCTATCTTGATATGTACCTAGACCTATTTTGTGTTGTAACTCTTTCTACTTGAGAGGTGAGATTTCCAATCCATGCAACTTGTAATTACTCCCCTTCCATCTGAATTCCATATACAGTTCATGTAGGTTGGTAGCATAGGTTCCTAATTGCATTAGCGATTCAGCTCCTAACTCCATATCTACTCCTTTGAGTGGTAACACATAACAATTGAGTTGTAGATTCAAGTCTTGTATTTGAAAAGGAATATTATGTAATTTTCCTATGTCTTCCACATGTCAATCGTCGATAGTCAATACCTTGAGATTCTTCATGGGGTATACAAAAAGATTAAGTTCTTTTGCCCTTTTCATATCCACCAAATTGTGTGTACTTCCAGAATCGACTAGAATTGTGATGTCTTTATTCTTATAGTTCCTGTAAGTTGTAACCTCTTAGGTCCTATATTTTCTAATTTTGTCATCTCGGATAAGAGTTGTTCATCCTTATTGTTGTCACTATTTCTCAAATGGGGCAAAATATATTTCTCTGTACGTAACCGAGTTTCTTGCTTTTGGGAGGAAACTTTATTAGGTGTCACTGAATATTTTTATTTATAAGTTTGTTGGATGCATGTGATTACTACTATTGATACCTCGGGTGAGTTTGTATCTAATTCAGAATCGGATGTATCTTCTTTGGCAGAAACCCAAACTTCTTTCCCATTTATAATTTTGTAGTGAGTTGTATGACTGGATACGTATTTATGGCCTGGGATCCAATTTTCGACACATCAACGATAAGTGTTGTTCTTCTTTTTTCTATCATTATCAGAATGACCGGTGAATGTTTTTTATTCTCTTTCAGCTTGATATCCATATGCTTGGGAATTGTTGCACTGATTCCTTGGTGACAAGTTGTCTCTGCAATATCTGCATTGTATCTCTTTTTGTTGTAAATAACCTTTGTCAAGGTTTGTTTTCCAGGTATTTTTGAACTTTTCTTCAATAATTTTTTCTTTATGCCTAGCCTTATCCAAGTTTGAGATATTATGTAATTTAATTTGTCTTTTATGTATGGTTTTAACCCATGTACAGACACTTAGAGTTGTTGATCCTCCGTTAATTCTGGAACTCATGTTGCTAGGGCTTTCCATTCGTAGGTGTACTCCTCCACATCATTGTTTTGCTATAATCTAGTGATTTTTGCAAAAAAGTATTTCTCGGTCACATCTTCAAATCTTTTAAAGAAGTCATTTTTGAATGTTTTATAGTTTTAGTTACACACTTTTGTCGTAATATTCCACCACATATACCAGTTATATACTCGGCCTTCAAGTTGCATCGAGGCATATTTTATCTTCTTGTCATCGGATAAGATTTTGTGTATGAAAAAGAATTATTCTTCCTTATTGATCCACGCTACACTTTGTTTTGTCTCAACATCGAACTTGGGTAACTCTAGCTTGTGCCTCATTGGATAACCATTCATTTGTTGCGTTGAACCTGAGTGCAGCTGGTTGAAATTAAGGGATGAAAGTGGTTGTGATCTATGTGGTTTTTTGGAATTTCAACCTTGAAGAAGTTCGATTGAGGATTAGTTTCATCTGCGGAACCGAGATGTGGCTGGTTTATTTTTGGCAAATCGATATTGACAGAGGCACCTCTATCCATGAAGTACTTCATAATTTTATCAAACCTTTCTTCTATGCTTGCTTTTATTTCTTCTCTTACTTGATTCATTTCCCATGATACAGGATCGACGAATTCATATCTTACCATCCTTGTTAATTCTCCTTCCCATAGCTTGGCTTCAATTTTATCCCATCTAGAGTTTAGACCTTTGAGAATCTTAGAATTTCGAGCTTAATATTTTTCTAATTTCTCCACTTGATCCTTCATTTCTAACATGGATTTGGTATAAGCGAGAATTTTTGCTATCCAAGCTTAGGTTTTTAAATATTATTATTATTATTATATTTAATAATAATCTTTACTTTAATAATAATATTTATTATTAAAAAAAATGAATGGTCTAAGGAATGTGAAAATGGAGAGGTTTAGAGTTAGAATATAATAATATGTATTATTATAAATAATAATATTATTATTATATAATATAATATTTTTATTAACTCTTTTTCTTTTTTGTGATTGGGCGTAGAGATGGAAAGAAGATGTTGGCGTGAGAAGGGAAAATGGAAAGAGAGATAGTTGAGAGCAAAGGTGAAGGGGGTGTGAGGGTTAAGGAAGGGACGGAGGTGGAGTAACGAGGGAGCAGTGATGAGGGAGGAGAAATGGTAGGCATGGCACATGGATGGTGCAGAGGTCGAGCGGATGACGATAGGTGAAGTGAAGACACATTTGCTGGTGGAAAACAAGGTGGAGATAAGGTTCCAAGAATAGGTGGAATCATAGAAAAGGGGAGAGGCGTAGACTAGATTGAGAGGGATATGTGCAAGAAATGTGAGGCTGAGGAGAATGGGGGAAGAGGGAGTGAGTGAGCGGAGAGGTAAGAACAGGGATGGAGTATGAGAATTGTGTAAGGAGTGGGGAGGAAGGAAGTGGGGAGAAGGGGTAGAAGTGTATAGGTGGAGCGTAAATGTGGGACCGTCTGGAGGCTATGATAGAGGATTGGGAGTGGAAGGATGGGGGATGAGCTATGTGAAGGTGTATAGTGTAGAGATGAGAACAACGAAAAGAGTAAATGTGGAGGTGGGGAAAATGAGAAGACACGGAGACCAATGAGAAAAAGGAAGAACGTAGCTCTAATACTAGATGAAGTAGACAGATCCTATTCACTAGGAGAATTCTCCCAAAATACATAAGAATAATAAAATAATTAATGAATGATGATATTTTACAAAAGGAGGGATTGCTATATATGTGGTTTGGGAACCTATATTTTGGGAACCTATATTGAGGAGTCGTGTCCTCTTAATTTACTTTTAATTATTATTATTATTTAATGATTATTAATTATATGATTTATTATTTGTGTTTGTAACAAAGACCTACCTTGGGGTTGTGGATCACATGTGACTTGTATGATAGGAATTGGTCACTCCTTATACTATCTAACCTTTTTCAATGAACATCCATATGGGAACCTTTGAGAAAGGATTCTTCGTGCATTCTCATATTGATCACTTTTCACAGAGAGAGAGGAACGAAAATCTTATTAGTGAGAGGTACCTCTTTCTATGGTGGATCTCTTTTGGGGGTACCAACATATTTGACCTCTTCAGGAAGGAATGGTCACTCTTTCTTCATCGATCCATTAGAAAAAAATAGTAGAGTGCACCTTCTAGAAGGAACAATTATGTCTTCTTTGATGGATATTCTCATAGAAAACCACCACATTTGATCTGTTTTAGTAAGGACTGGTGACTCTTTACCTGTTAACACCCAAAAAATGCTCACCAGCTCATCTCCCTAGTCACATGACCCATTTGTCCACTTTTCCTACCATTTTAGCCTCTAAAACCTCAAAAAACCTTCAAATGGTCACCAAAAAGGCCAAAATCAATCATTTTCTCCTCAAAACAATTAAATTTCCTCAAAAATGCCAGAAAACCCTCCAAAAGGGCCCAAAATTCCCAAAAATCAATTAAAAGGGAATAAAATTTAAAAAAATAACCCAAAGAGGGAAAAAAGAGGAAAAGAAACCCTAAACCATTTACCAATACCATTGGTTACCCAAAACCATGGTTTAATACTCCATCACCCAAAATCTATAAAAAGGTGATAGAGGCTCCCCATTATTCATCCACATTCGTGCCTATCCTTATGATGTCAAAATCACTTTTGAGAACCTTAGCCCCCATTTGAGCTTGAGTTCCTCATTTAGAGTGAGCCTTTGGCCCACCCTTGAAGCATCTTGGAGAAGAGAGAGACCATTGGAGCACTGGAGCACCTCGTCCATGCAACTGCACAAGCTCCATCAAATTTACCATTTGACGTAACACCATTGCAAACCCTTGTTTTCCCATTAATACAAAAATATCAATTTTATTTACTGTATCTCTCATGGTTATTTAGTTTTTATTGTTTTGATTTAGATTTACTTTCATGCACATGTTATCAATTAATGGTTAAATTTTATTGATCTTGCATCCTAGATTTACTTTTTATTTGAACTACTACTAAGGAGTCCATTCTCCTTAGTAGGTGCCCATTTGCACAAGCTAGGGTGAAAATCCTAACCACATTACCCAATCGAATATTTTTTAGTAAACGTCCATATGGCACAGTTTGAGAGGGGATTCTTTGAGCATTCTTATATTGATCACTTCCTAGAAAAAAAATGAGAGACACAATGATGAGAGAGAGGTACCTCCTTATCTTGTGGATCACTTTTGGGGAACCACTGTGTTCGACCCCTTGAGGAAGGAATGACTACCCTTTCTTCTATTTATACATTGTCAGAAATATTTGTTCAAGTAAGAATAGGTCCATCCTTAAGGTTTTGATAGATTATTACCCAAGGAATCTCTATATGGGATCCTTTGAGGAAGGATTATCTTATCAATGTCTCATTGATTGCCTTCCAGTGAAAACAACAAAGGACCTTTTGAGTGAGAGTTACCTACTTACCTCATGGATCCCTTTTGAGAAACCACTATATTGGACCCATTTAGGATGTATTGTTTGCTCCTTCTACTATCAATGCCTTCTCTAAAAACAATAACATATTACATCTTCAAGAGGGAGTTGTTACTAGATTTATGAACGTTTTATTTTTAGCAAGGAACCACGTGTATCATGTTTGAGTAAGGATTGATCACTCTTTATCAGATTGCTTCTTTCCTTTTTAGGAAATATTTATTTTCCCATTCTCAGATCAATCATCTTATAGAGAATGAGATAAGAGGAGAATAGTATTCTCCTAAAGAACATAGATATTGATAATATATAGTGCATAATATTAATTTCTTTTTAAATTAATTGATTTATCTAATTATATGTATTTTTATTGTGTTCTTGTTATTTTGTATTTCAGAAATATATTCTGGAAAAAAAAAAAAAAAAAAAAAAATTGGGTTCTCAGCAATGTGTGGACTTACTTTGGAATGTATTAAAAGTTGTTGAGGGAATCTCATTTCCAAAAAGAAATATATTTCATAATATCATCATTCATAATGGATGTATGATTATAAACATTACTAAAATCTTAAATAAAGATATTCAATTTCCCTATACATTGAAAGGTGCAGATACATTGTTAGGGGTAGTTGATGGTTATGTTCAATGGCATACATCTTAGATTTTTAACTGCATTGAATCTGCTCTTCAACAGAATGAGGTGAATGACATACCCATTTCCACTTCCAGGAGTGGAGAACAAATTATTATAAGTGACAATTGATCTTATTTTATCATGAGAAAGGTTAAGTTGTTACATAAATGTCAGAATGAAGGATTGTATTTCCATAGGTTTCGTAAGAAATTTCAATGAGAAATATTTTATTGGAGGAACATTTTATGGTGTTTTCTCCTTTGTTATTCTAGTGGATCAAATCGTGTTTTCTTGTATGGCCTACTCTCCAAGATTAAGTAGTGGAAGTCTTGTACTATGGTCAATTAAAAAAATGAATATTTGTGTACAAGTACATTATTGTCTATTGAAAACAATACTTAGTCTGAAGCTGCAAAGAAAATATCAAGTCAAAATCACAATATCAAGTTTGTGGGAGAGAAGGTTAATTTGAAACATCAATGTTCTTTAAAGCCAAATTATATTGCTTGGGGAATAGTGTTAAGTGTTCTTGAAGGAGATATAATACAATGTAAACCATTGGACGGTAGTGAGTTTGGTACTTTAGTTCATAAACCCTTATACAATTGTGAGGATTGTGGTTTATTTGAAGATTCTCTTGTAAGATGGCATGCAAACCATTTGTTTTACCACAATGATGTTCCTTTGGATGTCATACTAAAAAAAACACGGAATAAGACATGGTCAATTTTTGGAATATTGTTGAAGAATGTCCTTTGTAGATGGTTCTTCTAGGTACTTCAAATTGTGAATTAACAGTTTTTGAATTTAAGACAACAAGGCCATACAATTATGTAAAGCAGCAAGCTGGAACTATAATTTATAAAATAAATTCAAGCTCACCTTATGGGTTGGAATTGATGAAGTTTCATTCTTTGCAAATATTAGAACTGAACATTGTTGTTCAAATATTTGTGTATCAAAATTTTCACTTCATTTGATAGTTCAATGTGTGAATAAATTTCATTATATGAATGGAAATTCAAGAATGCTCCTATTTCCAAATAAGGAGAAGAGAACAGAAGAAACTTATTTACAATGAGATTGTACAGAATAGATGTCTATCAAAATGCATGGTATAAATTCCATGAAATAAAAAAGAGCACTTTCAACAATTATAAAAATATGTTCTTGAATGGTGATGTGAGAGTTGACATGGTAATAATGGATTGGAAAAATCTAGGTCAAATACTATTGCAACAGTAGCTAGTATTAATAAAATAATAGAGGAAAATTCAGATAAGTCTCCATATCTTACACAATTAATCAGTGAAGATGGAAGAAGTACAAACTTGGAATTATTGCCATCAAATATGTCCCATGGTTTACTATGAAAAATGGCAAATTAAGAAATCGAACATATTGGTTTGCATCTAGTATCACAATCCTCCTTTAGCAAAGTAATTAGAGAAGAATTTCCAGATGTTAGAATTTTGAAAACAACTCCTTTGCAAGGTGTAATGAGTGCACTACAATACAAGATAAGCTAAAGGGGACCAATGATCCATTTGAGGTGGAGAGGTTGTGAGGACATCAAAAATCCTATAATAAATATATTGTAAGTTGTCACCAAGTGTATTATTCTCACAGATTAGCTTCACATAAAAATACAAAGTCTTATCTAAGTATTGTTCATGACAAAATGGATAAGTCAAAGACTTCCATTCCAACAATGGGTAAGAAGGAAAAGGATTTTAGTAATGTTATCTTCCCATATATTTGATTGGTATGTTGACGCATGGGCACAAGACTAGGGGATTTGGCCATTTTAGTCTCGCATTTTTAGAGATGGGATCAAATTTCATTGTGGCATCCTTGGCTAAATGCTTAAGGATTCTCAAAGAGTCAATGGTTGATATGTATGGAGATTTTCTTTCCAAAAGTGTAACATCTAAGCACCAATTGCATGATGTTCTGTTGCAATCAAAGTCATATGAAAATTTTATGATCTACAAATAAGATTATATGCAACATAATAATATGCATTGATTATACAAATCTATGCATTTTAAATTAAAAAAATACCACCCATATTATTGTTTCAAATGGATAATTGTTCACAAGATAACAAAAACCACTTTGTCTTTGCATTTTTATCTCTTTTAATATCAAGGAGAGTGTTAGATATTTTTGAAGTTGGATTCCTTCTGGTTGGACACACCCATGAAGACATACATGGAACATATGGGATTTTATCAGCAAAGCTAATGCACAAGTATGTATTTTCACTCTCATATATTATGGATATGTATAGGACATGTGAAGATCACTATTTCTATGTCTCTTATCTAATTCATGAATTTTTTTATTTTAAGAATTTTGTGAAACACCACCTTTTGGACGACAATGGCAAGATCATTGTATTAAAATATGTCATTTTTTTAGATTTCATCTCATAGATAACATTCCAATCATGCAATCGAGGGCAGCACTTCGAGAAGAAAAGTGATCATTTCCTATTCATCTGTGGCGTTCATTGTGGGATGGTAATGCAAACTTACTAGTGGGGCAGCATAGATTATAAAATCTACAAATAAAAAGACCTTTAGACATGGATGAAATAAAAAAGAAATAGAAACATATATTTCATAATTTATGGAAGCAAGGGATTGAGATTCGAGAAGGGAGGTGAACAATTTTGCATCCCAAGTTAAGTTATTGGGAGGCTATATATAAAGCTTTGGATAGTACCTTCCAGAGTGTTGATCTATCAACAACTAATTTTTGGCCATCGACAAGCCAGGATATACATAATAGTGCACCTACAAAATATTCACATGAAATTATGGATGACTACTCAAAGGAAAATTTTCCTGCATTTGAGGATTGCTATGTTGGACCTACATGCAATAATCCAAGAGATGAATTCATTCAAAGAGTAGATGTTGTAAAGGGCCAAATGGTCATTATGTAATCACCAGAGCCAGATTGTACAATATGGTTGGGTAGGGAAATTAGTGATATTTATCAGGATTCAAATGATACTCTTGAGTCTTACAAAGTAGAGGTGCAATGGTGGAAGCCAACGGGAGCATCAAAGGACTTGAAGGTGTTGTATAGAAATTGTTTAAATAAAAACCAACAATGGGTTGCTGGTGCAGAAAAATATGATCATCGATGTAGATAACATCATATGGGAATGGTCACAAAGGGTAGGATGGACAAGAGAGAGAATAAAAATAAATGAGAAGGGGATTGCAGCAATTAAGGTGCAATAAGAACAAATGGGCCATAATGTTGAGAGTGGGGTCGTTGTTCATATGGATAGAGGTTGATGGGTTCTTAGTCCAGCGAACTATTTCAGTTGTCTTATTAATGTATAAATAAGTATGTTAACTTGTGTGTGGAATAAAGGAAGTGTTGAGGTTCATTGTATACATTGTTTCTTCTTCTTCAAATTACATATTTTATCATTTTCCTATATATTATTAATGCAAGGTTTGGCAGTACAAGTTCTTTTATCAATGGGAACATGTTATCGAATAATCCTTGAGAAAATGGTCTAGGAGGATTACTGTTATATACATTGTTAAGTATAATATTGATATTGAATATTATAGACATTGCACTTTTCGTATTCACGTATTTCACCTTTTGAAATGAAAAATGCAATTTTCAAATCGAAATTTACATTTTTTTGAATTGAAATTCACACTTTCATAATAAAAAAGTGCACTTTTGGAATAAAAAAGTGCACATTTAGGGTTTAGAAGTAGTCAAAAAAGAAAAGCACACTTTTCAAACCCAATATTGCCACTTTCAAAACGAATTTTGCACTTTAGAAAGGTTGATATTGACACTTTGAAAGGCTAAATTCACACGTTTTTAGTCCATATTTTGCCTAAAAAGTCCAAATTTAATGAAACATATGTTCTTCTTGAAATATGGAGGCTCATGTATGTAAGTAGATATCAAATACTGCATATAAAAAGTGCTAGTTGGAACATGAAGCTGGTTCCACAAAATTTTGTTTTGTTTTTTTCGTATGATGCATATCCTACATTGAATAGTGAAATAGTAATTGTGATCATTTATATGCGGCTTTGTTTCACATGTTCTTCGACGTGTGATGCACATATAACTATTCAAAATACTTGGCTTGAGATTGACTCTTAGCTTTGGTGGCTTGGTATGATAAAGATGCTTGGGGGATTTAGTTTAGGCTAGGCCGTAGTCAATAATTGTGCAACAAGAATTAATTATAAATGGGTCAAGGTTTTAAAACAAGGTAAACCCTCTTTTTTAATATGAAGTATGTAAACCCTTTTATGATTATGATTATAAAGCAAATAATGATTTTGATTTATTGGATCATGGTATATGTGTTGCATAAAGTGACTAAAGGAATGCATAATGGACATGTTGGGAGAGGTGGTACGATGGCACAAGGGAAAAAGCAATTTGTAATGTGAAAGAGGCATCGAGAGAAAATGGAGTTAGAAGCACAAGACCAAGACCAAGTCAAGTTTTCTCTCTCTTTTTTATATCTAGTCAATAAACCATGTCAATTTCGCTGAATGACAATCTAAACATATTTCAAGTGATCTCTAAATAAATATGTAACATGTCAACCTATACATAAACGTGTGCAAACTTGAACAAGAACCATTATCCATCAGTAATTAGTCCAATATTTCATCAAATTCATAGACTTCTTAATTGGTGGAAACCCCAAGACAATCAAGCTAGCTATAGGCCTAGGCTATGATTGTAAACTTAAGAGTTAAATAAGACTTATTGCCAAGGGATATTTTTGAATCATCCCAATAAATTGTATTCATGAGAAAGCCTAGAAACTCTTTGTCAGCTTATGTCCATTGACAAAAAATGTGGTCAACAAATTTCCAACCAAAAAAGGTGTGTCACTTACAATGACGTACATGATAAAAATAGCTCCAGCCACCATAGATTATAGCTATGAGATGTAAGAAATCAAGAATATCATGAGGCTCAAACAATGACGGATCGAAAAAGGTCTTGCATGTAATCAAAAGAACCTAAATTGGATCAAATTTGATTGTTCATCAGATATGTGTGTTGAAAGAAAACTTTAAACAACACTAAAAGTCCATGGCATGTATGCAAGATATCAAAACCGAGGGGATGAAGTAAGGGAAAATAAAAAGAAGGGAAATATATTATAGTATGTTTCAAGAAAGGATTCCCTTTCCATGAACAGAGAGATGAAAGGGTGAAGTTTCATAACATACAGCAAAGCAGGTTAGTTCCTCCATATGCTTGTAAACACCATAGTTAGGTTAATGAATAGACAAGTACACAGAATAATTTAATCCACGAATTATTGATCCCTTGAAGTCCAATTGACTATACCAAGTGTGGAAATAAATTCTACATAAAATAACTAAAAAAAACCCTGAAACTAAAGTATCTCAAACCCAAATGAAAACAACATGTAAAGAGAAAACAATCAAACAAATCAAAGTAAAGACCTAGCCTACTATTGTTTTATTTTTGTTTTTCTATTTTTTTGTTTTTATTTATGTACAAGGGAAAAGCTACATGCATCAATTTAAGGTGGATGAAATTTTGCATGTAGGAGTGCATCATTGACCTTACATTCAAGGTTTTTGGTATGAAAAACATAATGTAAATACCACCAATCAACCTACCAACCAACAAAATTATGCAAGACATGAGGCAGGCTTTCCAAGATCCAAAAATTGGTATGTGTCTTGCATAATTTTTCAACCAAGAAACTTGACTTCACATTTCATTTCAAAATCATCATCATCATTGGGATTTTGAATCAAGGTTCCAATGGGAATCATGTGAGTAGGTTTATGCATGGAATGGAAAGGAGGATCTAAGATATTTTCTTGATTAGGGATAACCCAATCTAACTCCATGCCTTCACCCATTTGATTTATAAATCCTTTTTCAATAGCAAACTTTGTGATCTTATTATAAAAAATAGGACCATCATCCTCAAAAGAATGAGATTTGTATTGAGACAAAAGGATTAAAAATATAGCAATATTCTTGGTATCATCCTCCTCAACCAAAGAAATTGGGAAAATGTTGGGTGTGTGTTGAGAGCTATCCTTCTCATCTACCTCCAAGATAGGATATTCATCATCATAAAGAGAAATATCATGGTCATTTGAAACGTATTAATCAAATACTGGGCCTAAATCTGAATCAGTTTGATGATCAAGAAGTGACACTTTGAAATTAGGTTCATGGAAAATAGTTGGAACTTCATGATCAAACATACCAAAAAAGATATCTAATTGGGATTCATCACATTTTGGGTCAACATTATAGGGTAATATAGAGGATTTGATTAGAGGAGTATTAACGAACCAATGTTCAATCAAGTCCTTGGAGTGAAATTTGGAAGGAACCCCATCAAATATTAGATGTTTACCCTCAATATCAAGAAAACTATTAAGATTCAAATGATCATAAAAATGAGAGAAGTTAGGAGTGGAATCATTATTTAAAATTGAATCTTGTTCCTCATGGGATCCATCCCCAAACAATTTCTCATTAGGTAAAATATGTAGGAAGGGGTGATTATGGTGAAGATTAAAAGTCTCAAGATGAGAATTTGAAAGCAAAGGCTCAAAATCAATGAGAGTAGGTTTGTAGGTTTGTGTAAACAAGGATTAGAGTCATGTGTCACACTTTCTTGAAAAAGTTCATCTTTGAAAGGGAAAGCATTGTGAAAGATCACATCAACACATAACTTTTTGGAAACCCTAGAATATTCCAGTAGTGAACCTGTTGCATCTGCAACTCCCCCCTCGCCCACCCCCTCCCCCATCATGTTTCTTGTCCTTAGTAAAATACAAGTCCCCCCTTTTGTTTTTGGTATCCCCAACATATGAAATTTTTCCCCCTTGGAGTGGGCCAAGTATATTTTGAGGCCTAATCTATCCGAGGGAAAAGTTGAGTTTTGAATACTAGGGCAAGTTCTGTAGTTTCCCCGTTGTGGCCCATTTGAATGAGTCTCGCTGCAACGGTAGTAGACTTAACTAAGAAAGCTGCAACAATGGATCAACTTGTGGAGAGATGCCACAAAAATGGCTTGAATCAATCAAATAAGCCGCAATGGCGGTAGAATGCTGCAACGATGGCACAACTTAGGATGTGAGGCCACAACATGTAGCTTATCAAATCCGCTCCTGCCACGATTGCACTCCCTTGAATGTGTTATGGTAAACTTTGTGTTGAAGGTCTGCAACAGTGGGAGAAACTCACCAAGAAGAGTCGTAAAACAAAAGATCACACACACTAAGCATGTGTTGTGGAGTAACTCATGGGGAAAGCCCGCAACGGGCGAAGAAAATTGAACAGGGGGGCCACGAAGGGGCAGAAAGACCCACGAAAGGCCGCTAAAGATTTCAAGCATAGAAATGAATATCAGGCAGTGAAGCTCAAAAAGATCGGCTACAAGGGGTGGAGAAGTTTCCATAAAAGGGTCTCATATGAAGAGTTTAACCCTCACCCTAAGGTCATATGGATTAATCGTAAGGTAAAAGGGACTAGGCATTGAGTCCCTTTGCTTCCCTATATATATATAGCCCCCTTTCCCTTTGTTTGTTTGTTTTGATATCCATCCTGTACCACCTCTTTACGAGTCAACCCAGCAAGCCTTGTGGCCACCAGAGGAGTAGAGTACCGCCCTCCACATTTCATCAAGTTAAAGGGAGCCGCTTGAGGTAAGCCTTAAGGCTCTGTGCCTCCACTTGTCTTAGCTTTGTCATTTATTATTTTGAATCCAATATGGGTTTTTAGGATATGTTTTGGGGATTTGGGAGGGTTTTAGTCCTTCAATAACATAAAATTTCTTGGATGTCATAATATTTGGTACCCATCCCCTATCTGAAATCGAATGAGCACTGCACCATTGTGGATCTCAGGATTAATATGCCATTGTACAGGTAACCAGGAAGCAAGGGCTATCCTATCTTAGGTTACGGTTTCTCTTAGTCCTTTAGAAAAAAGACACATCATCATAAACCTCACACATTAAATTGTATAAGTATAACATACATTGAGCACCCATTGTCAAGAGCCTCACCACCTATGATCAAGCGAACTCCTTGAGATGATTTAAGAAATCCTTAGCTGGAATGATATCAACTGGTTATGCAACAGTCCTACATGGTACCGGTATAACCATGAAGTTTGAAGCTGTTTCATAACCCTAAGAGAAGTCATAGAAGCCTTGGAACTAAGTTGGCACAGATATTATTGGGGTAGATTTATCAAATGGGAAAACTGTGAAACAATGAAGATTTGAAATAAGAAATGTGCTTAAATGCTAAATATTTTTATTATTATAAGGTAGCATGTTTTTCATGAATGATGATATTGTTGCTTGTGGTTTGTAGGGACAAACCATGTCTAAGTGAAAAACTAGGTTGCAATCAAAGACCATCCAAGAATTTTCATCTGGTGATGGAATGACAGAAGAAGCGCGACACGCACTCTTTTCTTGTAGTTCAGAGACATAAAGAGAACCACTGGAGCAAACCTTGAGTTTCAATGGGGAGATATGTACCAATTCTTCCAGGCCGAAGAATACCTATCGACAAGCATAGACGAGATCCCACTGTTTAAGAATATAAGACGATTTGAGCTTCATAAGGTGGTGGCGAGATCATAATTGTTCCCATGCACGGAAATAGTGGAATGGCTCCTACCTTGCACTGACGCAAAGAAGCGAATTATTAAGAATTTCATAGGGGTACCCATATCTTCTTTCGAACCATCTACTATGAGCAAGTATTATAATCTCTCAGCACCAGAGATCAATCTGACAAACGTGGATGTAGTTAATACAACTTGAATATGTAAAGTTTATTAAGCAAGATTGGATTCCATACAAACAATTTCATCAAAATGAAAATGACACTTATAACACCAAGACACTCAAGCATCCCTATAGGATGATCGCAGCCCTCTTATGCTAGTTATATGGGAAGGAAGATGCAGCACATTTTAAGATTGAATGGGCCCCTCTACTATATTACATAACTGTTTGTGGAATGAGGTTCAATTGGTCTGATATTCTCTCAAAAAACATGGACGAGGCATTGCTAAAAGTGCATGATGGTTTCTTTAAACAACAGTCATATTTTCACATGTCAGCGTATCTCATAGATGTAGTTTACTCATCGAATCAATTTCCTCACATGGGATAGCATTGGGTTCTCAGAGAAACCCCTATTCACGTATGTCGCCAAATTCTCTGGTCCCAGAAGCACACTACAAATTTGTGAGGATTTCAATAGGCCTCTACATGGTACATTAGCAAAGGGTATGTTAGATAATGCCATCACCACTGTGACACAAGTGGGTGATTGGTACTTGACTGAAGACAACATTTATTTGTGGATATACGGGGCATCAAAGGCACCTGACAGCATGCCCAAGTATGTGATAGATTATGTTTTCTTGAAGGAAATCACAGGTCAAGTATTCATAGATGGGATTGGGTCTTCCCTCAACAATACCAAGAAGGTTTGATGGCCACCTTTGCCTATCATAGTTGGGGATTCAATAGATTTGCAAAGGTAAAAGAAGCCATTGAACTGACTGAGGACTTGGATAAATATCATTTGGGACAAGGAAAGTTAAGAAGAAATGACCACAAGGGGAAGATCATAAATCACTGCACGATTGTGAAGTACCATTGGCCCTATTAGCATGATCAATAAGTGGAAGAGTAAATATATAGGTGAGTGCAAACTTTGGAGGACCTAGCTAAGAAGATGGATAAGGGGAAAATCATTGAAGGTGCCTCCTCCAACAGAGAAGCTTCCAAGGAAATTGTCTAGAGCTATAGAAAAGGGCTTAATAACAGAGGAAGCATGAGGAAACACAGAATAAGATAGTCTAAGAACAAAAATAGGTATAGGGAATGCAAGAAGGTGAGCTACAAGATATGGATATTGATGCACCCACTACTATCTCCTAAATTCCACGTAGTAGGGGGAATTCCCCTTTGGAGGAACTTGGAATTGTGGTGTACACTGTTGATGTATATGTAACTTCGGAATGTATTTCACATATATGTATATTGTATTCCTATAGAGATGGTATTATTCCTCTATAAGGAAGTTTCGTCATTTATATTGTAAATGTCGTAACTTATTCTTGATGGGTTATTAGACCACATTGTTGGGGTCAGCCCTGTATAAGTCATGTGGGTCAAAGGGTTATTAGACCACCCTATTGGGGGTCGTCCCAATCAGCATTATGTTATGTGGTTAAGTTTGAGCCTACATGAGTTAGGTAAAAAGGCAAGTCAAATCAAGTATAAATAGAGTGCGGGAGGCACTCTATTTACTCACTCGCTTCTCACTCATGCACTCAAGGAGGAGTGGCGCACTTATGAAGGAGGAGGATCTGCTGCTAGGTTATGTCTATTTCTTGGTTGTATCATTGCTCTATCTATCTCTGAGGAAGTTATTGGGGTTTTTCACCTTTATGGTTTTCCCCAAGTAAATCTTTGTGTCTCTTGTGTGCTTGCATTATTGTCTCCATGATTGATATGCTGTAGATATGTTGTACATGTTGTTCTCTTAGTTAATATCCTAGATCAGATTGAAGTAAATTCTGAAAATTTAACATGGTATCAGAGCTAGCCTGAAAGAAGGCATGATATAGCATGTATGACACTTGTTGCACTTATGATGCTAGGGCTTGATATAGCAAAAAAACCAGTCGTCGTAGCACTTTCGCTATAAATCCATTTTGGCGAAGGTTTCGGATCTAAAATCTTTACAGGTCGAATATTAAATCTCCAGGTACCTTGTGTACAAAGGACAACCTCTAATTCGTTGTACTTTGTGATTTATGATCTATACAATATAGGGTTTCTGCCTCTTCCATATCTGAGTTAAAATCAGGTGACCTTGGGAAAAAGGTCATAACTTGGGCTAGGAAGCTCCAAATGAAATTTCGTAAAAAGTGACAGGTAGTACATAGACTATACTATCTCAGAAAAAGTTTGCAGAGGCCGAAGTTGAACCAGTGACAGTGGCATGCCGTACAAGTTCGCTCTCCTATATTATCCCATAAACAGGTCACGTTGCGACACTTGGCATAACTCTCTCTCAGAGAGTCCAATGGAGGTCAGACCTATCAGGATAGAAAGATAATAGGGCGAGCTATCTCAGGAAAAAAATTTAGAGACTGAAGTTCAAACAGTGACACGTGGCACGTCGTACAAGTTCGCTCTCCTGTATTATCCCAAAACAGGTCACGTTGCGACATTTGGCATAACTCTCTCTCAGAGAATCCAATTGAGGTAAGACCTGTCAGGATGGAAATATAACAGGTCAGGCTATCTCAGGAAATGTTTTCAGACCCTGTGGATTGAAAAGTTCAGAGTTACACCAGAAACAATTAGGTACATATTTCTGTCAAAACATAATTATTTTTTAGTACCTTCATTCATGGCTTCCGGAATTTAGGGCTTTGGAGAAAGTTGGAATTTTTGTAATCGGAGACCACGGCTGAATGCTACTCATCAAAACAAAAATTTAGAGACCAAGATCAGAATTTTTGGCTGGGCAGAAGGCCAGGCTTGATCAAACCCTAGTTCAGGACTTTGATCAAAAAAGTGGAAAATTAGGGCTTCTGTAAAAATGGAAATTTTTTGAAATCTGTGACCACGGCTGGAAGCTCCTCAGAAAAATAGAAGCTTAGAGATTTGGATCAAACGTTTTGATTGGGCAGAAGAGTGGGCTTCATCAAACCCCAGTTCAGGGTCACGTCCAGTAAATCCAGAAGTTTCAAAGGCAAAATTGAGGAGTGAAACTTTGCAGTTTTCAAATTCTGAATATACCAGTTTGATCAGCTCATCAAGGCGCATATTTCTATCCTTTCGGAAGTTTGAAATTCAAAGTTTGAATTTTTGGGGTTTCTCTGACAAACCCATATCCAGCTCCAGGTTCAGTTCTTGCAAATCAAGTGGATTGGGTTAATCCTAGAAGAAGATGGATTGGTCACCTGCATAAATGAAGAAGTTCTTGTTTCGGAGGGAGATGAGGCTAAGGCCTTACATAAGAAGATTACAAGCGATCTCGACAGGTATGACTCATCGAGGTATGTTTTGAGATTTGTTCATGATTAAGTTTATGGTATGTTTGTCTTCATGTTATTACGTGTTAAATTTTCAGAATTTACTTCAATCTGATCTAGGATATTAACTGAGAGAACAACATGTACAGCATATCTACAGCATATCAATCATGGAGACAGTAATGCAAACACACAAGAGACACAAAGATTTACTTGGGGAAAACCATAAAGGTGAAAAACCCCAATAACTTCCTCAGAGATAGATAGAGCAATGATACAACCAACCATAAGAGATAGATGTTGATGTATATGTAACTTATACTTGATGGGTTATTAGACCACCTTGTTTGGGGTCGGCCCTGTATAAGTCATGTGGGTCAAAGGGTTATTAGACCACCCTATTGGGGGTCGGACATGTGGGTCAAAGGGTTATTAGACCACCCTATTGGGGGTCGGCCCACTCAGCATTATGTTATGTGGTTAAGTTCGAGCCTACATGAGTTAGGTAAAAAGGCAAGTCAAGTCAAGTATAAATAGAGTGCGGGAGGCACTCTATTTGCTCACTCACTTCTCACACATGCACTCAAGGAGGAGTGGCGCACTTATGGAGGAGGAGGATCTGCTGCTAGGTTATGGCTATCTCTCTTGGTTGGTTGTATCATTGCTCTATCTATCTCTGAGGAAGTTATTGGGGTTTTTCACCTTTATGGTTTTCCCCAAGTAAATCTTTGTGTCTCTTGTGTGCTTGCATTATTGTCTCCATGATTGATATGCTGTAGATATGCTGTACATGTTGTTCTATCAGTTAATATCCTAGATCATATTGAAGTAAATTCAGAAAATTTAACATGGTATCAGAGCTAGCCTGAAAGAAGGCATGATATGGCATGTATGACACTTGTTGCACTTACGATGCTAGGGCTTGATATAGCAAAAACCAGTCATCGTAGCACTTTCGCTATAAATCCGTTTTGGAGAAGTTTTCGGATCTGAAATTGTTACAGGCCGAAGCTAAGATCTCCAGGTATCTTGTTTCCAAAGGACAACCTCTAATTCGTTGTACTTTGTGATTTATGATCTGTACAATATAGGGTTTCTGCCTCTTCCAGATCTGAGTCAAAATCAGGTGACCTTGGGAAAAAGGTCATATCTTGGGCTAGGAAGCTCCAAATGAAATTTCATAAAAAGTGACAGCTAGTACACAGTCTGCACTATCTCAGAAAACGTTTTCAGAGGCCGAAGTTGAACCAGTGACACGTGGCACGCCGTACAAGTTCACTCTCCTGTATTATCCCATAAACAGGTCACGTTGCGACATTTGGTATAACTCTCTCTCAGAGAGTCCAATTGAGGTCAGACCTGTCAGGATGGAAAGGTAACAGGCCGAGCTATCTCAAAAAACTTTTTCAGAGGCCGAAGTTAAAACAGTGACACGTGGCACGCCGTACAAGTTCTCTCTCCTGTTTTATCCAAAAACAGGTCACGTTGCGACATTTGGCATAACTCTCTCTCAGAGAATCCAATTGAGGTCAGACCTGTCAGGATGGAAAGATAACAGGTCAGGCTATCTTAGGAAACTTTTTCAGACCCTGTGGATCAAAAATTTTGGAGTTACATCAGAAACAATCAGGTACATATTTCTGTCAAAACAGAATTATTTTTTGGTACCTTCATTCATGGCTTCCGGAATTTAGGGCTTTGGAGAAAGTTGGAATTTTTGTAATCGGAGACCACGGCTGGATGCTACTCATCAAAATAGAAATTTAGAGACCAAGATCAGAATTTTTGGTTGGGCAGAAGGCCGGGCTTGATTAGACCCTAGTTCGGGACTTTGATCAGAAAAGTGGAAAATTAGGGCTTCTGTAAAAATGGGAATTTTTGAAATCTATGACCACGACTGGAAGCTCCTCAGAAAAATAGAAGCTTAGAGCTTTGGATCAAACATTTTGATGGGGCAAAAGAGTGGGCTTCATAAAACCCCAGTTCAGGGTCACGTCCAGTGAATCCGGAAGTTTCAAAGGCAAAATTGAGGAGTGAAACTTTGCAGTTTTCAAATTCTGAATATACCAGTTTGATCAGTTCATCAAGGCACATATTCCTATCCTATCGGAAGGTTGAAATTCAAAGTTTGAATTTTTGAGGTTTCTGTGACAAACCCATATCCAGCTCAAGGTCCAGTTCTTGCAAATCAAGTGGATTGGGTTAATCCTAGAAGAAGATGGATTGATCACCTGCATAAGTGAAAGAAGTTCCTGTCTCAGAGGGAGATGAGGATAAGGCCTTACATAAGAAGATTACAAGCGATCTCGACAGGTATGACTCATCGAGGTATGTTTCAATATTTGTCCATGATTAAGTTTATGGTATGTTTGTCTTCATGTTATTACGGTTAGTACAATTTTGATTTTAGATTTGTTGTATCACCTTAACAAAATTATGAATGCATGATAGAAGATATTCATTGGTTAGGGTGTTGACACTTATGATTGTACTAATGCATTATGGTGTTGTATGAGGTTTATGTTTTCTACTAACATGAAAGGTACACCAAGAAAGACAAATCATGTTCTGGTCCAAGATCATATGATCATGATGACATGAGGATAAAGACTCATCCATTGTCATGGATCTCATAGAAGATCCATTTACGAGGTATGTATAACTTGGTTTTGTACTGGTTAACATATGAGACATGCAGGTTACTAGCACAAGTCACTGAATAGAACCAAAAGATATTATGCGGGTATGTTAGACATAAACTAGCTAGCACGCTAATCCAGGTATGTTTTTCCTATATCAAGCTAGAATCCTACCTTGGTTTAGGATCTTATACTGTTGTGTTGTTAATAATGATTATTCATGAAATCATCAGTTTGAATAATCATGGTTGTATGCATATTATGTTTCTTACCATAATTGATGATATGACTAACCAGAAGAATCATGAAGGTATAGGTTTGAATAATCACAGGTTTTATGCATATTATATATCTTATCTTGATTGATGATTCAACTAACCTGAAGAGTCATAGGTGTGAGTAATTACAGGTTTAGACATGTTATGTTTCTTATAATTTGACTAACCATAAGAATCCTACATAAACCTTGAATGCTAATGCTTATTATTTTCTGTTTGAAATGATCATGACTATACATGCTTAAATAGTATACTAATGAATGTATGATTTTATATGAGTTCACAAGGATAACACAATCATGATACTAATAAGCATGCATAGGGACCAAGGATGAATGTAAGTTCAAGAACAGGTAATCCAGGAAGCAAAGATCAAGAGGGAGCACACTCCAGTTGTTCCTGCAAGAAAGCAAAGGAACACACTTCAGTTGTTTCTGCAAGGATGCAGATATTCAGAGGGAGTTGACCCTCTTTCCACAACAGAAAGGTTTAGAAGAAGCTACTTCAGATTAGGACTCCAGCCGCTCCTGTAAGGAAGCAAAGACTCAGAGGGAGTCCACCCAATGAACAAACAAAGATAAGTATTTTAACTTCTTGCATATTTGTTTGTTTAAATAAAATTGTTCAATGATGTATATGCTCATGGTCTTAGACTTAGGATATGTATTGTGCATATTAGAATAATTACATTAATGAACAGTATACTACTAATATGCATGGGTAAGTAGCCTATGGCACTGTACAACATTCCATTGCTACTTATCTAGAATGAAACCTCTTTGCTGACATGTTGGGAGTTGTGCACACTCTTAACAATGTTCTGGTAGAGATTGGAAGGCATCTAGAAAGTTACGGGATATGGATAAATGTTGTATTGAAGCATTGGCTAAGATAATCGCATGACTGTATGGCATATTTCTTTATGTGTAAGAATTTGTTCTGAAAACTATGAGATGTTTTCTAATCATGCAATTTAACTTGTTGTGTAGGAAAGATCGTATGCCATCTCCTACAAAAGAAGAACTACAACATTTTGTTCCAGCAACAAAAATATCTATTGAAGATATTGAAGTTCCCAGGATCTGGGATGAAGAAATGAAATGCCATGATCCGTCGATCATGAAGAATGATGTTTGGGATGTAATCCCAAGACATGAAGGGAAGTTTGCTATGACTTCCAAACGGAACTATCAGATCAAGCATGTTGCAGATGGCAGCATTGAGAAATATAAAAGTGATGAAATAGAAGATACACCAGATGGATTCAAGACAGCTTCCTTGCATGGTGTAGTCATATATGTGTGCAGAACTTGATATAGTAGGATAGACAGCTTTCTATCCTGCTTGGGCTTTACCAAGAATAAAGCGGATTCCAACCTTTTCTACAAGGTTGAAGAAGGCAATCCTGCGATACTACTATTTGGATGACCTGTTTGTATCAGGTGAGGATAGATTGATTGCCGACATGCAGCAGAAGCTTGCTGCCGAGTTCGAGTTAAGAACTTGGGGATGATGCACTATTTGTTTTTGGCATGGAGGTGTGGCAGAGTGCAGATGGAATCTTCCTTGGACAAGGGAAGTATGTAGTAGAGATCCTGAAGATGTTCGGGATGATGGACTGCAAGGATATGGCCACACCTATGGCATCGAATCTGAAGCTTCTATGTGATGCTTCATCTGAGCCGGTTGATGTCTCTTTGTATTGTCAGATGATTGGGTCCTTGATGTACCTGAAGAACACGAGACCAGACATTTGCTTTGCTGTGAACACATTGAGCCAGTTCCTGACGGATCCGAGGAGTGTTCACCTAGTTGCTGTAAAGCATGTTCTGAGGTACCTGAAGGGTACAGTGGATTATGGGCTCAGGTATGAGGCGAATCAAAAGTTTAACCTGCAGGGATATGTTGATTCAGACTGGGCTGGCAGTGCTGCAGACAGGAAGAGCACATCTGGGTGTTGCTTCAGTATGGGATCAGGTGTGATCTCTTGGTTTAGCAGGAAGCAGTCCTGCGTAGCGCTGAGTACAGCTGAGGCAGAGTATGTTGCAGCCTGTTCAGCTAGATGTGAGGCAGTATGGCTACGGAAGCTACTGTCTGAGTTATTTGATCTCCCGTTGGAGGCTACTGGTATCTTCTGTGATAACCAGAGTTGTGTGAAGCTATCCGAGAACCCAGTGTTTCATGACAGGTCGAAACACATAGAGATCAAATATCACTATATCAGGGATATGGTGCAGAGAGGAGCTGTGAAGCTCCTGTATGTTGCGACGGACGAGCAGATTGCAGATGTGCTGATGAAGCCACTAGCCAGGGTGAATTTCGAGTACTTCAGAGAGAGGCTTGGCGTGCTTCAGATCGAGGATACTTCGAGGAAGAAGTGATGGACACATTTGTTGAATCCATTCCAAGCATGTTGGAAGGGGGATCCTTCACATGGCTGTGGATGTAAGCGCTGGATAATGGGCATCAGGATGATGTTCTGGTTTCTGCTTGGATATGATCAGTTGGATCATGTGTCTGTATTTTGTATATGCATCATGTTGGATGCTGGATATGATCGGATGGATCATGTGTATTTTGTATATGCATCATGTTGGATGCTGGATATGATCGGATGGATCATGTGTATTTTGTATATGCATCATGTTGGATGCTGGATATGATCGGATGGATCATGTGTATTTTGTATATGCATCATGTTGGATGCTGGATATGATCGGATGGATCATGTGTATGTATTTTTGTATGAACGCATCATGTTGGATGCTGATGGATACATTGTGTGGATCATGTATCTTTGTATGATCAGGTAGATCATGTATGCTGATGGATACATTGTGTGGATCATGTATCTATGTATGTATCAGGTAGATACTTGGTATGCAGCAGGATGTTGCAGTGTTGATCAGGATGATCATGGATGATGAGCTTCAGGATGTTGCTCCAGATGACATGCAGCAGGATGTTGCAGTGATGATCAGGATGATCATGGATGACGAGCTTCAGGATGTTGCTCCAGATGACATGCAGCAGGATGTTGCAGTGATGATCAGGATGATCATGGATGACGAGCTTCAGGATGTTGCTCCAGATGACATGCAGCAGGACGTTGCAGTGATGATGATCAGGATGATCATGGATACATCAGGATGATGTATGGTGAGTATCAGGTTGATACTCTATGGCCGTGGATCAGGTTGTGCAGGAAAGCATGTAATTTGTGCCCTGGGAGATTTGCAGATGGTCTTTCGAGGTTTTGCCTATGGCATGTAATTCGGTGCCCTGGGACATCTGGAAAATGCT
This sequence comes from Larix kaempferi, assembly GCA_027924585.1. NCBI lineage: Eukaryota > Viridiplantae > Streptophyta > Pinopsida > Pinales > Pinaceae > Larix > Larix kaempferi. The sequence goes on along the minus strand of BSBM01000155.1, from coordinate 26,720,069 downwards.
CTTGCGAGGTTTTGCTTGGGAGGACATGTAATTTGTGCCCTGGGAGATCTGCAGATAGTCTTTCGAGGTTTTGCCTATGGCATGTAATTCGGTGCCCTGGGATATCTGGCAGATGCTCTTGCGAGGTTTTGTCCTATGGCATGTAATTTGCTCCTGGGAGATCTGGACAGGATGAAAAAGGCCTCAGATGCTTCAGCCAGGTTTTGCCATGACCACATGTAATTTTCTCCTGGGAGATCTGGACAGGATGAAAAAGGCCTCAGATGCTTCAGCCAGGTTTTGTGGTGGACCACATGTAATTTGCTCCTGGGATATCTGGACAGGATGAAAAAGGCCTCAGATGCTTCAGCCAGGTTTTGTGGTGAGATCACATGTAATGTGCTCCTGGGAGATCCGACAGGTAGAGCCGCGTGCTCGTAACAGCTTGGGATGCTTCAGCCAGGTTTTGTGATGGGTCACATGTAATGTGCTCCTGGGAGATCCTACAGGTAGAGCTGTGTGCTCGTAATAGCCTGGGATGCTGCAGCCAGGTTTTGTGACGCACGTAATAAGTCCTGAGGATTCCACAGTATGGCCAGTGATGATGAAGACCTGCAGGTGGTGGGCCTACATCCAGTATGAAAAAGGACTGGCTCTGTAGAACTTCCTATGACGAGTAGATTCAGAGATTGATTGAGATAGCAGCAGCAGTGACGATGATGATGATGACTCGATGACGATTATCCAATGACGATGATCCAGAGAAGATGACTTGTGCTAGAAGAACTGTGCTGAGAAATACCTTCCTAGTTAAGAGGGAGTGTTGATGTATATGTAACTTCGGAATGTATTTCACATATATGTATATTGTATTCCTATAGAGATGGTATTATTCCTCTATAAGGAAGTGTCGTCATTTATATTGTAAGTGTCGTAACTTATACTTGATGGGTTATTAGACCACCTTGTTTGGGGTCGGCCCTGTATAAGTCATGTGGGTCAAAGGGTTATTAGACCACCCTATTGGGGGTCGGCCATGTGGGTCAAAGGGTTATTAGACCACCCTATTGGGGGTCGGCCCACTCAGCATTATGTTATGTGGTTAAGTTCGAGCCTACATGAGTTAGGTAAAAAGGCAAGTCAAGTCAAGTATAAATAGAGTGCGGGAGGCACTCTATTTGCTCACTCACTTCTCACACATGCACTCAAGGAGGAGTGGCGCACTTATGGAGGAGGAGGATCTGCTGCTAGGTTATGGCTATCTCTCTTGGTTGGTTGTATCATTGCTCTATCTATATCTGAGGAAGTTATTGGGGTTTTTCACCTTTATGGTTTTCCCCAAGTAAATCTTTGTGTCTCTTGTGTGCTTGCATTATTGTCTCCATGATTGATATGCTGTAGATATGCTGTACATGTTGTTCTCTCAGTTAAGATCCTAGATCATATTGAAGTAAATTCAGAAAATTTAACAATAGACACAACCTAGCAGCAGATTCTCCTACTCCATAAGTGCGCCACTCCTCCTTGAGTGCATGAGTGAGAAGTGAGTGAGCAAATAGAGTGCCTCCCGCACTCTATTTATACTTGACTTGACTTGCCTTTTTACCTAACTCATGTAGGCTCGAACTTAACCACATAACATAATGCTGACTGGGCCGACCCCCAATAGGGTGGTCTAATAACCCTTTGACCCACATGACTTATACAGGGCCGACCCCAACAAGGTGGTCTAATAACCCATCAAGTATAAGTTACGACACTTACAATATAAATGACGACACTTCCGTATAGAGGAATAATAACATCTCTATAGGAATACAATATACATATATGTGAAATACGTTCCGAAGTTACATATACATCAACATTACGGTTAGTACAATCTTGATTTTAGACTTGTCATATCACCTTAATAAAACTATGAATGCACGATAGAAAATATTCATTGAATAGGGTGTTGACACTTATGATTGTACTAATGCATTATGGTGTTGTATGAGGTTTATGTTGTCTACTAACATGAAAGGTACACCAAGAAAGACAAATCATGTTCTGGTTCAAGAACATATGATCATGATGACATGAGGACAAAGATTCATCCATTGTCATGGATCTCATAGAAGATCCATTTACGAGGTATGTATAACTTGGTTTTATAATGGTTAACCTATGAGATATATAGGTTACTAGCACAAGTCATTGAAGAAGAACAAGAAGACATCATGTGAGTATGTTAGACATAACTAGCTAGCATGCTAATCCAAGTATGTGTTTCCTATATCAAGATAGAATCCTACCTTGTGTTAGAATCTTATACTGTTGTGTTGTTGATGATAATTATTCATGAAGTCATAGGTTTGAATAATCACAATTCTATGCATATTATGTTCTTACCATGATTGATGATTTAACTAACCAAAAGAGTCCTATGATCAAATAAGAATATGCATGAGTAAAAGAAGACTTCCCTAAAACCTTGAATACTAATGTTTATTATCTATGTTTGAAATGATCCTAACTATACATGCTTGAGATTATTGTGTTTTGATAATATTAAGATTATACTAATAAATGTGTGATTATGTATGAGACCTCAAGGATAACACAATGATGATACTAATAAGCATGCATAGTGATTAAGGATGGATGTAAGTTCAAGGATAGGTAATACAGGAAGCAAAGATCAAGAGGGAGCACACTCTAGTTGTTCCTGCAAGAAAGCAAAGGAGCACACTTCAGTAGTTTCTGCAAGGATGCAGATATTCAGAGGGAGTTGACCACTTCTCACAATCCACATAGGAATGGAGTTGCAGAAAAGAAGCAAAGACTGAGAGGGAGTCAACCCAACAAACAAACAAAGATAAGTATTTGAATTGTCATTACTTGCATATTTTATTGTTTAATAATATTGTTCAATAATGTATATACTGATGTTCCTAGAATTAGGTTGTGTATTATGCATATTAGAATAGCTGCATTGATGAACAGTATACTCCTAATATGCATGGGTAAGTGGCCTATGGCACTGTACAACATTCCATTGCTACTTATCTAGAATGAAACCTCTTTGCTGACATGTTGGGAGTCGTGCACACTCTTAACAATGTTCTGGTAGAGATTGGAAGGCATCTAGAAAGTTACGGGATATGGATAAATGTTGTATTGAAGCATTGGCTAAGATAATTGCATGACTATATGACATATTTCTTTATGTGTAAGAATTTGTTCTGAAAACTATGAGATGTTTTCTAATCATGCAATTTAACTTGTTGTGTAGGAAAGATCGTATGCCATCTCCTACAAAAGAAGAACTACAACATTTGTTCAGCAAAGATATTGAAGTTCCCAGGATCTGGGATGAAGAAATGGAATGCCATGATCCGTCGATCATGAAGAATGGTGTTTGGGATATAGTCCCAAGACGTGAAGGGAAGTTTGTTATGACTTCCAAATGGATCTATCAGATAAAGCATGTTGCAGATGGCAGCATTGAGAAATATAAAAGTGATGAAATAGAAGATGCACCAGATGGATTTCAAGACAGCATGGTGTAGTCATATATGTGTGCAGAACTTGGTATGGTAGGATAGACAGCTTTCTATCTAGTTTGGGATTTACCAAGAGTAAAGCGGATTCCAACCTTTACTACAAGGTTGAGGAAGGCAATCCAGTGATACTACTTTTGTATGCGGATAACCTGTTTGTTACAGGTGAAGATAGATTGATTGCCGACATGCAGCGGAAGCTTACTGCCGAGTTCGAGATGAAGAACTTGGGGATGATGCACTATTTGTTTTTGGCATTGAGGTGTGGCAGAGTGCAGGTGGGATCTTCCTTGGTCAAGGGAAGTACACAATAGATATCCTGAAGAGATTTGGGATGATGGATTGCAAGGCCATGGCCACACCTATGGCATCGAATCTAAAGCTTCTATGTGATGCTTCATCTGAGCCAGTTGATGTCTCTATGTATCGTCAGATGATTGGGTCCTTAATGTACCTGACGAACACGAGACCAGACATTTGCTTTGCTGTGAACACATTGAGCCAGTTCCTAATGGATCCGACGAGTGTTCACCTGGTTGCTATAAATCATGTTCTGAGGTACCTGAAGGGTACAGTGGATTATGGGCTCAAGTATGAAGCGAATCAAAAGTTTAACCTGCAGGGTTATGTTGATTCAGATTGGGCTGGCAGTGCTGCAAATAGGAAGAGCACATCTGGGTATGGGATCAGGTGTGATCTCTTGGTTTAGCAGGAAGCAGTCCTGCGTAGCACTGAGTACAGCTGAGGCTGAGTATGTTGGAGCCTATTCAGCTAGTTGTGAGACAGCATGGCTACGGAAGCTACTGTCTGAGTTATTTGATCTCCCGTTGGATGCTACTAGTATCTTCTGTGATAACCATAGTTGTGTGAAGCTGTCCGAGAACCCAGTGTTTCATGACAGGTCGAAACACATAGAGATCAAATATCACTATATCAGGGATAAGGTGCAGAGAGGAGCTGTGAAGCTCCTGTATGTTGCGACGGATGAGCAGATTGCAGATGTGCTGACGAAGCCACTAGCCAGGGTGAAGTTAGAGTACTTCAGAGAGAGGTTTGGCGTGCTTCAGATCGAGGACACTTCGAGGAAGAAGTGATGGACACATTTGCTGAAGCCATTCCAAGCATATTGGAAGGGGGACCCTTCACATGGCTGTGGATGTAAGCACTGGATGATGAGCATCAGGATGATGCTTTGGTTTCTGCTTGGATATGATCAGTTGGATCATTTTTCTATATGTATGTATGCATCATATTGGATGCTGGATATGATCAGTTGGATCATTTTTGTATATGTATGTATGCACCATATTGGATGTTGGATATGATCAGGTAGATCATGTATGTTGATGGATACATTGTGTGGATCATGTATCTTGGTATGATCAAGTAGATCATGTATGTTGATGGATACATTGTGTGGATCATGTATCTTTGTATGATCAGGTAGATCATGTATGTTGATGGATACATTGTGTGGATCATGTATCTTTTGTATGATCAGGTAGATCATGTATGTTGATGGATACATTGTGTGGATCATGTATCTTTGTATGATCAGGTAGATCATGTATGCTGATGGATACATTGTGTGGATCATGTATCTATGTATGTATCAGGTGGATACTTGGTGTGCATCAGATGAATGCATTGTATGATCAGGATGATCGTGGATGACGAGCTTCTTCAGATGACATGCAGCAGGATGTTGCAGTGATGATGATCAGGATGATCATGTGTACATCAGGATGATGTTTGATGAGTATCAGATGATACTTTGTGGCCGTGGATCAGGTTGTGCAGGTAAGCATGTAATTTGTGCCCTGGGATATTTGCAGATGGTCTTTCGAGGTTTTTCCTATGGCATGTAATTCGGTGCCCTGGGACATCTAGCAAATGCTCTTGCAAGGTTTTGCTTGGGAGGACATGTAATTTGTGCCCTGCGAGATTTGCAGATAGTCTTTCAAGGTTTTGCCTATGGCATGTAATTCGGTGCCCTGGGATATCTGGCTGATGCTCTTGCGAGGTTTTGTCCTATGGCATGTAATTTGCTCCTGGGAGATCTGGACAGGATGAAAAAGGCCTCAGATGCTTCAGCCAGGTTTTGCCATGACCACATGTAATTTGCTCCTGGGAGATCTGGACAGGATGAAAAAGGCCTCAAATGCTTCAACCAGGTTTTGTGGTGAGATCACATGTAATGTGCTCCTGGGAGATCCGACAGGTAGAACCGCGTGCTCATAACAGCCTGGGATGCTTCAGCCAGGTTTTGTGATGGGTCACATGTAATGTGCTCCTGGGAGATCCTACAGATAGATTTGTGTGCTCGTAATAGCCTGGGATGCTGCAGCCAGGTTTTGTGACGCACGTAATAAGTCCTGAGGATTCCATAGTATGGCCAGTGATGATGAAGACCTGCAAGTGGTGGGCCTACATCCAGTATGAAAAAGGACTGGCTCTATAGAACTTCCTATGACGAGTAGATTCAGAGATTGATTGAGATAGCAGCAGCAGTGACGATGATGATGACTCGATGACGATTATCCAGTGACGATGATCCAGAGAAGATGACTTGTGCTAGAAGAATTGTGCTGAGAAATACCTTCCTAGTTAAGAGGGAGTGTTGATGTATATGTAACTTCGGAATGTATTTCACATATATGTATATTGTATTCCTATAGAGATGGTATTATTCCTATATAAGGAAGTGTCGTCATTTATATTGTAAATGCTGTAACTTATTCTTGATGGGTTATTAGACCACCTTGTTGGGGTCGGCCCTGTATAAGTCATGTGGGTCAAAGGGTTATTAGACCACCCTATTGGGGGTCGGCCCAGTCAGCATTATGTTATGTGTTTAAGTTCGAGCCTACATGAGTTAGGTAAAAAGGCAAGTCAAGTCAAGTATAAATAGAGTGCGGGAGGCACTCTATTTACTCAATCACTTCTCACTCATGCACTCCAGGAGGAGTGGCACACTTATGAAGGAGGAGGATCTGCTGCTAGGTTATGTCTATCTCTTGGTTGTATCATTGCTCTATCTATCTCTGGGGAAGTTATTGGGGTTTTTCACCTTTATGGTTTCCCCAAGTAAATCTTTGTGTCTCTTGTGTGCTTGCATTATTGTCTCCATGATTGATATGCTGTAGATATGCTGTACATGTTGTTCTCTCAGTTAAGATCCTAGATCAAATTGAATTAAATTCTGAAAATTTAACATACACCCATTCTATAGAAGGATCAGTAGCTAAGTTGAGTTCTTATGCATTCAACCTGAGCAAGAAGAAAATTGTGTGAAAGATAGAGAAAAGGCTTAAGATCACGCAGTGATTGGAAATGGTTATCACCCAGGAGATCCCAATAATTGAAAACACTAACAAAGTGCCTAAATCCATGGCATATGTCAACATAGCCACTTCCATGGCCACATAAGATAGCATAAATAAACTGCTATGAGAAGCAGAGTAGGCCAAGCAGAAAATTGGGCTACTAGAATATCTCCTCTTAGAGGTAAGGAGAGTAGGCATAGAGTTTATAAATGAGAATGATGCACTGCAAGTGGAAAAGAGGACATTGGATATCTTAACTCAAGACTTGCAAAAGGACAACTATGAAATGGAAGCTAAAGTGAATGAGATTGAAGCAATGAGGGAAAGCACTGCCACTCAAATTCAAAGTTTGCAGAAAGAGAAAGGTGCACTGACCATAGAGATGCAATATTCCAGGGAAGGTAAGCAAAGTTTATCAGGATTTCATGAGTATGGCATTGCATTACATGAAGAGTACTTGGGCATACATGAATGAGTCACGAAGTAGTTTTTTGAGGTCCAAATGGTAGCAATTAAACTCCAAGCTATAGGGGCCAAGACTCAAGAAAGTAATCAGAAGGTTACAGATGTTAAAGCTAGGTTGAAGAACATTGCAGTATGGAAGCAAGGAAACGAATCCATTCCCCCTAATATGTCCAAGAAATATGTGGAAGAAACGAAAGTAGACTATGCCACCCTAGACAACTACCTAAAGGTAGAAGCAACCATGGAGAAGGACATTGTTTCCTCACTCAAGAAAATGTCTAAACCTGTATGTTGCGATTGAGAGGGATTTTGTAAGATTCACGCTACCTCCTTCTGGAACTGTCAAACAACCAATTCCCAGGGAGAAACAATTGATTGAGATCGAGACCATCAAACCCGAGGATGTTGAAACGGTTAGAAATTTATCTCAGGTTACTGCACAGGCATTGCAAGATTAGATCAAGACACCCACTAAGAAATCTCAACTCATGACAACCTGCCACAAAAAGTTACCAAAGGATTGAATAAATGATGCAGGAGCATCGCACTTAGCTTAAAAACTATCCTAAGTTTGCATTTTTTGTTTAAAAAAAAAATCCTAAAATCTATGTAATGGGCGCCTACGCCAGCCTAAGCACTGTGGCACATTAACCTATTTGATTTTGAAGCATTATGTTGTAATATTTTGAATTTTCGAACTGTTCAGGGCATTTATGTTTATTAATGAGACGTAACAGGAGTTAATGGCTGGTGGTTGATTTTGAAATCTTGAAACCGCGAGCTGTTCGAGAGCTCTATGATATATAGTATGTAAATGTCATTTCATTAGGAGATAAGAAAGAGGAAGAAAGAGCAGAAGAGAGGATAGCCTGTGAGCTAGAGTGTTTTTTGAAAGCTGTCAAGGATTAGCTTGTGAGTCTCTGTCTCTGAGACCAATATATGTATAGAAATGATGAATCCAATATAATGAAGAAGAATATTCGGCCCTCTGTGTTTTGTTTTCCCATGTGGTTATGAAGCCCGAGTGACTGGGCGTTCCATCTGCGAATTTAAACCTCTGCAATTTATTTTCGTGTTGAATGATTGAGTATATATGTTGAACGCAGGCTCTTGCTGAAGTCTGCGTACTTAGTTTGGCTGCAGGTCTATCCAAGGTTGAAAGGGGAAGCCTCCACGCGAAGTGTAAACCCAAATCGCGACCGAGTAGTAGATCGACGTTGGTGACAACCCCGTTTGGGTGTAGAGAGCGTAGGAATAGGGTTTTGGGGAAAGGTAAAGCGTGTTTTCATCTGCCAACCCTCAGGGGGTGGCATCAATTTGGTATCAGATCCCTTTGAAAGGTTATGTGGAATATTTGGAGGAGGATTTGCAAGGAGAAAATGTGGAAGTGAAGATGCCACGAAGAAGAGAAAGACAAGAACAAGAAGTTCCAGTTTGGGGACGAGGAAGAAGAAGAGGAGAACCAGTTACAGAGGAGCAAATGAGAAGGCTTGAAGCAAGGATGGCATCCATGGAAAGGAGAAACCCTGGTATGTTTGATATCAATGATAATGAAGAAGAAGCACAGGAGGAAGTTGTAGAAGTTCCAAATGAAGAAACCAGAGCATTGAGAATGTTAATAGCAGCCAGCCATAAACCAAGATCAGAAGTCCCAATGTATGAAGGGAACCTCAATGCAGAAGAATTAATAGATTGGATTGGTGTAGTGGAAAAATACTTTGACTTTGAAGGGGTAGAAGACAGAAAAAAAAGGTAAAATATGCAGCTACAAGGTTAAAAGGATATGCATCCATATGGTGGGATGACCTATAAACACAAAGAGAAGTTGGTAAGAAAGCAAAATCAGAAAAATAGAGGAAGAGGAAGTGTGGTGAGAGGTAGAGGGTTCTCGAATAGAGGTGGAAGAACTCAAGAATATAGAAATGACGGAGGGTTTCAGAACAGAAATGAGAAGTCTCAAGGGTATCAGAATGAGGCTGGAAGCTCAAGTAATCAGAACACTCAGAGAGGTGGATTTAGAGGAGGAAGGTTAGCACAGCAGGAAGAGGAGAAAACAGAGTTATGAAGTGTTATATATGTGGATCTCCTACACACAATTCATACAATTTCCTAGAGAACAAACAAGTTCAAAGAAGTTCACATATTGCAGAAGGTAGAGCAGAATCTCATAAGGGAGGACAAAAAGATAATGCAGCAGAGGATGGAGAGAGTCTCATGTTAAAGAGAGTATTGGTTAATGTAGAAAAAGAATTGCAGGAGCCACCACAAAGAAAAAGATTATTCAGAACTAGTTGTAAAACTCAAGGAAAATGTTGCAAAGTCATCATAGATAGCGGAAGCACTGATAACCTAGTCTCTACTGAGATGGTAGAAAAACTAGGATTGAAGAGAAGGAAGCATCCTGCACCTTATAAAGTTTCTTGGTTGCAGAAGGGACACCAAATCTTAGTGACTGAACAGTGTAGGGTTGAATTTCAGATTGGGGATTATAAGGATGAAGTGTTATGTGACATTATGCCCATGGATGTTTGCCATATACTCCTAGGGAGGACTTGGCAATATGATAGGAAATCCATTCATGATGGGAGAAGGAATACCTATTATGTGGAGAAGGACGAGGAAAGACAAAATTTGTTACCATTGCAGCCAGAGAAAGTTCAAGAAGCAGTAGAACCTAAAGTATTGATGATGAGTGGAAAGGAGCTATTGCAAGAAATTCAGAAGGAGGAAGAAGTGCACTTTGCCATTGTTGGCAAACCCAAGGTAATCTTAAATACCACAGAAATAGATGAATTTCTTGTAGAGATTAAAGATATGCTTGATGAATTTGAAGAAATTGTTGTGGATGAATTGCCTAGTAAGTTACCACCAGTTAGAAGTATCAGTCATCACATTGATTTGATACCAGGAGCAAGCCTACCTAACAAAGCAACATATAGGTTGACACCACAAGAAAATGAAGAAGTTAAAAATCAAGTTCAGGAATTGTTAGAAAGGGTTTGGTGAAAGAGAGCTTAAGCCCATGTGCAGTACCTACTGTGCTCAGCAGAAGGAAAGATGGAGGATGGAGAATGTGCACCGACTCCAGGGCTATCAACAAAATAACAATCAGGTACAGGTTTCCTTTGCCTAGAATGGATGATTTAATGGACTGTTTAAGTGGAGCAAAGTATTTTACTAAGTTAGATTTGAAGAGTGGGTATCATCAGATTAGGATTAGAGAGGGAGATGAGTGAAAAACAGCTTTTAAAACCAATGATGGGTTGTATGAGTGGTTAGTTATGCCTTTTGGGTTTACTAATGCACCTAGTACTTTTATGAGGTTGATGAATGAAGTCCTAAAATATTTTACAGGGAAGTTTGTAATAGTATACCTAGATGATATATTAATTTTCAGTCAAAGTAAAGAGGAACATCTGAAGCATCTTAGATTGGTATTGGAGACTTTACATAGGGAGAAGTTGTTGATAAATTTGAAGAAATGTAGTTTTATGCAGACAGAATTGGTGTATTTGGGATTTGTAATCTCAGGAAATGGATTAAGAATGGACCCAGAGAAGGTACAGGCTATATTGGATTGGCCTACACCAAGTAGTGTGTTTGAGGTAAGGAGTTTCCATGGTTCAGCAAATTTTTACAGGAAATTTATAACGAATTTCAGTCAGATAAGTGCACCTATTATAGATACTATCAAAGGAAATAGAAATCCATTTAAGTGGACAGAGGAAGCAAACAGAAACTTTAAAGTGTTGAAAAAGAAGGTTATTGAACAACCAGTGTTAGCTTTACCTAATTTTGATAAAGTTTTTCAAGTTGAAACCGATGCTAGTGGAACCACCATTGGAGTTGTCCTAACTCAGGAGAAGAGACCCATAGCATATTTTAGTGAGAAGTTGAATGAAGCTAAACAGAAATATTCTTCTTATGATAAAGAATTGTATGTTGTTGTTCAATCAATGAAAAAATGGAGACATTACCTTATGCCAAATGAATTTGTTTTATATTCTGATAATCATACACTGCAATTCAACAGTCAACCTAAGTTGAACCAAAGACATGCAAAATGGGTGGAGTTCATGCAGAACTTTACATTTGTGATCAAGCACACTAATGGAAAGTCAAACACAGTTGTGGATGCTCTAAGTAGAGTTAATTTGTTGTTAGAAGGAGTTAAAGTGAGCATTGTGGGATTTGAAGACATGAGAGAAGCCTATAAGGAGGATGAAGACTTTAAGGATATTTATGCCGCTTGTGTAAGTCGTATTACTTGTAACAGAAGCCAATGGTTGGAGTATACCTTGCAAGAAGGTCTGCTGTTCAAAAACAGTAAGTTATGTATCCCAAATTGTTCTGTAAGTGAGAATATAATCAGGGAGAAGCATAGTGGAATCCTATCTGGTCACTTCGGGGGGGATAAGACATTAGCCCAACTAAATGCATTCTATTATTGGCCAGGTATGAGGAAGGACATCAAGAAGTTTGTGGAAAGATGTAGAGTATGCCATCATGCAAAGGGAGGAAAACAGAATACAGGATTGTATCAGCCTTTGCCCATTCCAGACAGGCCATGGGATTCAGTTAGCATGGATTTTATCTTAGGACTACCAAGAACTCAGAGAGGGAGTGATTCAATTTATGTTGTGGTTGATAGATTCTCAAAGATGATGCATTTCATTGCTTGTAAGAAAACTGCTGATGCTACTAATGTTGCAAACTTGTTCTTTTCTGAAGTTGTTAGATTGCATGGTTTACCATTAAGTATAGTATCAGATAGGGATGTAAAGTTTGTTGGCCATTTCTGGAGGACATTATGGAAGAAATTGGGAACAAAGCTGGATTTTAGTTCATCCTCCCACCCACAGACAGATGGATAGACAGAGGTAGTTAATAGAAGTCTTGGAAACATATTAAGAATTTTAGTGCATGAACATCCTAAGCAATGGGACTTGGCACTTGCCCAAGCTGAGTTTGCCTATAATGACTCACCTAACAGAAGTACAGGAAGGATTCCATTTCAAGTTGTTTATGGGATGCACCCTAGAGGTGTATATGAGCTCAGAAATCTGGAGAAACAAGAGTTCAGAAGTTCAGACGGGGAGGATTTTTCATCTGCAATGCACAAATTACATGAGGATGTTAAAATAAAGCTAGAGGAAAGTGTAAGTAAGTATAAACAGAAAGCTGATGAAAGGAGAAGGGAAGTAGATTTCCAAGTGGGGGATATGGTGATGGCTTACTTGAGGAAAGAAATATTTCCAAAGGGAACCTATAACAAACTGAAACTCAAAAAGATTGGACCTTGCAAGATCTTAAGAAAATTCTCTGCTAATGCATATGAGATTGATTTACCATCTAGACATGGTATATCACCTATTTTTAATGTTGCAGATTTGTCTCTTTTTAAAGAAGTAGGTGAACAGGATGAAGAATAAGGACTTTCAGATAGTGGTAGACAGACTGTAGATTGGCAAGAACAACTGCCACCGATGGAGCAGCCACAAGTTGAAGCTGTGCTGGACAAGAAGGTTTCAAAGAAGACCAGAAGCGGGACCTATTATCAGTATTTAGTAAAGTGGAAGGGGCAGCCTGTTGAGGATTCTATATGGATGACAGAACCAGAGATTTACCAGCATGGGACAGACCCTGAAGAACATGTGAAGAACTTTCTTTTCCCTCCCCGGGAGGATGATGCAGGAGCATCGTACTTAGCTTAAAAACTATCCTAAGTTTGCATTTTTTGTTTTAAAAAAAAAAAATCCTAAAATCTATGTAATGGGTGCCTACACCAGCGTCAGCATTGTGGCACATTAACCTATTTGATTTTGAAGCATTATGCTATAATATTTTGAATTTTCGAACTGTTAAGGGCATTTATGTTTATTAATGAGACGTAACAGGAGTTAATGGATGGTAGTTGATTTTGAAATCTTGAAACCACGCACTGTTCGAGAGCTCTATGATATATAATATGTAAATGTCATTTCATTAAGAGATAAGAAAGAGGAAGAAAGAGCAGAAGAGAGGATAGCCTATGAGCTAGAGTGTTTTTTGAAAGCTGTCAAGGTTTAGCTTGTGAATCTCTATCTCCGAGACCAATATATGTATAGAAATGATGAATCCAATATAATGAAGAAGAATATTCAGCCCTCTGTGTTTTGTTTTCCCATGTGGTTATGAAGCTCAAGTGCCTGGGAATTCCATCTAGGAATTTAAACCTCTGCAAGTTATTTTCGTGTTGAATGATTGAGTATATACGTTGAACGCAGGCTCTTGCTGAAGTCTGCGTACTTAGTTTGGCTGTAGGTCTATCCAAGGTTGAAAGGGGAAGCCTCCGCGCGAAGTGTAAACCTAGATCACGGCCGAGCAGTAGATCGAAGGTGGTGACGACCCCGTTTGGGTGCAGAGAGCGTAGGAACAGGGTTTTGGGGAAAGGTAAAGCGTGTTTTCATCTGCCAACCCTCGGGAGTGGCATCAATAAACTCTATAGGGAGGTCATAATCATGAAGTTGCTTTACGCCTACTTGAACCAAAGCAATTAAATGTGATTATTTATGAATATGAAGTTGCTTTACGCCTACTTGAACCAAAGCAATTAAATGTGATTATTTATGAATGTGATGTCTAGGACCAATATATTAAATCTCAAGTGGGACCATGAGATGTGATTTTATTTTATTTTTTCTCTCAAAGACAATGTGATGTTTTAAATGTCAAATATTTTGGGAGTTGAAAAGTCTCAACTGACCTGATTCAAATGAACAGACTTTGGTTAGTTACTTTGTAAAATTATAAATTAAGGGGAAGAGAAAGGGAATGGGATTTTGGTACAGGAGTCTTTGATACTCATTCTTTGTAAGAATTATTTATGGGGGGTGAATATAAATGCTACGAGACTTAAGTTTTGTTTTGGCATTGAGACCATGACTGTGTTGAGGATGGGTTGTCATGGAACTATTTTTTGCTCCATTTTTGCTTATATGCAGTAAGAATATTTTAATTATACGTTTGATTATTCGTACAGCCATCAACTTCTCTTACTATATATTTACTCTCATAGTGTATTTTCTTTCTATGAGTTGTAAATGTAGGATGTTCTAATGCTATAGCTATTTTTGTGGTTTATTTCATTATATTATTGCTATACATGTTTAGTACTTCGGCTCTCTGTTTCTGGATGTGTATTTCATTTTATTTGCAGCTCCTTTAAATTTTCTCCTATATAGGATGGGGTAGGATAGCTTAGGATTGATCATAGGTCAGGCATACTACATTTTCATCCTTAAATAATAAAAACCCTAAATGGTGGACCGGGCCGCAACCGGTAAAACTCAAACCAGTTAACAGTGGTCGGGCCAGAATCCAAACGGGTTCCCTATTCAAATGGATGGAAGTCTAATTGGGGATTTCACCGAGGAGAACTCCTACTGTCAGTGCTAGGACATTTACAAGCATCAATGGAACCTCAAGATACATATGTATCATCTGAATTTGTATGAAGGAAACTTGGTTCCATGTAGTGTTTATTGTCTTGTAATGGTTCACTACAACTTGATTGATCATTAGGTCTTTCAACAAAATCATATTGATGAAAGGCTCGGGATTAATGCAGTACACATTATAAAAGTCGACGTTTCAATTACAACCTGAAAATATTATTAAAACATTATATAGTTACAACAACTAAATAGATGGCTATAATTAAGTTAATTTTATAATCAATTTAAAACAAAACACTAAAACTAACTACACGTAGGGTTAGGTTTTTGGCAGACATCCTGGTTTCATTCTTCTCTCAACAAACAAAACACAAATGATTATTAATGCTCTGGAAATCCTATCCCTTACCCTGACTCATTGTCCTAATGATGAACCATGATTAGGGTTCGAAATGTCGACTTTTATAATGTGTACTGCGTTAATCCTGAGCCTTTCACCAAACCCTCAACGCAGAAATCTTAGAGAAAATCATATTGAATAAAAGTAGGAGCAATATTAGGAAAAAATCCAAAACACTTGGGAACATATGAGAGGGGAGAGTCGGTTTAAAAAAATTCAAAGATACCCCCCCAAAAAAGATTACAGTTAGGCAGTATGGATCTATACCAAGATGTTACTTCTCCATGAAGTGTGATCAGGAATAAGCAAGTAGAAGTAGGGGCATCATGAACACATGCAGATTAAAAAAATTGGACAAATTTATCAAGGTGATAATGTAAAGATTCCCAAGGACAACCTTCAAAAATGGGGCAACCTACCCCATATAAGTCAACAATCAAATCATAATTAGTTTGAGCTCATGATGATGCAATGTCATGAAACACAATTAAAACAAAATGGAAAGAATTAAATTAAAAACTGGAAAAGAACCATTGAACGTTACTCTCCCAATATGGTTGCCTCAAAACATGTTGATTAAGAGAATGGAATCTCTCAAAATCAATGCTTCAACCTCCCATGAGGCTAGTAAGGAAGATATGGGAATGGGACCCTAGGTTAAAGCCCCAAAAGATCATCATGGCTTAAATCTTCATAAAGAATTTGGTAAAGCGCATGAGGTAACATTACTAACACTACATTCTCTTTCATGGAATAATCTAGATAAGCATGTGTAGTAAATGGGTAGCTTTAGCCATGAGGGGTAGCTCAGTTGGTTGGATTTTGAGTCCAAAGACCGTTGATATTAAGGTCGGAGGTTCAATTCTCACGAATCCAACCCTATGGGTTCTTCCAGGTTAGGCTCCCAAAATTGGAGCCGATAGGGTGAAGCCCCTTCGAGTGGCCCCCCTAGAATTGTTATTGTGGATGTAGCGATCCCTGACCACAAATATCGAGGCTATGAACCACGACCACAAATGTCGAGGCTATGAACCACTAAAAAAAAAGAAGAAGAAGAAAATAAAAGGTAAACATGTAGCTTTAAATAATATGTGAATATATGTATAGATACCTTATAATGTTCTTTTGATTTTTTGTTTATTTGATTTTTATGTATTTATTATTTTATGATTTTTTTTTGTTTTATAATTTATGTTTGCATAAACTAATAAAAGAAAGTATGTGTAAATGTAAACTACATTAATAAAAAATTTAAAAATCTTTAAAAAAATACGTAAATTTTTTTTTTTTAGAAAATAAATGCTAAATAAAGTGCTAAAATATAAAGAGATTATGTTTAAAAATATAAAGAGAGTAAAAAAAAAGAAATGGAAAATGTACAAGCTACGTAATATTATTATGTCCCCAAAGGGGATCATATATATATGGGGAAGAACCTATTATATTGCAGCTAGAAGCTATAAATTTATCCTCAACTATAGTCTGAACTATAATTTGAAATGTATTATGTCAAATGAAAATTTTTAAAATGAGTTTTTTTTAATTCTTATTGGTGATAGGAGAATGATGTTCATTTTTTCCTTCCCAGGAGGGGGCGGCGGGCCAATGGGCTGACGTCATCCTAGTTTAAATGTCTTCTGCCTTCGCATGACTCTGCAAGTTTTTAATGTACACATAAGTCTGCAAGTTTTTAATGGTCTTGGCTCGAATCCAGGTAAGCCTGCATTGCATTAAATACCTCTACCTTAATCCCAAGGAAGGAAGATGGCCAATGAGTCTGCAAGTTTTTAATGGTCTTGGCTCGAATCCAGGTAAGCCTGCATTGCATTAAATACCTCTACCTTAATCCCAAGGAAGGAAGATGGCCAATTAGCTAAAGATTGTTTCTCAATTTGATTGATACTGTTCATTGTTTACTGAACCAATTGAAATCGAAGGTGGTTTGACTTGGATGGATAACGTGCAAGTGGTAGCAGAATTTATTGGGACATTCTTCCTCATATTTGTAGGTTGTGGATCAGTTGTTATTGATAATAAAACTAAGGGTTGCATAACTCATCTTGGCGTGTCGCTTGTATGGGGAATGGCGGTGATGATCCTAATTTACGCCCTAGGTCATATTTCTGGAGCTCATTTTAATCCTGCAGTCACCCTGGATTTCGCAACTGTGCGGAGATTTCCATGTGTTCATGTACTTGAAAAAATTAATCCAATAAGCAAATCAAATGTATTTGGATTGTTATAGGAAATAAGCAAAAAGTAAGAGATTGACATCCATTCGGATTTTATTGGTTGAAATTACTGAAATGACAGATTCCAGCCTACATAGGAGCTCAAGTTGTTGCATTGATATGTCCTGCATTTTTCCTATGTTTGATGTTTGGAGGATTCTCCAGATCCAACTGACCCTAAGCACTGAGCTGTGGCATTTAATGCTTTGCAGCTCAATACTTAGTTTTTGCCTTACATATTTAACAATAAGTATGTACAAAATTTCATGCACAATAACTCAGGAGATGACAGAAATGATCACAAAAGTGAAATACTAACGTACTATGATTCTCCAGATCCAACGGATCCTAAGCACTAAGCTGCAGCACTGAGCCGTTGCATTCAATGCTCAATAGAGCTCAATATGTAATAGATATTATACTTTTATTTTTATTTTATTAGGTTAGATGTAAATATTGGATTATTCTCTGAATTTCAATTGTAACAAGTTAAAATTTTCGATGGGGTGTTTTGAATATTTTCTCGACTCTTTATCCGTTTAAACAAGGCATATTCAACATCTTCGCTAGTCCTATAATTATTCAATTTGTAATTTTTTGTTTAAATTTTATAGATGTGTAACTTTTTATCATTTAAAATGGATTTATGTTGGTTGTATTTTCATCCAAGAATATAAAACATAAAACTCGCATCTTATGTATATATAAATGTGTAAAAATACAATTTTGATTATTAAAAAGATATTAATTTAATAGGCAATCACAAACAACTTTGCATAGGCACAATTAAAGTTGATAAATAGTTTTGTTTTGTTGATAAAGAGTAGAGTTGATATTATTTTATTTTTTGTTTTAAATATTATTTTTTAACTTTTTAGTTTATAAGATTTAATATAATTCATGTTATATTTGAATTTTTGAATAATTTAAAATAAGTTTTGAAAAGAAATTTGGCTTTTGATAACTTGAAATAATCATTGATGCAAGTATCATATATTATTTTTATTTTTAAGTTATCATATAATGACACCAATGTTACTCACTTAACAATATCTATATTATATTGGATTGTATAAACACTTTTAATAATACAATTCCAAATTGAGATAAATAAACACGTTTAGAGAATACAATAATAATTAATTTAAAATACTTACATTCTTATAACTTTACTTTGTTGGATTTTATGTAGTTTTGGAACCTACATAAAATGGAGTAAAGCCACTTAACTTTTTTAGCTTTATAAATCTATAAAAAAAAGTTAACTGAGCATTAAATCTTGTTTTTATAGCTACGATCTTATAACAAGAGCAACATCGGGAACATTGCCACCTAATGACTCTTGTTTACAAAATGACTTGTCACATTATTTAAAAAATGACTTATCAAGAAAGTATAATTTTAAATATATTTCAATGTTTTTTATTAAAAATTAAATTTAAAAAATTAGAGATTTAATAACTAACAAAATGAAAATAAGTAATAAAAAAGATGCTAAAGTAAAGTACTTAAATATATTTAAGTATAAAAAGAAATTTAAAAAAAAACATTTTTATATTGTATTCAATATCTTCAATATTCTATAAAATATTGGACCACGTTTGACTCAAAATCACTTAATATGTTAACCAATCCATACTATTGTAGTTAAATTTACAATGAGAAAGAATAAATGTATAAGTCTAGACGTTCAAAAAATTCAACAATTTGTGTCGCTGAATGATTTTTTCATGCATACAAATTATTTATTAATACCATTAGAAAATAGATTTAATCTAAAAAAACATAGGGATGAATGCTTCTCCAAAATCCAAATTAGTATTCACCTCTTCCTTTATGCAATTTCAAGAGTATCTCGCTACCCACTAAATTGTTAGATCTATAGAAAAATAAAGTATGGAATGTGAAAGCAATTAAAAATATAATACTTCAGGCTGATTATATATGGACCTTGCTAACTTGTGATTGTCTATTTTTAAAGAGTTAACGGGAAGTTAAAAATTTATTACAAAATATCAAGAATTCTTTAAGAATAAAATCCTAACTAAGCCTTAAGTAAACTTAGGTTGAGTGGGGGTATTTCCACCATATTAAGAAAATCCAAGTAATGAGTGAAAACATTAAACTAATTCATAATGAAATGAATTTTTATAATCATGAGATATTTTTTCTAACTTCTCAAAGGGATCAAAATATTTATTTACATTATTTGGAAGATATTCAATAAATGCAATTTTTATATTTTCCATTTTCGAGTGAAATTTTCACACATCTTTCCCATTACAAATTTCAATGAGCCAACACCACAACGTGTATCTAGTTCATCCTATCCCATTACAAATTTTAACGAGCTAACACCATAATGCATATCTAGTTCTTATTCTTGAAATCTGAAGGGTCATGTATGAAAATGGATATTGGATGCCACATATGCAAAATGCAAGTTGGAATAGGAAGTTGGTTCCACATACTTTTGTTTTGTTCTGTTCTATGATGCATATCCCACATTGAATAGTGAAACTATACGTGTGCTTATTCATATATGGCTTTGTTTCACATGTTCTTCAACATGTCATGCACACATAACTCTTCAAAAGATTTGGCTTGAGCTCAAATCTTGTCTCTAGTGGCTTGGTATGATAAAGATGCTTGAGGGATTTGGTTTAGGCTAGACCATCGTCAATCATTTTGCAATAAGAAATAATTATAAATGGGTTAAGGTTTTAAAACAAGGTAAACCCTCCTTTTTAATAAGAAAAATGTAAAACCTTTTATAATTATGATTATAAAGTAGATAATGATTTTATTTTATTGTGGCATGGTATAAGTGTTGCATAAAGTGACTAAAGACACATATAATGGACATGGTGGGAGAGGGGTATGATGGCACGAGGGAAAAAGGAATTTGTAATGCAAAAGATGTATCAAGAGAAAAGGGAGTCAGAAATAAAAGAGGACCAAGACCAAGTCAAGTTTTTTATTTTTTTATAAATATCTAGTCAATAACCCACGTCATTTTTTCCTGAATGGCAATCTACATATATTTCAAGTGATCTCTGAATAAATATGTAACATGTCAACATGTACATCATCATGCAAAAAATTGAACAAGAATCGTCATCCATCCGTAATCAGTCCAATATTTCATCAAATTCAAAGACTTCTCAATTGTTGGAAACCCCAAGATGAAGTCAAGCCATCTAGAGGCCTAGGATGGGATTGTAAACTTAAGAGTTCAAGAATACTTCTCAATGAGGGATATTTTTGAATTATCCCCAAAAAATTGATTCATGGAAAATCCAGGCAACACTTTGTCAGCTTATGTCCATTAACCCAAAATGTGGTCAAAAAGTTGGGTGTTGAGTACATATCATATCATGTGTGTCTGAATGGTTACATTCTATATAAAATGTGGGCATGATAGGTATTAGAATTAAAAATAGGGGTAATACACATGGTTCTCCTCATAACATATTTAGGCATGCCTATAATATCAAGCATTCAAAGGCCTTTTCATTGTAAATAATTAGCCATGTTTCAAGGGTGGTGTGCCTATCATAGAAGTTAGCTAGAATTTATGTGAATCCTAGAAGGTTCAATAGCCATGAAGCACATATAGGATATATAGCTAGATAAATCCAAGGATGAAGTACAAATCCTTCAATTAAGCATACCCAAGGGTGGATTTAACTTGTATTCCCTCCAAAATACCAACTATTTTGATTGGCTAGTAGTTGTGATTAATAATAATATTCCCCCATGGTTTTCCATGAAGAATGAACATCTTATGATGTCTCTTATAGCCCTTGGTAGAAGACAAGTAAAGAATATGAATTTCTACATAGAACCATTGATCGATGAATTTAAGCAAATATGGGAAGGGATACATATATATGATGTATCAAGGCCCATATTAGTGAGATATATTTTACATTGTATGGCATATGTGTGTACACCATGCATGATTTTATGGGATTGGATTTTTTCCCTAGTAAGCATGTTGATTGATTTGTTTACATACATACCATTATTTTGTATAGTTAATTCGGTGCCACCATCTTCTTTAAAGCTAGTGTGCTCTATATGCAATAACATTGCAATTCTTGTAACAAGAGGGTATCATGGATGTAAATGTTGAGGACATTCTATAAATGCTAGGTGGTCCAACTGCCTGCAAAGGCTAGTGTATGACTGCTTAAGGGTTTTCTTCCCTAAATACCACCCTTATAGAAGAATAACATAATATTTCAATGGTAAACCAAAGAGAAATTGAAGACCTAAAATAACGACACCGGATGATTAGCTTAGGGCATATGAAATAGAGGAGGGTGAATTTGCATAATTGTTCAATTCACATGGGAAACCTATGTTCAATGATCCTAAATTTTTTTACACTTATGTTGAGAAAATGCCATGTTAGGGCGAAAAGGAAATATGTACTTATGAACTTCCATATTGGGAGCATCTTAAGATTCCCACTTAAATCCCATGCATATATATATAAAAAATTGATCTTCTTTATTGAGGCACATATCATCGAAAAAAACTAACAAACTGGGTGTTAGGAGAAATCTTATTTCTTCAAATAATAAAAAAGAAACATTGGCCAAGAAAAGAAAGTAGAGGAGAGGTTGGTCCCTCTTGGTCTTTTAAAGAAGGTGATGTCCCTGCATGGATTTTGAAGAAAGATTATCTTTCTCTACTGAAGGAAGTTATATTAGGTGTGAAAGTTCCTTCTTTGTACGGGTTGACTCTATGACACTACTTCATTGTACAAGAACATTTGTCGAGGTTGAAATCACATGACCATCGATTGAATCTTCTAAGGGTATCTATGTTGAATATATGATTTTTTTTCTTTGCAATGTAGGTTCTAATACACTATGCACCCATGATTTTATGGCAATTAATTTGTATGTGTTTATTTTGTAGTTTCATTATCTTTTGCTTATGCATGGGTGCGTGGACCATGGATTCCCCTAGGACTTGTTGTGTTCCATATCTAAATTTTATGCATTTGTATGTTGGACCACATCAAAGGAGATTCATATGGTGAGAATTCAACATTGGCATTGAGAGATAGATGATATTGTTCATATCTTTGAGAAGGAACTACCCACAATTTTCTTACAGGTTCATATTATAATTCACCTAGTTGATGAGGTTGAATTAGCCAAGGTGGCCTCATGTTGTTGGATGTTATTCCTAGAGAAGTACATGAAAAAATTAAAGGGTTTGTTTGATAGAAGGAAAAACTTAAAGGTTCTATGGTAGAGGGGTGCATAGTATACAAGTCATTCTATTATGCCAACGAGTACATTAAGTGAATCAATGACACACCAAGTGTATTGGTTTGGGATGACCAATAGTATGAAGACAAAATGGAATGGGAGATACTCCACATGAAGGGAAAAATGCACATGATAAAGAGTAAATAACTTATCTCGTGTCAAATTTATATAGAGTAACCATTTACATTGAAATTGATAATATATATTTTATCACATTCCATTATCTTGATTTCATAAATACATCACTTAATTCAAAAATTGATGCCATAAATAAATCCATTATTTATAACATGGATGAAACACAATTGTGGATCTCATTGTATGAAGAGAAGAGAAGGAAATGGGAGAATGCCAAGAAAGAATTTAGAAAGTTAAACAATAGAAGCATGACTTTCCGTGATCATTTAAAAGAAAATATGCCAATGATATGTCCCAACAGTTGGATGGCTGACCAGATCAGAGAGAAATATGGCAAATCCGGTCATTACCCCTATGGTGAAGAGGATGCACTAAACATAAGGATAGGGTGCAATAAATTTCTAATATCTCTTTGTGTACATTTTTAACTTTATAATGCACATTTGAATTATAAAATCTATATGTTTTTATTAATGCTTGGAACATTAGACATATGACATCGCCATTTGTTCACTTTTTTAGAGGTCCATTTATTCCCATATATGTGGGCATATCGACATCATTTTTTCATTGATCTTGTCGATGATGAACATGTCACACTCAACTATGGTGTGAAATTCAAGTTCAACCCATCTAAGTGTGCTAGATACTTTGATCGAAACATAATAGAGGGGAATTTATGGTCATGTAAAAAAGATACAAGAGATCATGCAAGTGTATTTCTCATATTTCCAATGTGTTACTTTTAGGTTCAAGTGGTGGGATACCTTTAACTAGAGTAATGTAAAGGAATATATTGATAGTGGACTAAAATGTGTCAACTTTATAAGGATGTGGGATGAATCTAAGGAGCCTTATGTTTTTCCAAAACATTACAACCAAGTGATTTTTTACCCAGATGTATTGGATAGGGATTGGTGGTTTGTACTAAGACATGACCCTAGATCAAACAATCTTTTTGAGAAGAATAATGTTATAATATCAAGCGGGGAATATAATGAGGGTATGTTGATACCCTGAAATTCCCTTGTGTTGACAATAGGGTTTCTCCCCAAAAGAAAGTCCTGATTAGACATTAAACCATTTGGAATAGGGAACCCATCTAGATTTGGGCATGGCTATCGTTCACTAGTTTTGGGGTTCACTGGTTGCATACTATTCCATCGTTTAGGTTTTTTTTAAGGGGATGAAATGCAATATGAACTAATATAATATACAATCATATGCTATACTAACCTATCCTAGCCAGGAGAAAGATTAAAGGCACAAGTTTTAAATAGAATTGCAATACATATTTTGAAAACATATAGTTGTAGATTAGAAATATACAACAATTATAGAATAACATGTTGGAATACTAAGAGGGGAGGGGTAAATCAGTATTCACACAACTAACCACTTTCAAACAAAATAAAATTTAACCTTATTAATTATTAATCAACACTAATTGCTTCAAAAACAATGCATCACGACAACAGTAGACACATAGTGCAGCAGAATTTACATGGAAACCCAAATGGGAGAAAACCAAAAAACTTGTTATATCATGTCAATATTACATTCATAGGAAGCATCAACTTCTAATATTCTCCAGCACCGACTAGAAGGAGGCACCAACCCCCTGATTTATAGGCACCAACCTGAAGGAAGCTCCAACTCCCTGATTTACCAGCATCGACTGGAAGGAGGCTTCAACCTCTTGATTTACAGGTTCCAACCTGAAGGAATCTCCAACTTCCTTTATTTTCCAACACCAACTGGTTGGAGGCACCGACCTCCTGTGAGCACTGACTCACACTCCTTGCCCCTTCCTACCACCATGTTGAATCATGTTGGTTTTGTTACACTAATGTCTGATGGTTTTTGTCAATCTGTTTCATTACGCACTGTGCCTTTGCATATTGATCTACGCCAACTTTTATCTTCCTATTAAACTATGATTCATTTTGACTCGCACTAGATTTTGCTTTAGTCTTTTTCTTGCCTCATAGCTATGACTTGCACCTCCTTCGTTTATATCTCTCAAAACCGCAAATGTGCACCCCTTTTCCTCGCCACTATGACTTATAGTGGCCGCAACTTCGTGTTTCCTTCAGTACAATGACCATGTGCCCCTTTTTCTTTGCAACTGCAACATCACACTTCCTTTGTTCATAGTACTGTGACAATGCGCCCCCTTTATCTTCGCAACTGTGACTTATACTAACTACAACTTTGTGTTTCCTTTGTTTTCACAGTACCACTATCATGCGCCCCTTTGTATTCTCAACTGTGACTTCACAAGACCCTGCACCAGATCAACTAGTTATTGATCTCCTCAAATCCCCATATATTCGTTGTTCCTCTTCAGACTCTCATACCTCCACACACACTCTTAAATGAAAAGGGTGTTTTACTTATTTATACTATATTACAGCAGGGTCAAATTTATGGTCATTTAGGACAACTTGGATTGTTATCTGTACTACCTTAAATTACATTGTTACATACACCATAGAGCCACAATTTCCACTTCATGTCCTTCATCTGCACTGACAAGTTCCCATGACTTGGTGGGACTTATGCACGTATTCTTCTTGACAACCTTGTTCTATATTCTTCTTCAGACGGGATTCAAAGCTTCTCATGCATTAAACCTATTTGACATCAATGACAATATTCAAGATTCTCATGCATTCTAATCCTATTTGACATCAATGACAACACTAAGTCCAACAATCTCCCCTTTGGAATTGATTTCAACACCAATTAAAATCGAATCTCCCCCTAATCAGATTCATGTCCTGAGTGGATGAGCTCCCCCTTTTTTATTTCTCCCCCTTTGACATCAATGGAAAACAGTTCTCATTATGTTACTCCCCCTAATTCTGCACTTTCTCATGAGTCTGCAAAGGTGTCACTCTTAGTTTTTGTCTAAGATTTTGAAAGACCTCTTTAGGAAGCGGTTTAGTAAAAATATATGCAACTTGTTCTTTTGTGGGTACATATTCCAGTTTTACAATTTGATCTTCAACCTTTTCCCTTAGGAAGTGATATTTGATAGGAATGTGTTTTGTCTTTGAGTGCATGACATGATTCTTGGATATATTTATTGCACTGGTATTGTCACGGAATATTGATATTGGTTGCTCGGACATTACTCAGAATTCCTGTAGAATCTACTTCATCCATAAAATATGTGTACATCATGAAGTTGTTGCAATATATTCAACTTCAGCGATGGATAAGGAGATAGCGACTTTCTTCTTGCTTATCCATGACACCAAACACTTTCCCAAAAAGAATGCACATCCACTGGTACTCTTTTTGTCATAGACACATCCTAGCCAATTTGCATTAGAGTATGTTGTTAAAGTAAAAACCTTACTTCTGGTATACCACAGGCCAAATTCCAAGGTTTCTTTTAAGTATCAAAGTATTCTATGTACTGCCTGAATATGTGTTTCTTTTGGCTCAGATTGAAATCTTTCCACTACACCAACTACCTACATGATGTCAGGCCTAGTGACAGTTACATAAAGTAAACTACCTATCATAGATCTGTACAATTTTTATTTACTTTTGCATATTCATCATTCTTGCTCAGTTTTGGATCTTATGACCATTGGAGTGCTTACAGGCTTGGATTCCTCCATCTGAAACATTTTGAGCATATCTTGAACATACTTGGATTGAGATATAAATATTCCTTTGTCTGACTGTATAATTTGTAATCCTAAGAAGAAAGACAATTCTCCTAGCATTAACATTTCAAACTCATTTTGCATGCTTTGACTGGACCTTTTGCTCATGTCATCAGTGTTTCTCCCAAAGATAATATCGTCAAGATATATTATTGTGATGACCATTTCATTTTCTTCCACTTTAATGTAGATATTTTTGTTTGCGGTTCCTCTTCTGAATCCTTGCTGTCACATACATCGATCCAGTCTTGCATGCCAAGCTCTTGGTGCCCGCTTCAACCCATGCAATGCCTTTTTAAGTTTACATACATAATCGTTATTTTCTGACAGTTGGAACCCTTCTTATTGCTCAATATAGCCTTCCTCTTCTAATGTTTCATTCAAGAATGTTGACTTGACATCCATTTGATAAACTTTGAAGTTTCTATCACTTGCCTTGAAGCTATAAATATTCTTATAACCTCCATTCCTTCTACAGGTGTAATTGTTTTGTTCGAAATCAATTCCTTTTATCTACGCATAGCCCTTGCATACAAGTCTTTCCTTGTTTCTTACCACCTATCCGACTTCATTTTGTTTATTTTTAAAAACCCATTTGGTTCCTATCACATTTATGTGCTTGGGTCTAGGAACAAGTTCTCGGGTTTCATTCTTTTCAATTTGATTCAATTCCTCATTCATAGATTTAACCATGGAATTGGTCATTACTTGCTTCTTCAAAAAAATTGGGTTCTATCTGTGACAAAAGAGTAAAATTTACCTCTTCAGACACTTTTATCATTTTTCTGCTTCTTATTTCTAATTTTGCATCCTTATCACCTATAATCAAATCATAAGGATGATTTCTTTTTACATTTCTGGACGATGTTTTTGTATCCTGTTTGATTTCTAGTTCTCCCTCGTTTTCTTCATTTTCTACCTCTTCTTCTTCTTCTAAAATAACTTATTATATTTCCACCATTGGTTTTGATTTGGTTTTTTTCTTTTCTGGATCTGTTGAATGTTGCTTCATCGACTTTTACATCTGCACTTTCAATTATTTTATTTGTTCTTAAATTGTAGCAAATATAGGTCTTGCGTCAAGAGGCATACCCCAAAAATATGCCTTCATATGCTCTGGAATCAAATTTTCCCAAGTCATCATTGAACCTTTTCATATAACATTTTATTCCAAATAATCTGAAGTATTTAACCGAGGCTGGTCTTCCTTTCCAAATATCATAAGGGGTTTTGTCATTGTTTACTCTGAGTTGAGCCCTATTCAATATGTGAACATCAGTGTGAATAGCATGACCCTAGAAAGCATCAGATATATTTGACGCATTGAGTATTCTTCTGGTCATTTCCTGTAAGGTACTATTTTTTCTTTCGGTTACGCCATTTTGCTGAGGAGTTCCAGTAGTAGTATATTGTCTTCTGATTCCATTTTCTTCATAGAAGTTTTCAAAATCATATGAGACATATTCTCCACCTTTGTCTAAACAAAGAATTTTGATCTTAAAGTCTATTTCACTTTCAACCATCTTCTTGAATATTCTAAAGTTTTTGAAAGCCTCAGACTTCTTCTTAATAAGACATACCCAATTCATTCTAGTGTAGTCATCATTGAACAACATAAAATAATACTCTATGTTGAAAGTCTCTGTTCTTGCCAGCCCGCAAAGGTCAGTGTCTATCAATTCCATGGGTTTTGTCATTGAGTATTCTTTTGTTTTGAAGCTTGTTCATGTCATCTTTCCATGTTGGCAAGGTTTTCATACAGTGCTATCAGGTTTTATGATTTTAGGCATATCTATCACAACTCTCTTCTTACAAATATTTACTAGATTGTCGAAGTTAATATGTCCCATTCTTTTGTGCCAAATCCAACTTTCATCAACTTGTCCCATACAACATTCTTCCCTCTATGTGGCATCCAACATATATACATTGTTGGAGGTCCTAGGTGCTTTGGCTACCAATCTTCTTGATTTTTATATTCAAGTACTTGACATTCTTTTGAATTAAAAATGAGAGTATGTCCTTGATCACACATCTGGATTACACTTAAGAGATTGTGTTTCATGATTTCAATCAATAACACATGTTTTGCTTCAGCATCCTTGTTTCCAAGACTGACTGTGCCTATTCCAAGTATTTTTGTTGTGCCATCTCCATCAAAGGTAACACTTATTCTCTTTCCTTTCTCAAAGTTTATGAATTTGTGTTTGTATCCAGTCATATGATTGGAGCATCCACTCTCAATGTACCAATTGTTTTCTCTACTTTAGGCATGTAAAGCCAAGTCACACTTTTCAATGGGTGAATTTTCTGACTTTTGTCTCCAATTTTTGTTTCCATCCTTCTCAATTTTTGGAAAGATTTCCTCTGATGCTAATTGTTGGGGGGGGTCATTTTGAGTCTACATTTGAGTGTTGTATGACCAAAATTGTTGATTTTATAGCAATCAATGTCGAATTTTAGAGGTCCGAAGGGATTATCATATCTGCTTCTAAAGTATTTTGACTGGTTGATTTTATTCCCATGATAGTTCTTGGAATTTTTACTGATGAATCTATTTCTTTCATATGCCCTACCGTGAGCTACTTTATGATCGAAATTTTTGCACAAAAAAAAGAGCCTGGAAAAAAAATCGGTACATTTTTATGAATGATCTTCTTGAAAAATATGCTTCATTATATATATTTTTCTTATAAGTTGTTTGGGTTTCTATCCTGTCATTTTCCTTCTTGAGTTCACTATATTTGGTTTTCAAGAATTTTTTGGCTGCATCTACATAAGTTCCAAATTCTGACATATTTCTTATTTTCATCTTCCTTGACTCCCCATTAGAAATATACTATTTTCCTGACTTATCGTCATATGGTTTTCAACTGTTCAGAATCTCCTTCAATGTTTTGGAACTGTTGTCATATTTTGACTAGCATCTTAGCTTAGATTTTATCTTTTGCACTTCCCCTTTTAGAAGGAATAATTTATGTTTCCGGATTCCCTTTTATTCTCTCTATTTCCATTTGATAGTTTTCACTATTATGAATTTGACTCAGCTTTCCCTCTGGTTGTATTTGACTGCTAATCAAACGATCTGATACCTTAGATTTGTCCTCTATTTTATGTTGATAGCCTAATTTCGATTATTGTAATTCTTTTCTTAGCATATCACCATCAACTTCTAGTCTGTCACTAACTATTCTTCTCTCTTCCAACTGATTCATCAATACTTCTTTGATTATTCTTGCTTCTTCAAGTTTTGTTGTCAAGTTAATGATAATATTTCAGCTTCTTTTGCTTTCAATATTTCTTCCTTATTGTTGTTAGGAAAATTACTCTTATAGTAGGGGAAAGACTGCCAACATATTGGGGTTATCAGATAGACATATAAAGCTTTACAAGCATTGTTATTAAGAAAATAGGATTAAGGTTAGGAGAGTGTGTACCTTATTTCGAAGGTCAATCCAATATTTTCTCCCTTTGTTCTCCTATGCAACAATTTATCCTACATCGGCACTGTCGTAACCAGACCCTGGGCTCTTGCTCCTCTCACTTAGCTATGAATTCCTCCAGCATAACTTTCTCCAGTGATCATAAGGTCTCTTTCTCAAGCCCCTCCCCTTGTATTTATGGCAAGGAAAGGAGGGCAGGTTTTGAAAGGTGGTTGAGTTGGGAAGTTGGGGTAGTTTGGGTACCTGCCTCAACTAATCCCAATTCGTGTTTTTAATTATTTTTTCAACTTTTTATTAGCACACCCATGACTAAGATATAGGACAACTAGCGAGTGACTCCCGATTGTCCTAACTTGCATCTAGCGGGTGCAGCTTTTTATTAACACCCATGGGTTGTCAGTAGAGATACCCGCGGTTGTCCCACTGGTTCGAAAGCATTAGGGTCGTGGTTATGTATTAAAATAGGCAGAGAAAAATTATTCTGAGAAAAGGATTGCAAGGTTCGTCTCTCTGTCATCTAGGTCAAGGTAAGCTCTTCCATCCATAGTGTCTTTTTGTGTGACCGACAAGGCAATGTGGTCACGGACGGAGAAGTGCTAATTTGATCGATAATAGATGCCCCCTGATGTGTGAGGTCAGAGGGAATTGATGTCCAAAATACATTACAGTCTAAGCAGAGGAGGTGCAAAGAGGCCATGGGATGAGGTCACAAACAGTACCTGAAACAGAAACAAAGTCAGCGAGTTGTTTACAATCTTGACATCAGGAGATGTTCGAAATGATAGAACATAATCTCCAATACATAACTGAAAGATGTATATAGAATGGCCACTGAAATACAATCGTGGATCCATGTGAAACAGGAGATCATAGCCATAACAACAAACTAGATCTATGTCTCATCAAGAGCCGAAAATGGGTATGTCTCAGTCTTGCACAACTTGGGCAATAACAAAATGTGATGATGCTATTATAGGCCCAAGTTCTTCATCCAAACCGTCTGAAGGTACGAATCCTAACCATGCGAATAAATGAGCTGAGATTGAACATGGGGGATACCATTTGATTACTGGCCAATGATGTAGATCGTTAACAAACACGAGGGCACCCACCATTAATGAAAATGGGGCCCAAGGTACCTAGTACATTCTAACAAGTGTGAATAAGAGGTCTTGAAGTCGAACACTTGAAGAATACATCGAGTAGAGGACATTTATGTATTCACACTATTCAACGGTGAGGGAAATTGCCATTGATGACTGCAATCCCTAAGGTACTACCCGAAACTCTAAACTTTATTCCCAAAGGAAGATGAGTTGAAGTCGATGGGAAGAAGTCTACTGGAAGGGAGGCCTTAAGGCATCCTCCATCATCCAACACAAGATATAATCAAAAGGTTGATTTGATCTGGAATAGGACTGAGTACATGATGAAACAGACTGATACCAAGGAATGGCCAACACCAATGAGGTCAAGGTAACTACAGAATGTCCAATACAAGGGGTCTCCTTGAACAGTGAGCACGACACAAGAGTGAATTAGGCAGCTTTTGAAGACAAAGGGGCCAGGATATAAATCTGTAATGTATGAGACATTAATAGATTCTCCATATGACTGGAAGAGTAACCAATCAGAGGAGTGAAAAATATGAGATCAGGTTCATCCTAAGGCCAAAACTAAAACCCAACTTGTTTGAAAAGACTCAAAAAGGTGTTGTGTTCAAGGACATGATTGACTTGCTGTCTTTCTACTAAAATATACTTGTCATTCTTCCCTTCCCTTTTCTCTTTTTATTTAAAAAATGTCCTTCTTGTTAGTTTTAATGAGTCAAAGAAAGAAACTCAATAGTCCTTCTTCATTTTTGAAACAAGCTCGAAGAAAGAGGAAGAAGACTGCTTGATATGAGTCCAACCATGTGTAATTTAACGAGTCCATGGGAGGGAAACTCAAGACCTTCTTCATGTTTTAACGAGTTTGAAGAAGAGATAGACTAATACTCAATAACATTGATCCATGGATTTTAATATTGATCCTGGATCTGTTCATGCTCGCCAGTGTTTTCAATTTTAAGGAGTCTGAAAAACTTAAACAATCAACTCCATACACCCACTCGTGGATTTTAATATCGAGCCTGAGTTGGTGTGTGCTCACCAGTGTTTTCATATTTAAGGAGTCTGAAAAACTTAAACAATAACTCCATATACCTACTCGTGGATTTCACATCGAGCCTGAGTTGGTGAATGCTCGCTGGTGTTTTCATGTTTCAATAGTCTGAAAACCCTAAAGAAGACTCCAAAAGGTCCTTTTTCGTAGAGTTAGTCTCCTCACCCAAAAAATTATAAAACAATAAGAGAAGAACTCTTCTAGCCACGTATGACTAGAGTATACCTTTTTCGTAATTAATCCACAAAGGTCTGGAAAAGGGGTAAACGTATACCTAAGTGGATGTTTGTTCAAGTCCTTTAACGATTCTGAACAAGACAAGTATGCTCGGCGATCTTGTTATATTTAAATAGTCTAACAAGAGCAAGAAACAAATCTATAAAAATATTTTTCGTAAAGGTTTAATGAGCCCGAAAAAGTAAACTTGTGACTTCCTTACTATGTTTAACGAGCTCAAAGGAGAGATAAAAGAATGCTCGTAGCTTCCTTACTGTTTTTAACGAGCTCGAAGGAAAGGTGGAATAAATGCTCGTAACCTCCTTACTGTTTTTAACGAGCTCAAAGGAAAGGTGGAGTAATGCTCGTAACCTCCTTATTGTTTTTAACAAGCTCGAAGGAAAGGTGGAATAAATGCGCGTAACCTCCTTACTGTTTTTAACGAGCTCGAAGGAAAGGTGGAATAATGCTCGTAACCTCCTTTTTTTTTTAACAAGCTCGAAGAAAAGGTGGAAGAATGCTCGTAACCTCCTTACTTTTTTTAACGAGCTGGAAGGAAAGGTGGAAGAATGCTCGTAATTGGATCAATGTCCAAATGAATGGCATATTTCATTATAGACTCTAGGAAAACTTCATCAGAAGGAAGTATATCATCCCAGATAGAACACATATCTAAACATTCAAATGGAGCCATCACCTGATCAACTGCTAGGACCCAGTCCCGAGAAGGTAAGCATGAATTCAAAGGCTTCTTCTTAGTAGCAATTGGGCTCAAGGAGAAAAATGCCACATAATTCTATTGTGACATGGTAGTGCCTACTAACAAGGGATATACTTGGTCTACAGCTGGGTAATAAGGAGGATCAACAAATTCAAGCTGATCAATAGTGACAATGCTTTCGTTGTGAGGAAAATGCATCACACGAAAGAGCGTAGACACCACAACATTCATAGCATATACGTAATCATGCTCAAGGATCATATCAAAGTCCATAGGGTCCTTTAAAACCATAAAATCCACTAAGACTATTTTTCCACCCAAAGTAATAGGTACCTGAGGGACAAATCCCACCGGTTCACTGGGTCTTCTATCAAATGTCAACGGCCAATTAACAACTGGAACGAGGTTAGGGAAACCTAAATATATCTAATCATAAGGGGATAAGATACTAACAGAGGCTCCTTCATCTACAATACATCGATGAACCGCATGGTTGTCGATATCAACCTTTATCTGGAAAGGTGTAGAAGAAGGAAGGCGAGGCCCAATTAGACTATTCCAATCAAAGGAAATGATCCCAGAGATTGGTAGGGGTTCACTCAGCACAGATGAAGTGCCCCTTTTTTCAGGAACATCTGAACTGGTAAAGCAGAATACCTCGGGGGTAGGTGCATCAATATCTGAAGGACTAATGGGATTGATCGAATATTGCATAGATTCGATCAATTCACTCTCAAAAGGAAGAGTGGGGTTGACCAAAGACTGTTTTGGTTCAATCACTTTATCAACCAAAGGTTGACCAGGATGTTGGGAATCTATAAACAATTCAGGAGAAGAGGATCCTTCAGACATGGACCACACTCTCTGCACCTATGGAATAACAGGGAACAGGTGAGTAAGGTGATCTCCCTTACAAAGTTTACAAGGGAACTTTGGCTTGCATCCTATAGGGTTAGACTCCTTTAAAACATCAGTATTCTTAGCATGACTAGCATTGGCTGACAACTTTCCCCCAGCATGACTTGCAGTGACTAGTTGCTCAGAAGTAGAAAACTTTTGAACTACGGACCACACTTTTTGCACTTCTGGAAGTACCGAGCACAAATAGGTCAGGTGATCTCCCTCGCAAAACTTACAAGGGAACTTAAGCTTTTGTTTATTAGGTTTTTCGACAGTGTCAACTTGTTCAACATGACTTGCATTGGTTGATTTAGTGTCTCCAGTATGACTCACAACAACTAGTGACTTGTCATTAATATGACCAGTAGTGATCAATGGTGTGTCCTTAACATGACCAACAGTGGTTGAAGACAAACTTTCAGTATGATTCGCAGTGACTGAAATTTTACTCCCAGCATGACCTCCAGAGGCTGGGTAGGTTCCCCCAGCATGACCTCCAAAGGCTGGGTGGCTGCCCCCAACATGACCTCTTGAGGCTGGTTGCATAGGTTCAGTATGATTTATAGTGACTGAATGAGTTCCCCCAACATGAACTCCAGAGGTTGGGTGGGTGCCCCCAGCATGAGCTCCAGAGGCTGGGTGGTTTCCCCCTTGCTTTGGCATCTTCTCCCTATTCTTCCTCCGTCTATTCCTTTTAGAATGTTGGTTACTAGTATTACTAGTAACACCACATGAGGTAGAAGGAGGAGAAGAATATGTTACTGGAGAAGGCATAGGTTTATGATGCTCTTGATGTGAAGTGCTTACTTGAGAAGCATCAGGAGCATGCAAGGTGTTCGAAGTGGAAATCAACCAAACCGGTAGCCCTATAGTGAATCCCGGAAGATTCAAGGTAGCCATTAAGGGAGTACCAACGTTCCCAATGAATGGAAAATCACAAGGATCCCCTTGAACAGGGGTTCCTTGATTAGTGCTTACCGAAATGCTATCCATAGTTTCTGACTCAATGAGACAAAAATTTCTAAAGCCAACTAAGAACAAGCGGCACAAAGATCACACCACTAGAAAGTTCCTAGGAAATCCAAACCAGGAAAAACAGATGCCTTCCGGAGGGAAGTATGGGATGATTAGGGCCCATAACAAACTAACGAAGGATGAAGAACAATTACTCGAGGTCCACAATACAGAGTCTTCGGGTGCAAGCGTTTGAATCACCAACCGCCCTCCCAAATAACTGCAAGGGATTTCATCCCACATCTGTCCTAGGTACAGTATAAATAGCCTTCCACCATCACCTATGTATGAATCCTAGAATTTGGATACAAAGGATACCAAAATTGCAGAAAGAGCCTAGGGGGACAGTCGCAGGTCCAGCCAAGATGCATGGGCAGGGTAACTAATCCCAGAATCCAAGAGTACACAAGGCACCAATGGATCCTCGTATGTGAATTGGCTCTGGTGTATGCTCGAATGGAAAGTGGGGGGGTATCCCCAATAGTCCATTCTCACACGACCTCATGATTAACTCTGGTTTGAGTAGAGCTTCCTAGAACACCTCCACAAAAGTAGATTTACCTAGCGATAGTTTGTACTACGATTTGAGATTTTGAATGGTTTCAGAAATTTAAAGGTGTTATGTTCTGAAACCCTAGCCTAAGCTAGTTGGTTTGTGTGTAACCTAAAAAAAAAAGTTACTAATAAATTTTATTAAGGGTTCTTTTTAAAGGTTTTTACTTACTCAAAGGATAGTGCAAATGTGTGCGATGGTTACAACTGAAGGAAATGTGTATATGAAATGTAAAAACTTCACAATTTTGCATTCTTTTAAAAACATGAAATTAATAAATTAAACTTCAGCATAAAAAAAAATTGTATTTTCAAAGATGATAGTGCTATGACTACAACTACTTCGAAAAGAAAATGAAAATACTTGCTATAAAAGGAAAGCTCTTTTTAAATTTGATTTTTTCTTCAACTATGAAAGAAATACAAATAAATGTGAACCAACAAGAACCGTAAAAGCAGTGCAAGTAAAGAGAAGATGACCCAAAACTAAAGCAATCAGACCTTTTGCAAGATGAAAAATACCAACCCAACAAGTTGCTTCTGAAAGTAACTAGGTTTTGGAACAAAATGCAAACAAAAACAACTGATATGTAAGGCGAAATGCAAAGACTCTTATGCAGAGATTACTCTGCTCTTGAATACTGGTGACTCAAAAGGATTAAATCCAAGCACTTGCCAAACACAGTATGGGCTAGAAAGTAAGGGGTAACTTCACAAGCACAGTAAACCAAAGGAGAAACTCTTAAAGAGGCTGCAAACAGACTCAGAATACACTGAACAATGTCCAGAGGGTATCAGATCAACAAAATAATTCCAAAGCCGCAAAACAAAATCCCTAAGACCAAACCCTAATATAAAAAAAAAGTCTCAAGAAAAGTTAGCGACTGTAGCATATAGAAGCACGCAGGTGCAACTAGATACTCGCGGGTACTTATATAAGCAACTCGCGAGTGCAACTAAATAACTGCACATGAAAGTATAGGAAACTCGCGGGTGGGCTCTGAAAAAAATTAAAAAAGAAAGAAATTTGTAGATCAAAATGGAACTGATTCAGGCACAAGGGTCAAGGGTACCCTAGACACCTCTCCATAGATCAAGCAAGTTATAAAAGACTGAAAGAAACTCAACAAGAGTTCCGAAAGCAGAAAACAGATGGTGTTCCCCAGTGGAGTCGCTAGTTCTGTTGTTAGGAAAATTACTCTTATAGCAGCGGAAAGAATACCAACGTACTGGGGTTATCAAATAGGCATATAAATATTTGCAAGCATTGTTATTAATCAAATAGGATTAAGGTTAGGAGAGTATGTACCTTATTTTGAAGGTCGATCCAATATTTTCTCCCTTTGCTCTCCTATGCAACAATCTATCATGCACTGGCACCGTCGTAACCAGACCTTGGGCTCCTACTCCTCTCTCTTAGCTATCAAATATTACTCCAGCCTAAATTTCACCAATGATCATAAGGTCTCTTTCTGAAGTCCCTCCCCTTGTATTTATGGCAAGGCAAGGAGGGCAGGTTGGAAAGGTGGTTGAGTTGGGAAGTTGGGGTAGTTTGGGTACCTGCCTCAACTAATCCCAATTCGTGTTTTTAATTATTTTTTCAACTTTTTCTTAAGACACCCACGACTAAGATATCAAACAACTATAGAGTGACTCGCGAGTGTCCTAACTTGCATATAGCGGGTGCATCTTTTTATTGACACCTGCGGGTTGTCAGTAGAGATACCCGCGGCTGACCCGCTGGTTGGAAAGCATTAGGGTCATGGTTATGTATTAAAATAGGCATAGAAAAATGCTTATGAGGAAAGGATTTCAAGGTTTAGCTCTAGGTCATCTAGGGTCAAGGTAATCTCTTCCATCCATAGTGTCCTTTTGTGTGACCGATAAGGCAATGTGGTCACGGACGGAGAAGTGTTAATTTGATCGATAAAACTTATGTTTGAACACTTGTTATTTTAGTTGCTTGTTATTATTCCTTTCTATTCTCATATCATCCAATGCACTAATAAGTTCACCCTCAAGATTTACTTATTCTTCCTCATTATGATTTTCTTCATCCTTGTCTTAATGTTCTTTGTTGGCTCTAAACATGTTCTCTAATCTTTTCCAAGATAGACCCAGGTTCTGCGCAGTTCAGGGAACCAACAAAACCCTTTTTCACTGGCCCTTTTAGAAACAGTCTGCGAGCAGACTAAGGTATCACCTGAGGCAAAGTTATGGGGAGGTTTCAGAATCAGGTTTCCACAAATGGGTGATGCGCGCTTCAACGGAATGGTGGACTGCACGAAGTTCACCTGCTGCGTGGTTAATTCTTGTGCTATTGCGCATCCAAGGACTGCGCGATGCAGAATGACTGCTTAGAAAAAGGACAACGCAACGGAGGACTACGCTTCCTCTTCGGTAGTCGCACGACTTCAATAGACTTTAACTTGATGCAAACTTAGGCATTCAACAACATATTAGATTGTAGACCTTGTAAACTTATACGACACGATGAACTACACTGTAACAGCGCACTTCCAGTGCTGCGCTCAGGGAATCGCACTATACAGACTCGATGGCTTAAGTGGTTACCCAATCAACTTATGCATTCATCTGACTTAGAAATACTTGCATCCAACATTCACTCATATGCATTAAACACTTAGCATATTATTCTTATCATTCATTCTCTGGGAAATATACATGGAAGCAAAGAGACATTTACTTTTAAATAGGAATTTAACCATTCATCAAAAGCAAATACACAGATGCAAACACATATTCAATCACATAACACGATAATTTAATGTGGTTCACCCCCGGGATGGGAGCTACGTCCACAGGAACTTTTGTTATATTATCAATGGGAAGGGTACAACAGTTCCAAACTGTGCACTCAGCTGCAGACTCTCTTCTCTCTTCAGTAGGTCTCTGTGCACACAGCTGCAAAGCCTTTTTACAATCAGTCTCTCAACAGAGATCAATATTTAGCAATAATCTCAATCTACATCTCTCTAACACATTCCCTTACAAAATATGCCCTTTTATAGACCGTGCCCTTAGTTCACGTCTTTACATTCATGATGGGCTCAAAAACCCTAAGGTTCCCCAAAACTGGTGCGGTTACCCTGCTAAACAGGATTGTTAGGCTATGATAGCGACTCGTCGTCGTGGCCATCCTTCTGCGCGGGATCACGTTGCTTTCATCCCCTCTGTTGAGCACATGCCGACGGGTCGCTTTCATCCCATCGTTCCTTCTCTAACGGCTTCATGCGGCTGGTTCACGTAGTGTTGCCTTTGCTCATGCGACCGGTTGCTTTCCTTCTCTGCCACTCCTTACCCACCTACTGGGAATCACGAAGTATCTTAACCAAAATAGACAGCCGATAGGTCTCACCGGAATTTATACCTTTTTTGTCCAAAACTTCTGCCATGCTGCATCTTCGCGGAGCTGGCACTTCGCAGCGCTGTATCCTCTGTAGTGCGGTAACTTGGCGGCGCTGGCTCTCTTACTCTGTCGATGATGTGCTGCGTTGTATCCCCGCAGCTCCCAAAACTGACTTATCCAAAATTTTCTTACTTGGGCTAGGACCAACATTCTTATTCATGATTTCTATTGGTGATTTCTAGATCTCTACCTTGTGTTACTATTGCCATTAAGACCACTTTGTTTGAATCATTGTCACTGTCGTATTCTTCCTCAAATGAGTTGTTATCTCCTTTGGAATAGAAACTTCTTCTTTTTTTAGGAATACTTGTTCCCGGTGTTCCCCCTTTTGTATCTCATTTCCTTCCTTTTGTGATGAGGAATATCTCCATCATCACTATTTTCAATTTTTCCATATGGAAATTTTGAATCATAATGACATATTTTTCCACAATTAAAACATTTAAAGGGTAACTTACCTCTGAATTTTCCCAATCCTCTTTTGATTTTTCTAACAAAGTTCACTTCTTTAGCGTTTGATTCATTTTCTGAACAACTGCATCATTTTCACCCTTTGGTCTTTGACTTCTTCATTTCTTTGAATGTTGCCTCTTGTCTTGAAGTTCATTTACATTTGTCTACCCTCATTTCATAAGCTATGAGAATTCCTTGTATTTCTTCCATGGTTAATAGTTCTCGGTCTTGTTCTTCTTCAATAGCTAATACCTTTGAATCAAATTTCATTGGAAGAGTTCTTAGTACCTTTTGTACAACATTTTTTCTTTTAGTTCTTTTCCTAATCCTTTGATAGTGCTTACTATTTCATCGACACGAAAAAAGTATGATGTGATGTTTTCTTCTTCATTCATTTGAAGTTTTTCAGATTGTCCCCTATGCGTTTGCAGTTTCTCATTCTTGACTCCATCATCTCCTTGATATATTTTTTTGATATTATCCCACATTTCATTATCTGAGGTGATTTGCATAACCTTAACAAGTTCCATTTCTAACAAACCACTAAAAATTTCATTTACATCTTTTGCATTATTATGATACAATTTATTTCCATCTATGTATGTGGAGGGCTCCTCTGGAATTTTGTACCCATTGACAATAGTGATCCAAACCTCGAACCCCAGAGACATCAAATATGCATGCATCCTTACACTCTAGAATGCATAGTTATTTCCATCAAAAAGTGGTATTCCACTTGAATAAATTCCTTCGTGTTTTCCATGGATCTTCCTTTCAGTGGTTAAATTGTAATATGAAGGAACTGACTCTAATACCAATTGTTGGAATACTGATAGGGGGGGGTGAATAAGTATTCATGCAATTAACCACTTTCAAACAAAATAAAATTTAACCTTACTAATTATCAATCAACATTGATTGCTTCAATAAAAAATGCATCACGACAATAGTCGACACATAGTGCACCAAAATTTATGTGGAAACCCAAATGGGATAAAACCACAAAACTTGTTAGATCATTTCAAGGTCACATTCATAGGAAGCATCAACTTCTTATATTCTCCAGCATCGACTAGAAGGAGGCACCAACCCCCTGATTTACAGGCACCGACCTGAAGGAAGATCCAACTCCCTAATTTATCAGCATCGATTGGAAGGAGGCTCCAACCTCCTGATTTATAGGTTCCAACCTAAAGGAAGCTCCAACTCCATTTGTTTTCAAACACCAACTGGTTGGATTGGGAATTGACCTCCTGTGAGCACCGACTCACACTCCTTGCCCCTTCCTTCCACCCTGTTGAATGTTGTCGGTTTCGTTACATTGATGTCTAGTGGTTTTTGTCAGTTTATTTCATTCAGCACTGTGACTTTGCACATTGATTTGATCCAACTTTTATCTTCCTCTTAAACTACAATTTCTTCTGACTTTGTACTAGAGTTTGCTTTAGTATTTGTCTTGCCTCAAAGTTGTGACTTGCGCATCTTTTGTTTATATCTCTCAATATTGCGACTATGCACCCATTTGTCCTTGCAATTGTGACTTATACTGAATTCTATTCCATGCTTCCTTCAATACAGTGACCATGTGCCCCTTTGTCTTCACTGCTACGAATTATACTAACTGCAACTTCACGCTTCCTTTGTTCATAGTATTGTGACAATGCACCCCCTATGTCTTTGCAACTACGACTTATACTAACTGCAACTTTGCGCTTCTTTTTTTCATAGTACCACGATCATGCACCCCTTTGTCTTATCAACTGCGTCTTCACAAGAACCTACTCCAGATCAACTGGTTATTGATCTCCTCAAATCACCATATATTCGGTGTTCCTCTTCGAACTCACATACCTCCGCATGCACCCTTAAATGAGAAGGTTGTTTTACTTATTTATACTATATTACAATAGGCTCAACTTTACGGTCCTTTAGGCCGACTTGGATTTCTATTTGTACTACCCTAAATTACATCATTACATAGACCATAGAGCCACAATTTCCACTTCATATCCTTCATTTATGCATACAAGTTCCCATGACTTGGTGGGACTTGCGCACATATTCTTCTTGATAACCTTGTTCTATATGCTTATTCAGACTGGCTTTGAAGCTTCTCATGCATTAAACCTATTTGAAATCAATGACAATATTCAAGCTTCTCATGCATTTCAATTCATTATAATCCTATTTGACATCAATGACAACACTAAGTCCAACCATTTGGAATAGGGAACCCATCTAGATTCTGGCTCGACTACCGTTCATTGGTTGCAGCCTGGTCCACCATTTAAGGTTTTTTGTAAGGGGATGAAATGCAATATGAACTAATCTAATATGCAATCCTATTCTATAGTAACCTATCCTAGCCATGAGCAATATTAAAGGCACAAGTTGTAAATAGCATTGCAATACATATTCTGAAAACATATAGTTGTAGATTAGAAATGTACAACAATTATATAATAACATATGCACATTAGAATAGTCACGGTAACACATCAATTATGCATTCACAACTTGTAGAAAACAAAGACAACATAGAAATATGTTTATAACAAAAAAAAAGACTATAGGAATGGTCTATTAGAAATCAGGAACAATCTTACTCCATATAAGTGAGAAATACAGAGAGAAATACTTCCGCAACATTCATCCATTCCATAGCCATAATTCCATGCCAAAAATTGATTCCAATAGCTTTTATATTCATTCGTTAAAATAGTTCTTACAAAATGAGCAACAAAATCTCTCCGTCCAAAGTCCCCCTTTTCCCTCCCCTTTCATCTTCCTTTTATATTTTTTTACAAAAGTGACCTTTCAGACTCACTAGTACATATGGCTCAAAAGTTCCACGAAATATTGCCACGAATAAGTTAAAATCGAAATTTTCATGGATAAACAGATAACAAATTTGAAAATAAATTGTTATGGCCCTTGATAATCGTCTCTATAGTGATGGCAATAACTTTTTAGCGCTATAGCGACAACTGTTCGTTGCTATAGCAACATATATGAGTTATTTGTCGTTGTAGCAATGAAAAGACATGTTTCGTCACTATAGAAACGATAAAATTAACGTGTGCAATTCCAACGGTTATCACAGTAATGGTCATTGAATTTTTTTTATTGTTGAAATTTGATCATTGTGCATTTTCGCTAGAACCGCCACGATCATTGATCTATAAATACATGTTCTTAAGACACATTTCCACAAATTATTTGCTATAGCTGCAACAATTTTTCTGTTGATTGTTCGATCTGTGATTTCAAGATTCCGGTATCGGTTTAACACATCGAATTTTTTATCTCCTTCGGTTTCCAGGTTAGTATTTTTAAATTCTTTGTCTCCTTTAATGTGTAGGGTCATACATAAAGTGAGTCG
The DNA here is from genome assembly GCA_027924585.1 of Larix kaempferi. Lineage (NCBI taxonomy): Eukaryota > Viridiplantae > Streptophyta > Pinopsida > Pinales > Pinaceae > Larix > Larix kaempferi. The sequence goes on along the minus strand of BSBM01000155.1, from coordinate 26,677,301 downwards.
ACTATTCATTTTCTCCTCAATACTAATGCTTATATAGATTTTTCACTTAGAATTTTATAGATACATGACCTATTTTTAAAGACCATGGAGGGACATTTACCAATTAGATTTTTCACTTTCCATGTCACGTCCTTTAATTTTCTATCTCCTTTAATATATATATATATACTCTATTCAATTTACTTATATATTGATTGAGTTTTTTTTGTTCTTGTAGGTTGTTAGAATGTCAAATAAATATACTTGGGAAGAAAATAATAAGAGGTATGCTGAGTTTAAGGCAGCATTGGAGGCGAAGGGTGATGGAAAGTGTTATTTCCCTTGTAATGATTGTAGGAGTTTTCGAATGAGAAGAAAAAACATTGTAAGGAGAAGGGGCATGCTGAAGGGGTGATCCAGATGGGTATCGGTGGCCACCAACCTATCCCTCTGGCTCAAATCAGTGTTTTGTCAAAATTTCTATGGTTTTTCGGGTCCTAAACTTTCGGGGCCATTGTGAGGCCCTAAATGATGTTTTTTTGTGATCCATTTTCTAAATGTTAGCTTAATGCTAACATTTATTTGGATCTCTCATCTTGTATTTCTCAGGTAGGCCTTTCCAACGCGCTATAATTCGCCCGAAACGGAGTTCGTATGTAAAAGTTATGACCTCGGGAAGTTGACTGTTCAACTAACCCCCTTGGGGCCCACAAGCTTCGAGACGGTTCACCTCCTAGGGTTAGGTTTTGGATGTTTAGGGTTCCTTGCTTCATTTTTATGATAAATAAGGCCCCTTGGCCTCTTTTTTAAATTTCAGCTTGGTCACGGATGAGTGTAACCGCCGCATCTCTTATCAGGGATAAGCTACCACCATTCTAGCTATGTATTGCTCAGCAGATTTACAGTCTCTCTATTCCATTAATTAATAGAAGTGTGTGTTTACTGTATCACTGTGTTCTCTGCAATATTATTGTGCTTACTCTGTTATTTGCTTCATTCATTTCATTCCTGCATAAATACGGATCAAGGGGGGTATGAATATCATCCCTTGGTAAGACGTTATTCATTACATAATGTACTTCTTGTAATACTATTGATCATGTATTCACAAAATGTTTTATCATTTTAAATATATGTGTTGTATATTATACACTAATGTTATTACATTGTTTGTAAATATAAAGACAATGCCCCCTAAATGTCGATTGCCAGAGAGCTATTTGCCACATAATAGTAGAAATACTACTTTACAAGGTGAGGAACATGGAGATCAGAATATTGAATATCGAGTTCTTAATGATCCTATGGACGAAGATTACGTTATTGATACACATGGAGAATATGAGATAAATATATTGATCCAAGACACATTTTCTCCATTGGATGAGGACAACCTCCATGATATTGATGATGTTCCTCTACTTGAGAAGTCCCAAGAACCTCGTTATGAAGGATAAACAACAAATCTTCTATCTTCTATATTGTTGTTGGTGAACTTGAAGGTTTTGAATGGTTTATCAAACACTTGTTTCACACAGCTCCTAAGGTATGTAAAGTTGACTATTTTCCTCTATTTTTAGTGATAATTAATTCGTAAATTAGGGATATGCAATATTTATGATTTATATTGTTCACATTTCACTTTTTTTGTCAATGTTTCAAATTTTTGGGTGAATTTCTATTACCACCATCAAATAATTTACCACGCACATGTCGAGAGGTATTCTTGATTATGAAAGAAATTGGAATGGAGTATCAAGCTATTGATGCATGTCCTAATGATCATATTATATATTATGGACAATATGCATCAGAAAAAAAATTCCCACAATGTGAAATTAGTAGATATCGAACTGATCAAGTAACAAAAAAGGTGCCTCGCAAAGTTCTTCATTATATTCCCATAATTCCATGTTTCCAACAACTATTCAGGTGCCAAATTATAGCACAGTTTATGGATTACCATACAAATAATGGAAGTGAAGATGGTGTTATTCGAATGCCTGCAGATGGTTCTGCAATGAAGAACATAGAAGAAAAATGGCCAATTTTTAAAGATGAACCTCATAATGTTAGACTTTCATTAGCAGCTAATGGTTTAAATCCATTTGGAGAGCTTCGCTCTACTTACTCAGTGTGGCCTGTTTTCATCATAAACAATAACCTTCCTCCTTGGATGTCGATAAAGAGAGAGCACACAATGTTGGAAATGATTATTCCAGGTAGTTTTTTAAAAGTAATTATATTATTTCATTTCTTTGTTTAATTGTTGCATGAGAACACCTTTTATATATTGGGACACATAAGTAAATAGCATTGTATGTTGAGTCAATTACGTAAGTACCAAGTTAAAGATATGAATTTATATATTGAGCCTCTTATCGATGATCTATTGAAGTTATGGGTTGGAATCACTATGTATGACATCTCTAAACCAGTAGGGAAGAAACAATTTCAGTTCCATGGAATACTTTCATGGACAATTTATGACGCTCCCGAGTTAACACATTTTTGTGGTATGTAACTTTATGTTGCACATTAAAATTATATGTTTTTAAGGTAAATATCATGCATTTTTTATTTAAATTAATAATCTTTTGAGGCTATAACATTAATACATATATCTTGCAACTCTTCAAACAAAGGGAAAATTTGCATGTTCAGTCTGTGGTCCTATGATAAAATCTCGTCGTTCAAGAATTTTGGCAAAGGAGATGTTTGATGAGTACAAGAACTTCCTCCCTAAGAACCATAGGTATCGAACTACCGAGAAAACAAAATTCAATGGTAAAGAAGAGAATGGAAAGAAACCACAAAGAATGACACCTCACCCATGGAAGTTGGAATATAATAGAAATCGTCGAGGTATGCAAATTGTATATGTAGGATATAAATATGTAATATTATGAATTTTATATTTTTACTAAATTTTCTCTACCATGGGTGTCATGAATTATTGTTAATGTGTTTCCGTTTATGTTTAATGAATGTTGTTAAGGCATGAATGGCATTCCATAAGGAATGAAGAGTTATCCCATACAATTCAGTACATTGCCTTACTACGAGCACCTACAAATAGCTCATTTGTTCGATACAATGCATATCGAGAAGAATGTAATAGAAATTATATGGCGAATATTAGATGGAAGGACTGACAAAGATAAAATTGGAAAAAATTGTAGTGACATTGCAGAAGCCAATCACGCATTGCAAAGTGTAATTAATTCCAATGCTGGAGATGGGGACCAAAATATTAGTCTTCCATGGTTATTGATAGAGAAACAAAGCAATGCTATAAAAGAGGTCATTCGTAAAATAAGGTTTCTAACGCGGTTTTCATCGAACATACAAAATATCTTAACGAAAAAAGGTGATTTTGGTGGTGTTAAAACTCATGACTGGCATACATTCATTAAGGTAATTATTTACGTATATAATTTCCATTTAGTACATATTTTTAGTAATTGTTGTCTCTTATTTGGAAACAAATAATGATTTTCTTTTTGTTACAATACATTCTACCTCTATCTATCCCAGATAGCTTTGACGACAAAATAAAACAAGTTATATATGATCTTGGTAAATACATGAGGTAAGTAACAATTTATATGCATGAAAATGTTTGATCACTTTGTTGCATAGATTATTGACATATTGTGTTTTACGGCTTGGAACTTTATTATATATGCCTCAATCTTGTTGATCACTGTTATTTTCTTGCATCATTTGTAGGTGGCTTTCATCTAAATAAATCCATAAAGAATATATTAGGTATTGGAAGAGAAAAATTCCTCGTCTAATGTGTGAAATGCAGAAGTATTTAGCTCCATCATTTTTCAATGCACAAGAACACGATCTCATACACCAAGTTGAGGAGATTGAATTGTGTGGACCTGTAAACTCAAGGTCAATGTGGATGGTGGAAAGGCATTTAAATTCATTGAAGGATTTTGTTAGACAAAGAGCACGTCCTGAGGATTATATGGTGCATGGCTATATGGTATATCAATCCATGGTGTACATTAGTCAGTATCTTCCAAATTTAGAAAAAAAATATCAATTTGCCTCACATTTGGCATGTCAACTCCATCAACAAATTTGAAGGGGAGGTCTTGTTGGGGAAAGGTAGAACGAGGAAAGTGAAAGGTAATTGAATGGTGTAGATTTAATTTATTATACAATTAATTTTTCAATTTCATATATATATATATATATATATATATATATATATATATATATATATATATATATATATATATTACTCGTGTAATTTTTATTATTCCATCAATATTTTATGGTAAACTGAATTGCCTTTAATGATAGCTAATTTACAATTCTTAATTGTTATTTTTTCATATAGTTGGTCGTGAGTGGGATGCACCACATTTATACATTGCAAACAATATTGATTGGATGGAGGAATGGATAGAACGATGTACAAAATTATATGGTACCTTATCATGGGAAGGGGTTAGTAAATTGATTAAAACAGTGCATCGTCATCAAGAAGAATATCCCGGTGAACTTGCGTAAAGGGAAATTGATTTAGCATGTGGTTTAAAAGATAAAAAGTCAATTATATTTACCCCACTCATTTTTTTCGTTGTTTCCCATTATATCAATGTATTTATTTTGTTTATTTCTTCTTATATATGTATTTACTAAGTCAGCCATGATGCAGTTGATACACCGCAAGGCTATATGGTGCAATGGTCGTAAATTTCACATCAAAATGTTGGATGACAAGAAGAAAACATTCGATTATGGGATAAATGCAGTTTTTCGTCACTAAGGTTTGCTCTAGAAGTGACAAGCATCCAGA